>OV725077.1:185965145-186457645 GCA_928085145.1 Nezara viridula | reverse complement strand
TATATATATATATATATATATATATATATATATATATATATTATATATATATATATATATATATATATATATATATATATATATATAATGTTGTCACATGTTTGATTTATTCTGTTATTCCAAGTTTTCTTTTTTTTTTTCTTTTGTTGTAACTTTCTATTGTTTTTATTTTATTGTATATATGGTGTGATTGTTTCATACATTCCAAATACTCAATACCCTTAATTGAGGCAAAATGTATTTATATTTTTCTCAATAAAAAGAATAATACAGTAAAAAAAAATATCTACATTAGTCATTTGTCACCCACTCCATTACCTTACTTAAGCAATTACTTAAGTATATAGGACGATGACTGGTTCGTGAACATTTGTTGTTTCCGTTTTTCAAAATTGGTAGTACGACCAAATCACGCCAGTTATTCGGGAAATGTCCAGTAGACCAGACATGACACACCCAAGTAGCCATTCCAGTGTATTATCTGTTAGGTTTTTCGTCATGCCATAATAGATAAGGTCGGGGCAAACCAGGAGTCGAGTCTTAAACGGTACTTTGAATATTTTTGAATTCCTACATTAAAAATGTAAGGTTGTAACATAGAGACTCATCTTCCGTTGTCCTGTGACAGCCTATTTCTTCGGTATTAAAACTATTCCTTTTGGAATTCTGAATTTCAGAGAAAAAATGGCAAATACGTTTGAAACTGTAAATTGGTTGTCATATAGTTTACATTGACTAAAATAGTGTAACGTGAGGAAGGGAGATTTCAGTGATTTTACGGATTTCGATCCATTTGATATAGATTCGTGAGTCAGTTGATGTTGCAGAGGAATAAGTGGAGTTTACAATTTTTTTCCATCATTCGGTCTCACACTGGTTGATTATTTCCCTACATGTAACAGGCTGACCTTTAAATTCTATTCAATTTTCCGAGCCCATGTATTTTTGAAATTTTTCGTAGGCTTTAAGGCGATCTTTAGTGGCTTTTAAGCTGATATCATTAAACCATAGACTTCTGGTGAGCCTAAGGTCACCGTTATTGAAGCTTTGCCCGCTTCTAGGATCGTACTCGTTATGGTTTCCCTCCCCTGTCGATATTTATTTGGCCCGGGGGAAAGTATGTGGTGTGGTGAAAGGGTTTGAGGCCGTGAGGTTAAGGAAGTGAATAGAGTCCAATCAGCATTTTTTAAGATCCATCTCGATTTAATTCTAGAGGGATTCGTTTTTTAAGTATTTGAAAATATATCTTTTTCTAGCTTACCAATTTATTAAAGTTGTTTTTGATTATATTTTTTTCATTTAGATTCATTCGTTTCCTCAGGCTTACAACATTATCAATTATTAACATTTACAATAACAATTAAATGGTTATTAAACTTAAATAACTTATTATCAGAGTCCTTTAGAGCCCCTCTCCTAGGTCTATCCGTGTAGCCCATCCCTTTCTCAAATGAATAAAATGCTCTTACAACCCAAAGGATGACCGCTTGCCATTAAACTTACCAATTAATTTTTGTATTGATTATATTGATATTCTATGAAATAAGTATAGGATTTGGTATTGAAGGAAACCTTGCTTCGGGTTTTATTGAATATATCCACTGCGATTCGGGTGGCTATAAATGATATATAAGTGGCGAAGAAGTTTAGGTTTATATCGACGTTTCCCATCACCGAATTATAGGTTCAAGGGTAGTTACATCACGAACCACCACAGACCTTTGAGGACCACTGTGGCCTTCTCTTCTACTGATCGAACTCTTAGGAGGTCGCCCTAATGTCCATAATAACCACATCACGATTCTCTAAGAGATTAGATGGACGTTCATCAGTCCTTCTGTATTTTTCAAGAGTGGACTGACAGGGTTTGGGGGTGTGCTTTTTCGAAGAGGGAGTAACTGGTGAATTGACAAGGATATCGCAAATATACCTCTATCCGCGTTTTAATCGTATCAGATTATATTAATTAATATTCATTACTGGTATAAACATCAAGCACAATTTTAAAAGAAGTGTAAATATACAAACCTACTATTATTTACTAAAAAAATATTTATAACTAATTTAACATGTGCAGCAAATCATAATTCATAGCCAGTAAAATCTTGACCTAAGAAAAATATTTTCAATTTATCAAAAAAATAAGTCGGATTTCAGAAGGATTTAACTAATAAATGACAGATGGACATATAACAAAAGGAAATCTATATAAATTATGGGTATCCATCCACTTGTTGTAAGTGCTTCATGTGCTATCATGCAAAGAAGTCAGCACAAATTTTAAATGAATGGTAAATACCCAGCCTGTGCTAACGTGTTAAAGTGTTGCCAGTTAGAGTAAGGTTATGTCTATACTCTAAAGTTTGTGAGTTCTTAATTGTCCTCTAACGTTTAAATTTATTTTTATGCCAAAGCGAAGTGAAAAGAATGAGTTGTTGTATTATTTGGTTGAAAATTTTTCAATAGAAAGCATGAATGAAGATTCAGATGAATCAGAATGCAAAGAACTAGACGAATAAGCAGATAAAATCTTGGCTGTTTTTACAAAATGAAAACAATCATTCAATGGAATTGTAACAGATTTTTCCGACATTTAGAGCACCTAAAAATGACAATAAGCGAAGAGAACCCTATTCTAGTTTTTCTCCAAGAAACACACTTACAAGAAACTCAAACAGTGAGATACAAAGATTACGATATATACCGAAAAGCAAAAGATCGTCATGGGAAGACTTCGCATCTTCATTAAATCAAAGCATTTCAATGAAGGGGCTGTGGAATAAAGTGAAAAGCATTAAGGGGATCTCCAAAACAATGAAATTGCCTGGTATAAAGAGCGGACAAGACATTATAACTGACCCTGACGAAATCGTTAAGGAAAGTGATAAAACTCTGCAACAGAGTGTAATTTAAAGGCGTTGCCAATGACCCTACAGGGTAGAGGCAACAAAATACCAAATAAATAAATAATATATTTTATTTTGTGTTACAAACTTAAATTTACTATAAATTTTATTTACCCCAAAATATTGATATATTATAAACATTTTGTTCAAACATCAACTTTAGTGTTTTTTTATTTATTTATCTATATTGAAAAGAATCATTCTATTTCTTAAATAAGAATGATTTAGCTCTACAGGGGGCTACAGATCGGTCGAAAAATGCACATCCTAAAATTTGATCCGATCAAAATTCTTTTCTTACCTCTTATAAGTAGGGAAGTAAACAGTTAAGTCTATTTCTATTTAATGATTTTAAGGCGTATTCTGTTCATAGTTTAATTCATATATATATATATATATATATATATATATATATATATATATATAACTCATCATATATAATTTTATTTATTTATATCATATATAATATTAATTTATTTAATCATATATATATATATATATATATATATATATATATATATATATATATATATATATATATATATATATATATATATATATATATGTGTGTGTGTGTATATGTATGAACAATATTGTTCAGGTACCTTTCTGGTCATAGCGCAAGTTTTTGACAGAGTTTGGCACGACGGATTACTTTTCAAGTTCAAGATCCTATTATTTCAAACTTTATACTTTATTATTCTCTAATATATCTAATATCGCTCCTCCCGAATCCGTAGTGGCTTGAGTTCTCAAAATGTTACCCTGGAAAGACAGAAAGTTCTCAAATTAGCGTCGCAGTGTTGTTCGAAAGCGGCAAATATACCTGTTTTCAAGATATCTTGATAATATCCGAGCCGTTTAGGCACGAATAAAAATATTGGTTTCCACGATTTTCTAAAAAGTATAAATATAAAGTCTGTTTATACTAAACTTATATTGCAACTTGCTAAATATCATTAAAAATATTTTTTGTTAATTTTTTAAAATAATTTTTTGTTGGGTAATTTGTTGACATGAGTAAAATAGGTTCGGAAATAAGTTATTTCTTAATAAATAAATACTCGAATTTTGTTTTTCCATTGATAAAGTACCTTACCCCTACGATCGCCAAGTTCTTACTGTAATCAAAATGTTCTTTAACTCCTGTGACAATAATTATTTTTTTTTTTTTATTTTTTTTTTTTTATTGAATAATAATACAATCAGCCACTGCTGGAGGGCTATAAGCATTAGGGCTACAAGTTCTCATTCATACGATATATACAAATAATAAAGAAATAAATATAAATATAATAAGTAAATAAATAATAGTGGTGAAGAAGTTAAATAAAAATAAAATAAACAAATAAAATAAAATAAAAACTTCTAAACACAATCATACCTATATACATTCGCCCAAGAATCTCCGAGACAGGCTTTTTCCCCCACACGTGGAAGGCGAAGCAAGACTCCGGAAGATCCCAGCGCCACTTTTCCAGCCGCATCACTAGTATTAGAAGCCAATGGAGACTGAAAGAGGGCACTAGAGCCACAGACGCTCAGGACATGAGTGGAGAAGCTGGCCATTGCCAGGACTCCAAAGGCATATTTACAAAAGATCTCTAGGGCACTGCCGTTTCAACCTTCGAGGGGGATGGCATGGATGTTCGGAGCTGGATAGGGATTGCGCTAGAGGATTGGGATGATGAATGAGATTCTGGTGAAAGTTGGAGAATCTGGATGGGATGATGTCATGGACATATGGGATGTTAAGTTCATGGTGTAGGGTCTTGTTTGTGACATAGTCAGTCTTTTGTCCAAAAGGAAGCCAAGGTATCGGACTGTGTCTGAGTAGGGAAGAGGAATTGAATTAAAAAGGATTGGCGGACAGGATCTGCGTCGAAGAGTGAAAGTTACATGCTTGCATTTTGATTCATTAATTTTGATGCGCCAGTTGTTGCACCACTGCTCAATGAAGGAAAGGTGTCTTTGCAGGTTCTGAGACGCTATTAGAGGATCCGAGTGAGAGGATAGGATGGAAGTATCATCAGCAAATGTTGCTAGGAAGGTATCAGGACTTGAAAGGATGTCAGTGGTGGATAGGATGTAGAGAACTGGGCCCAAGACACTGCCTTGTGGAACACCAGCCTCAATTGGATAATGTTTGGAGAGTTCAGTGCCGCAGCGGACTTGAAAGGAGCGATTTGAAAGGTAGGATTTGAGGACTAGGTACAAGGGTTGAGGTAAATAGTTTTTGAGCTTGAAAAGCAAACCATCGTGCCACACCCGGTCGAAAGCTTGAGCTACGTCCAGAAAGGCACCAGTGCAATATTGCTTGTTTTCAAGTGGAGAGGATATGTGGTCGACAACGCGAAGGCCTTGTTGGACAGTGGAGTATCTTGAGCGGAATCTAAACTGATGGGGAGGGATATTGTGGGATTCGAGTATGGGTAGGATGCGTTTGAGAAGGATTTTCTCAAAGATTTTGGAAAGGATCGGAAGTAGGCTTATCGGTCTATAGGATGATGTATAATTAACAGGTTTACCTAGTTTAGGAAAGAGGATAATTATGGAGTGTTTCCACACCAGAGGAAAGTGGGTTGTGCGGAGGATACAGTTGAATAGGTATGTAAGGAATATAATTGCTTTTTTGGGAAGTTGTCTGAGGATCTGGGAAGTAAGGAGATCGTGTCCTGGGGATTTGCGAGATTTTAGGTTCTTTAAAAGGAATTTGACCTCAGAGGGGTTGACGGCTGTAGGAGGTAAGGAGATAGGAATCGGTGAAGAGAGAAACTCTTTAACTTCAGCAGTATGGGAGGGATGGAGTTCAGGATGAGGAGTGAATGTGTACGATAGATGTTTAGCAAACTCTTCTGCTCTATTCTCATCTGACGAAGCCCAGGAACCATCATCACGGCGGAGGGGGTGGGAAATGGACTGGAATTTAAGGATTTTTTTAGTTACATTCCAGATGGAGTTATACTTGCAGATAGTGAGGAAAGATAGGAATTATAGGATTGGGATCTAAACGTGGCCAGTTTTTGTTTTACTTGCTTGGAATAATAGTTATATGATTTCCGATCATCAGGATGCCTGGTTCTTTGCCAGATAGCCCTAGAGCATCGTTTTCTATTAATAAGGTCCAGTAGGTCTTGGGGTAGAGGATTTGTTTTGCGGTATTTTTTAGAAGGATCAGGTGAAGATGCAGTCCAAACTGCTTGTTGGATCAAGGTAGTCATGGAATGTACTGCTTCATCTAGGTCTGTAGGTGTTTTTAAGGAAACTCTGAGGTCAATATTATCATCCAGCATTTGACGGAAGAGGTTCCAATTAACTGGCCCCCTGATAAATGAAGGTGGAGGTGGTTTGGGAATTGGTGATGTGGAAACCGTTAGGATTCGGGGACTATGGTCTGAGGAAAGATCATCAAGTCTTGAGATGCAATAATTAAATTGAAAAATCTAGGAGATCGGGATTGCGGTTAGGATCTGTTGGCCAGTATGTGGGAGAATTGGGTGAGAGGATGTTGCTGTGATGGGAATTAAGTGCAGCTAGCAATGTTCGTCCTCGGGAATTTGTGGTTCTGGCTCCCCATTGCTGGTGTTTAGCATTTAAGTCTGCACCTAGAAGGAAGTGGTGTCCTAAGGAGTTAAGGAAGGAAGTTAATTGGGATTCTGAGATGGGTATTTTAGGCGGGGAGTATTCTGCGACTACTGCTATTGGGTAAAGGGAAGTTTGGATTATCACGGCAGTGGATTGTAGGAAATTATGGGTTGGCAAAGGGAATAGATGATGGGAAACGGATCTATGGATAATTATGGCATTGCCACCATGTGCTGTTCCATCGGGATGGTCGGTTCGATAAATATTGTAGCCGGGAACGTTGATTTGTCGTTTGTTGGTTAGTCGAGTTTCAGTTATTAGTGCTATGTCGATGTTTTTATCATGTAATAAGATTGTCTGCTCGTTGATGTGGTTCCGAATACCATTCGCATTCCAAAGGAGAATGGAGAGGAATTTGGTTGAGGACATTTTGTGATAATAATAAATACTAAAATCAGCTGCGGTAATCACCGGGTTTAGTAATTGTATGGAAAACTCAGCCCAGAAAGCAGTAAGAAAAAGGAGCTAAAAAAATATCCTGTCTATACATTAATAAATTAATTCCTAATATAATTTATTCCATTCTGTTATAGAAAACTGGAGAAAAAAATAGGAAAAAATAAACTGAAAGAAATTGCGAAGGAAATTCAAATAAATATTTTTGACTAAAAATTAATACTGTGGTATTGTTTTCAGCTCAATTAGGTGTCACTTCATTTACTTGTAGACTGATTTGCTCTGTTTCTCATATAACATCTTTTTCGAGTCTAAATATTTCCTCAGTTCTGCGCATGCGTTAGCCTAAGTTAAACATACGTCAGGTCGTCTCTTACAAAATTCTTCATTAATAGTGGCAGTGTTCAACTTCAATGCGAAACAACAGTGTTACCTGTTACATTAACAATTATGATTGTTACTGAACAAAAGAATAAGGTGAGTAATCACTTATTTACAGCTCAATAGTGAACAGTGTAAATAGACCTCTGGTTAGTTACTGATAACGGCCGGCCATAACATCGCTAATCCCACCAGTGGGCTCTAGCTCTCCGTCCGAGGAGGTTCTGTGCCGACTAGTCCTCTTTAAGCACGCGTATATATTTCCGTGCTTAAAAAAAAAAAAAATTGTTATCGCTTCTCATTTAACAATTTTTCCTATCATTTATAATATGAAATGCGATATTATCATATGCTAATGTCGAGCAAGGGTAAAAATACTAGGTCCAGAAGCCTCGATACTACAATGAGTTCTCCTATTAAAAAAAGAACAAGACGTTCGAAAAGAAATACTCCACCAGCCACACCAGGGAGCTCTGTTGAAGAAGTGGATCCCCAACCTGGTACCTCACAACAACAAAACCATGAGACAACTCAGACTGGTGAAGAATCGCCGTTTTTCACTCAGAACCCATTTCACAAAACGAAGAAATGGAAGCAGCACCCACCCCCAGGGAACCCAAACCCCCACCAATATTCCTTAGAAATATTAAAAACTTTCAGTTAATGTGTCACCAATTGAATAACCTAGTGGGCTCAGGAAAATATTTATGCCAAAGCCGCACCAATGACACTAAATTAATGCCCGACACTCCAGAAACATACAGAAAAATTATAAAATATTTATCTGACACCAAGGCTGATTACCACACGTATCAATTGCGTCAAGAGAGGGCGCTCAGGGTCGTTATCAGAAGACTGCACCCATCTACGCCAACAGATGCTATAAAAGAAGAGCTCGTGGGTATGGGATTCCATGTTCGCCAGATAGTGAACATATTCAAGGAGGATAGAGAACAGCCTGGAATAAAAAGTAAAATACCGCTCCCACTATTCTTCGTTGACCTTGAACGAAAGCCCCAGGTCGAAGACATCTACAAGGTCACACGCCTTTATTACACCAGCGTTGTAGTAGAAAAGCCTTACACCAAGCGCGACATCGTTCAATGCCATAACTGTCAGGCTTATGGCCATACGAAAAGATATTGTCATCACATTCCTAGATGTGTGAGGTGTGGTGAGCAACACAAAACAGAAGAATGTAGGAAGTCTAGAACTTCACCTGCAGTATGCGCCTTATGCCACCAAGGGCACCCTGCCAACTACAAGGGTTGTCAAACATATAAAGAATTAAAAACAAGAATGTACGCAACTCCTAGAGAAGAAGGGACATCCAGGCCACCAAGACAACCCTCTAGAACAGTGAACGGAAGAGTGACCTATGCTCAGATGTTCAAAGGAGACACTATAAACGCTCAATCTCAGGCCCTGCCACAAGAACCTCAACCTCGAGAATTCACACATCAACCTCAAGACCCATATCCACCCATCCCTGAACCTAGGTTCAATTCCCAGACATACATTCCTCCTCCTTCCAATTCCACTGACCTCACAAGCCTATTAACTTCTTTCCTCTCTGAATTTAGATCCCTCATCACCCCTCTTATTTCATTACTTACCAATGTTATATCCAACCTCATTCCACCGCCGAGAAATCCATAAATGTCCTCAACCAAATCCCTCTCCATTCTCCTATGGAATGCGAATGGTATTCGAAATCACATCAACGAACTGACAATCTTATTACATGACAAAAACATTGACATAGCACTAATAACTGAAACCCGACTAACCAACAAACGACAAATCAACGTTCCTGGCTACAATATTTATAGAACCGATCATCCTGATGGAACAGCACATGCTGGCACTGCTATAATTATCCACCGATCTCTCTCCCATCATTTATTTCCCTTACCAAACCATAATTTCCTACAATCCACTGCCGTAATAATCCAAACTTCCCTTTACCCAATAACATTAGTTGCGGCATATTCCCCGCCTAAAATACCCATTTCCGAATCCCAAATAATTTCCTTCCTGAATTCCTTAGGACACCATTTCATCCTAGGTGCAGATTTAAATGCAAAACACCAGCAATGGGGAGCCAGATCCACAAATTCCCGAGGGCGAACATTGCTATCTGCACTTAATTCCCATCGCAGCAATATCCTTTCACCTAATACTCCCACATACTGGCCAACAGATCCCAACCGCAATCCCGACCTTCTAGACTTTTTCCTACACAAAGGTCTAGGATCATTACACTGTTCCATTTCAAGGCTTGATGATCTTTCCTCAGACCACAGTCCTATAGTCCTAACCGTTTCCACATCACCCATTCCTAAATCATCCCCTCCTTCATTCATCAGGGGACCAGTTAACTGGAACCTTTTCCGTCAAGTATTGGATGATAATATAGACCTCAGAGTTTCCTTAAAAACACCTGAAGACCTTGACGATGCAGTGGACTCCTTCACTACCCTGATCCAGCAAGCAGTTTGGACTGCATCCTCACCTGATCGTCCCAAAAAATACCTCAGTATAAATCCCCTACCCCAAGACCTATTGGACCTTATCCATAGCAAACGATGCTCTAATGCCCTCTGGCAAAGAACCAGGCATCCTGATGACCGGAAATCGTATAATTATTATTCCAAACAGGTAAAAAAGAAACTGGATATCTTTAGAACCCAATCCTACAATTCCTACCTTTCCTCATTATCATCTAGTGATAACTCCCTCTGGACTGTAACTAAAAAAATCCCTAAATTCCAATCCATTTCCCACCCCCTCCGCCGTGATGATGGTTCCTGGGCTTCGTCAGATGCGAATAGAGCTGAAGAGTTTGCTAAACATCTATCCTACACATTCACTCCTCATCCCGAACTCCATCCAACCCACACTGCTGAAGTTAAAGAATTTCTCTCTTCACCAATTCCTCTCTCTCTACCTCCAAAACCTGTTAACCCCTCTGAGGTAAAATTCCTCATAAACAAATTAAAACCCCGAAAATCCCCTGGATATGATCTCCTCACTTCACAAATCCTCAGACAACTTCCCAAAAAAGCAATCATATTCCTTACCTATCTATACAACTGCATCCTTCGCACAACCAACTTTCCTTTGGTGTGGAAACATTCCATAATCGTGCTGTTTCCAAAACCAGGCAAACCCGTTAATAACACATCATCCTACAGACCGATAAGCTTACTCCCTATCCTCTCAAAAATCTTTGAGAAAATCCTCCTCAAACGCATCCTACCCATACTCGAATCCCACAACATCCCTTCTCATCAATTTGGATTCCGCTCAAGACATTCCACTGTCCAACAAGGCCTTCGTGTTGTGGACCATATATCCTCTGCACTTGAAAACAAGCAATATTGCACTGGTGCCTTTCTGGACGTAGCGCAAGCTTTCGACCGGGTGTGGCACGATGGCTTGCTTTTCAAGCTCAAAACCCATTTACCCCAATCCTTATACCTAGTCCTCAAATCCTATCTCTCAAATCGTTCCTTCCAAGTCCGTTGCTGCACCGAATTCTCCACTTACTATCCAGTTGAGGCTGGTGTTCCACAAGGCAGTGTTTTGGGTCCAGTTCTCTACATCCTTTTCACTGCCGATATCCCTTCAAATCCCGATACCTTCCTAGCTACATTTGCTGATGATACTGCCATTCTATCTTCCCACTCAGATCCTCAAATAGCATCTCTAAACCTACAATCTCACCTCTCCTTGATTGAACAATGGTGCAACAACTGGCGCATCAAAATCAATGAAGCAAAATGCAAACATATTACTTTCACCCTGCGACGCAGATCCTGTCCCACAATCCTTTTCAATTCAATACCACTTCCCTACTCAGATACAGTCCGTTACCTTGGCTTCCTTCTAGACAAAAGACTAACTTGGAACCCACATACAAAACTTAAAAGACAAGAACTTAACCAACGATATGGCCAGCTATATAGACTACTAAGCAGGACATCTAATCTTTCGATTGAAAATAAACTTTTAATCTACAAGACAATACTGAAACCTATCTGGACCTACGGACTTGAACTGTGGGGAACTGCTAAACATTCGAATATCAAACGCATCCAATCCTTCCAGTCCAAAGTACTTAGAACAATAGTCAATGCCCCATATTATGTCACAAATAAGACCCTACACCATGACCTTAACATCCCATTTGTCCTCGACATCATCCCATCCAGATTCTCAAACTTTCACCAGAACCTTATCCATCATCCAAATCCTCTAGCTCAATCCCTATCCAGCTCCCACCATCCCTACAATCCCCCTCGAAGGTTAAAACGGCAGTGGCCGCGAGATCTATTGTAATATGCTTCTGGAGTCCTGGCAATGGCCAGCTTCTCCACTCAAGTCCTGAGCATCTGTGGCTCTAGTGCCCTCCTTCAGCCTCCACTGGCTTTTAATACTAGTGATGCGGCTGGAAAAGTGGCACTGGGATCTCTGGAGTCCTGCTTTGCTTTCCACATGTGGGGAGAGAAGCCTGGCTCGGAGATTCCTGGGCGAATGTATATATTGTATATAGGTATGAATGTGTTTAGAAGTTGTTATTTTATTTTGTTTGTTTATTTATTTTTTTTTTTTAATTTTATTTATTAATTTATTTTTTTTTCCTATTGATTTACTTTTTTTTATAAGTATTATTTATTTACTTCTTATATTTATAGTTACTTCTGTATTACTTGTATATACTGTATGAATGAGAACTTCTAGCCTTAATACTTATAGCCCTCCAACAGTGGCTGATTGTATTATTATTCAATAAATAAAAAAAAAAAAAAAAAAAATATTTCCTCATGATATTAATATCGGCAATATTATCTATTATTCAAGATATCTATCAAGCAATATATCTATTATTTATTTAGTAAATAAAGCTATACAATACATTTTTATTTTTACAACTTATTACATATATAAATTGGTTTTACTGGTAAGCATTTAAAAATATTAAGAACGGGTTTTCTTATTTAAATGGATTTAGTCTACATTAATTCAGAAGGCAAGCGTTATTACAAAACATTCAGTTTTTCTGATATCTAGTTTAAATTAAAAAGTTTGACAGGGTTAAGCCGTTTTAATGCCTTTTCTGTGGAGCAAAAGCTTAATTTTTCGGGAAAAAAGTATCAGTTGCGCTTTTTCGCGTTAAAAATCCCTACTCATTCTTTGAAACCAACTTTATCATGAGTTCACTGTGCTATTTTTTGGATCACGAAAAGTGGGTCAAATTTACTATATTTTACTATTTAGGTATACTACTTACTATTGTATTATTATTATTTAAGTAGTATTACTTTGGTTACTATCTTGGTTCTATGGTGAGATCGATTAAACCAGTCGATTCTACGCCACAAAATACGTTGAAAATTACACATCACATATCCTTAGTCAACTGATTTTAGAATTAACTGACCAATTTATGTGTATTTTACTTACGTACTACTTTATGTGAATTGAACGTAAAAATCGATAAAGATGTCATAGAATATCGATTTTAGAGTTCTCAGTCGATCGATCCTACTCCTAGTCTCACTAAGCTGTGAACTATTATTTTTTTAACACATAGATTATAGGTACAAAATAGTGATTGGTCTGATCGTAATACATTCTAATATTTAAAAAAAAAATAATACATTATAAAAATTAAAATTCTTCGTCATTATAAAATTAAAAACTATGGAATGAATTAATACATATTAAATACTCGTTTTTAATTTTTATTTTAGTATTAATATTCTTAAAACTATGAACTGTGTTTTAAACAGTTTTTTTCTTATAATAACGGGAACAAATAAAATGCTAGTAATTTTTTTTCCGCAATCATCGAGATTTTTTTAGGTCTTCTCTCTTTATGAAAGTCATTCTGTGAGTGAGTCTCTATTATCGTAACAATTAATTGTAAACTCAAATTCCAATCAATCGACTTTTTTTTACGAAAAAAGATTCTGTAAGAAATTTTATTCAATCTATCATTAAAACGATACACAAACCGTTTTTTAGTTGATTGCACAACATAAATTATTTATGGTTGCAAATATGTCGAAAATTAACTAAGTAATAATTATTTATAATTTCCTCTTTTAATAAACATGATTTAAGAAACTATTTTCCATTTTCATCTATTCTACTATGATGGGCATAACTTATATTCTGGAAACAGTTAACTAATACGTACATTTATTACAACTTTTATAGCCTGATTGTAAACAAACAAGCTATAAACATTGCGGTTCACTGTAAAAAGATATATATGATCATACTTCGGACCGAAATACCTCAATCTATTCAATCAAGAAAATTGTACATTTAGAAATGGCCTTTTAAGGTCGAATTGGTCCCGTCGTTTAAGGCAAAAATTTTCTCTGAAGCCAAATCCAAGCTTTCCAAAAATGATAATTTACAGAAGTTCTTCAAATGTATCTAGATCATAAAAATACCTAATTCATTTTAGAGGTCGATGGAGCTTTTTTTGATAGATCAGACACTTTTTTTAATTATTTTCTTAACAACGCAATATATTAAACTGGTTAATGATGCTTTGTATTCTCCCACATATGGTGTGTCTTTATTGGCAAAATTTCAAATTGATATAGTTGAAAACAAAGTCACAAAAAAAAAAAAAAAACCTTATGCTTGCATCTTCGATAAGCTCCAATAGATCATGTTTGGACTTCTTGGTAAAGGCCTAAACATATCTTTTCGGAATAATTAAAGAAAGAGAATATTCTTCAACTTTTGAGGGACCGGAAACCGCTAAAAGTAAAACTAAATTCTTAAAACTAAATTTCACTTCTGGGTATTTTTAACGCCGTTGCCCCAGTGTGCCTCGTGGTCTTGTCATATGCATCTTCTTCGCTGTTGATATTCTTACCACTCTTCATACTTACCTTCTTTTTTTTAATCAATACCCCTACCTCGCCATTTATAGCATATTACTTGTATATCAATAAAGAGCTAGGAGAATGTCCTGTATGTTATATTGTCTTTTCTTATCCAATATTTGTTTTTTTTTTTTATTCGTGGCAAGAAGAACCTTGATCATAAAGGCCTGTTCCGTGCTAAATATACGTCATTATCCATTATACAATCAAAATTAGTTAGTTTCTTCATATATTAATAAATTATCTTACTGTTCTACTGAAAAATTCTGTGTATATATATATATATATATATATATATATATATATATATATATATATATATATATATATATATATATATCAGTCTGGCCTGAGACGCCCTGGTGTGTACATCGGTGTAATTTGTTCATATAATAGACTCTGTTTACTTTAATTTAATTTTCAGTTCAGTTAAGTTCAGTTTTTTTTCTTCTCTTTTTTAAAAAAAACACTATTATTAATCACGCTATTAAGTGTCGGATCTTCACAATAATCGGAGTAAAGAAAGCGCAGCGAGATTGATAGAGTTCTGGGAGCAACGAGCTGGCAGGCGTCTACTAATCCTAACAGCATTAGACCAGCATTAGACGTTGTTTACTACCGTCAACAGTCTTGGTATCTATTTATATTTTAATTGCTAAGTAATTCTCATTAATAAATTTAAAAAATGGTGCAGTGTAATATTTGCAACAACTCTATCGCACGCGAAGATAAGAATAATATACACTGCGTTAAGTGTAAAATAATTTTTCATGGTAGGTGCGTCAACCTTACTGATAAAGACACCGAAGCATTAAAAATAATTAAAAAAACATGGGTTTGCTCTAACTGCGAACAGGTGAAAAAACAAAATACCGAGCCGTCCCCCTCAGAAATACTTGCGGCAGTAAATCGTTTAGACGCTACCGTGAACGAAGATATAAAAAACATGAAAACAGCACTAAATAAATACGGAGAGCTCAGTTTTGAACTAAACGAAAGACTGACGAAGATTGAAAAACATCTGGAAGGTCAAGCTAAAAAGTTTGAGGAGATACTATTAGAAAACAAAGCACTCAAATCCCGAGTGGGCGAATTAGAGGTTCGCTTGAATAAAGCAGAGCAAGGACTATTGAGTAGATCACTGGAGATCCGCGGTATACCGGAGCGACCGGGCGAAACGTCTGCTGCTTTGGTGACCAGTATAGGAGCAAGCTTGGGGATCAGGCTTAGTGTGGAGGACCTGGACAACGTACATCGCCGCAGAAGCCGAAAAGATGACTCGCGACCACCCCCTGTTATCGCACGTTTTGTCAGGCAATCAATTAGAGATGATTTAATTACGAAAAGGAAAGTGAAGAGGGATTTCTCCACGCGGGATATCGGTTGGCAGGAAAATGACTGCCACCGAATTTATCTGGGTGAAGAGATGACTCGCACAAACAGACACCTCTATTGGCTAGCCCGGCAGAAGAGAGCGGCGGGAAAAATCAAATATACGTGGTTTGCTTCCGGAAAGGTGCGGTGTCGAAAAGAGGACGGACATAGAGTCATCCTGATAGAACAGGCCTCGGATCTAGATGTATTTGACTGACTACCTAGAAGCCGTCAACCCCTTAGCCTCATTAAAATAGTCTTACTTCTTCTCTTAGTGCTATCTCTACACCGTCACTCATCAATCTATTTATTTTCAAGTACATTCTCTTTATTTATTTTTAATGTTAATATTACTTTTTCTTCACTTAGTTTTATGTACGATAATCGCTTTTCTGTACTTTTTACTCGTTTTGTCTTCTCGCTACCAAACACTGACTGTTTCTCTCCAAATCCACTGTATGTCTAGTTCCCTAATCACATGTCAAGTTAACTCTCAATCACTTTCTGCCCATTATGACGAATTCCTGCAATACTTTACCCAAAACTTTTATCATATCATAGCAATATCCGAAACCTGGTTCAAACCTTATATTCCATCATCTTCAGTCTCTTTGCCTAATTACATCCTGCTCCGTCATGACCGGGTAAACCGGACTGGCGGTGGAGTAGCTATGTTTGTCCACAATAGCCTAAAGACCCGAATCCTCGATTGCTCCCCATCTTCCGATCATCCTCATGTATATATATATATATATATATATATATATATATATATATATATATATATATATTATATATATATATATATATATATATATATGTACATACATATGTTTACTTTTTTTTTCTTATGAATTCAGTTTAATTATCTATGAAATTATTTTTTTTAACTCGCACACACGTTATGTTTTTTACAGTCGGAAAGAAATCGCTATGAATTCTTGTACTTCTACAATGTTAAGGTTTTATTTTATCCTCTGAAAAATTCAGGTAAAGCACGGACAGGAAAGAATATTGGAGGTTCTGATGTCTCCGGTGACGGGGTATCAGTAGGTTTTGGAATAGCAGTTGGTTGTGGGCCGGCAATAATAGGTTTTGATCCAGCTCCTGGTATATGCGATCCTTCTGCATGGAAACCAGTCTCGTCCGCGTACCAGTTGACGGTGATGACCTGGCCATCAGGACCTGTGTAAGAGTAGCTTCCTCGGGCAGTCTGAGCTTCTCCTTCCGTCCCGGCGTTCTTCAGGAAACCTTCTTCTTCAACGGAGATCCCGTTGCTTGTTTCATAACTAGCGAAATGAAAAAAAAATGTATTTATATACTTGTATAAATAAGATACATACACGTTTTGATAGAAATCTTTCAATTGAACCATAAATCATAACCTTAAAAAACTCGATGAAATATATTTTTACAAAAAAAAAATATTAAAACGGTATTTATGTAGTTTTAGGAATATTTTTCTCAATAGTTTAATTTTTTCGTCGTTTTAACATGACTAAAATGAGCGTCTTTATTTTATCAGCCGATCTATAAATAGTCCTTAAACTCGAAAAAAATTTCTCCAGAACGCAGATTTATTTGGAAGGTAGATTTTGATTAATTAAATTTTGAATGAACGATTAGGAATAGCATTAAATGTACATGGTATACGCATAATTCATACACGTAATGACAAACTGAATAACATCCAAAATTCGTATAAATGTAAAAGTGATCAATCATTTAAAATAATACAGTATACTAATGATCTTTCTAAAAAACAACTGTTATCTTAATATGACCTTAACATGATAAAAAGTTCGTTCCAGCATTTTATTCAAGTAATACTTAAGGTAAATTGTATTTTCTATAATTTTCTTGATTGATTGACGTTTATGAAAATGGCTCCGTTTTCATGAGTGCTAATATAAAAGTTTCCTCAATAACCTATGAATCTAATAAATTATTTTTTTTTTCAAATTGGATTTAGGTGCTTTATTTCCAACTTTAGTGCTGTAACTATGAAATTAAAGAAATCAAATCATCCTAATTTTATCAAAACTTTATAAAAGATTTCTATTCTCATTGTAATTATTTTTTTCATTATTCGACTAAATAAATTGTTACACTAAATAAATTGTTACACTTGTAGACTAAATTTTGTTGGTTACAAGAATTTTAATGTTATTAAAATATCCAAGCTGATGATATGGTTAGATTTTTTAGATTGAACAAAGAAAATGTTTAGTAATTGGAAATCCACGTTTTCTTAATGAAATGAACCCGAAATTAAGTACCTTTCATGAAAAAAAAAATATCGAACACTGATTGAAGGTTAACTGTAACAGAAAACTGCAATTATGTTTTTAAATATTACCTTCATTATAAAATCGTTACACTACAGGCCGAATGTGCCTTGATGTACGGAGGCAGGTGTTCTATTTTAGGAAACACCTAACATGAGAAGATATTGTGACTAATAAATAAAAAGTGAAGGTATTTTTTAAGACCTATTTTTCGTGAAGCACGGGAGCAAAAATTTTTATATTTTTTTCGATACTTCCTTATAAATAAATAGTTGAGGAATTTCAATATTCGCAAATATTTCGTCACATAAAATAGGATATATTAGTGATACATAGTTTTTACCTGTACTTGTAAGAACCATCTTGATTATTTTCACTCTTGGAAGATATGATGACACCGTTGTTTGGAGGCTGCTGACACTGGATAAGAGCAATTTCCAATATTAAAAGAAACCAAAGCTGTAAAAAAAAAAAAAAAAAAAAAAATCTGAAATAAAATATCTTTTAAATGTTAGATATTGTTCCAATCAATTGGTAAACTAATATAAAATGTAAATATATATTGTATTGTAATTAAATATGAATGTTTTATATTTTATCTCGAGTTTGATTTCTTTTGATTTTGTCATTGTTAATATGATATGAATGTGTCACTCATAGCTCTAATACTTAATGTTCTTAAGTATGACAAAATGTATTATTTCTTAATAAGAAAAAAAGAAATATATATAAAGGTACTGATTATACAAACACATTTACTAATCAAAGGATATAGAATAATATGAGATAATTAAAATAAAATAATTAAATAGAAATTAAAATGAAAATTAAAGTAATAATATGCATTTGTATTTTTAAAAAATAATGAAATTAGTCACTATTATTACGTTATACAGTTAACAAATATATTAAAACTGTTCCATATCCATTATAAAGAATCTTAAATAATATCTAATAAACAAACAAATGTCTCAATACTTCAAATAGAATATTTAATAGCTGAAGATATAGTTGTCTGTGGCATGGATGTACGCAAGGGAAGACAGAATAGGGGGAGGGGGGAGCTCGTTGTCCCACCCTAAATAATTTGAAATAAAATAAAATCCAACATAATCCAACACAAAACATAATCCAAAAAGTTTGATGAAAATTCAAGAAAATTAATTCTAAAAAATTGTTTTTCTATGTATATGTATATTGTATTCCATATAAAATAAAAAATCTGGTGCACGCAACACACAACTTTCACCTACCGATCTACTTTTAATAGAAATTATTTTCTGGCAATGCTGGGCTATTATAAAATTTTAAACGGAGCTAAAGCTTAAAGCTTCCAGATAACATGTTATTAAGACCATTATAATTACAAAATGTCTATTTAATATATCGACAACAGGCAATAAAAATCTATTCACTCTATCTGCTTTTATAAATCACACAACCTTCTTTGCTTTTATAAACCACAGAATGACTAACTCCAATTTCAACATTTGAGTGATGTCATTTTAGTGATATTTTTAGTTGAAAAGGTTATCTATGTAGACAATTTGATTCCAGAGGTGGTGATTGCAGTGTTGAAATATAGAACAGAGTATAAAAGTATAAATTTAGGTACTACTTTCTTATGAAAGATGTTCTTAGGAAAGACACTTTATTAAATATCTGTAGAAAAAAGGTTTTATTAGTCTCAACAATTAAAAAAATATATTTTAAATGTATCCAAATTTTCACTTCTTCGGGGAAAAAAACTAGAGACCATATCTTTCTTCCTAATTGTCCGATTTTAACGATTTTTTTTGTTACAATATCGACAAAAAAGCGTATACTTTTTGAGTTATTCGGAATCTAATTTTAACATCATTCGTAATTTTTTTCCCGCTTCTTTTCTTTGAAGTATGTTATATAGATAAATTTAAAGACTTTAGCGAGAAAATGACTTTAGCGAAGTTTCATTGAAATTGGTACATTCGTTTAGGCGCTACAGTCTGTAGGAACGCAGGTTTTTCTGCATTTTTATTGTTTTTCTCCTTTATTAACTTAACAAATTCTTTCAAAAGTTATATTTAGCATTTTTTTGTAACTCTGAATAATGCGAAATAGTTAACTTTTTAAAATATACCATATTAAAGGTATTTTAGAGGAAGACATATATGAACATTGGTCATTTAAGCCCTGTAAAGTGACATCAACGGGGATAAGATCTAAATGATATTAAAGGTCACTTAATCATACAATGGTACACCGAGTTTGATCAAAATCGTTAGAGTCGTTTTTGAGAAAATTGTAAAAATGTGTTTCAGCGTTCATATAAAGTGGCACTTCCGGTTAGCCGATTTTAACGAAAAAGTTGCTGTCACATCCGGCCCATATACAAACCTTAAATACTTAATATCAGTTTCGTACTACTTTTTGTTTATGAGCTAGACTGTTAACACACACACACACACACACACACACACACACACACACACAGACCATTTTGCGACACTTGGTTACTTGAACTCAGAGGACCTCAAAACATGTATTTCCGTTGAAAACTGAGATTCGAAAATTTTCACAATTGCAATAATTACCCTTACTATATATTACATATATACGTAAGTGAAAGTAAAAATATGCATATATTGTAATAATAACATTCTATCCTAGAAAAAAAAATCCGTTTTGCCCCCTCTTCCTCTAATATGAATGCTGCGCACGCCCTTTGTCAATGTATAATATAGTTGGGAAGTTCATAACATAAAATGTGCCCTAATTTATATACAATCAGTCGCCACATTTTTTAATTTTTGCGGAAATTGCTGTTTCTAGGCCGAAAAGTAATTTCACGTTTTTAGCAAAACCTGATAGTGTTATAGTCCTACTAATACAGCAAATTTCATACCGTCCTAAATATTTGAAGTAGATACGATAGTCACTGTCATGGCCACTCCTATCATTAACTGCAATCGTGAAAACGGTTTAAGAGAAATTTTATGATATTTATTTAACCAATAATTAGAGACTCTTTCTCCTTTCTTTGTTTCTTTCTTTTTTATATGCCTTTAATATGAATTTAGTTCCAAGGACCATTTTCTTATTATGTACTTATTAATAAACCTTTCTTACGAGTATTAACCTTTCTGCTTAAATGTAATCAGAAAATACCAAATAAGTTTAGAATTAACATTATTTGAAAAAAGTGAAAAATTAAGAAAAACTCTTTTACTGAAACTTACAATTGTCATTTTCTCAGCTAGCTGGCCCAAAGCTCGTTACAAAACTACAATATCTCAGGTAATCACTTAGCAACTATATAAGTACTTGCCCCTCCACTATCTCCCACCTCTTCCGAAAATTCATGACCAATGGCATTATTAATGTACCAAAAATGTTACTATATTCTATATTTATGTTCTGTATATTTTCAATGTTGTGTTTCTATAAAATATATGTGTCTACATTATACAACCACTAAAACTTTATTTTTTATTATACTTTTCTGGAGAGTGTAAGTTCTCTAAGGTTTGTATGAGGTTTGGAAGGTGATCACAATATTTGACAGTGAAAACATTATTCTATTTTTCAAAGAATTCTCTGGAACCATAAACTAAAATTTTAAAGTTATACATGTGTCCATGTATCATCACGCACTGATCAATATGTTTCGTGTTTATGTCGAGATTTTTAATGCTTATAAAATGTTTATACAAGTCAGTATTATGTACAATTTATAAACTAGTTTTTAATGAAATTAATAACCGAAGTCATCAATCAAGCAGTGTATCACTACCCAACATGTTTTATAAAATATTAGGTGATTGCTTGGTAATGCTTATGATAGGTTGCCATCGGATTTTATTTTCAGTGACATCCCGTTTTCGAACCATTATGAAATCGTTTAAATGAAAAGTATGTGGGCACAATTAATGGCTCCTTTAAAAATGAATTTACACGAATGAAAACCAGTGTAGGTACTTACTTAAATTGTATATAAATATAATAAGGTATACATATGTTGTAAAAAAAAATAATAATGAAAAAAATATATACATCTACTTTTATTATTATCTGTTTCTATATTATTTATTCCTCCGCTGGTTTAAAATACCAGTGAAGTGGCTGAGGGAGAAGCGTAGGGATCTCCTAGGCCTCCCTTTTCCCTCCACATGTGGAGGGGACAGGATTGGTTCGGAGATCACCTGGCAAATTGTAAATAATGTATGTTTTATATAAGGTGTTTGTTTTACTTTTATTTCTATTTTTATTTACTTATGTGTATATATATTTTTTTTTTCTTTACTCTTTTGTTCTTTCTTCTTATTCTTTTGTTATTACTTTATTTATTTATATTTTTGTATATACGGTATGAATGCAATCGCTGAACTCTATTATAAGTGTCCTTAACTGTGACAAATTGTAATATTTCTGAATAAAGTGTTTTTAATAATAAATAATATTATTTATTGTAAATATAGTGTGAATGTACTGTCTGAACACTATTATAAATGTCTTTAATTGTGATAGATTGTAATATTTCTGAATAAATAAAAAAAAACTGGTAATAATGAAAATGTAGTTAGCTTTTTTAAGTTTTTTTAGAAGTAAAATATTCGAAAAATGGGAAATGTGTTAATTGAAATATGGAATGGAGTCGGTTCCGCTGCTGTTAAAATTTTGATCATATTTAGTAAGATCAAAAATATTCAGAAAATTTGTAAGAGGACTTGAGAGCAGTGCTCAGCAAATACGAAAGAACTGAATGTCTGGATAGTGAAAAAGACAGAGTAGGCAGTCAAGAATGTAGAATGAAAGTATATATATAGTAGTAGAATAAATATATATATATATATATATATATATATATATATATATATATATATATATATATATATATATACAACTTTTCTTTAATCGAACTTTGAGTATTAAATTTAAACATAATTATTTAATTGGGAATAAGGTTACTTATTAATTATTCAATAAACTACTAAATTTTCATTCCTTCTGAGATTATTCGACTTTTTGATCCCGTTTTTTTTTTCTTTTTATAATTTAACAATGGTATCTTCTTTAAAGTTTTAAAATATACCTTCGATACCTTATGCCAGAGACACACCGGCAGTCTCAGGACCGCCCACCAGCATATATATTAAGCTGCTATTAAAAGTAGATAATACATGTTGCCCTTAAATGTAGCAGATTTTAATATTACATAAAAATTCTAGTATTTATTTTTTAAAAAAACAAAGGGTTGTCAAAAATTCTGATTGTGAATTTCTCAAAAGCCATTGTTTTTAATTTGTTAGTAAAACCGGACCGAACCGCATTTGGTCATAGCATTTTTTGGTTATCTATACCTTCTTATAATTTAACGTTGGTTTAATGATTTTTTTTCTTTCTTTTCTAACAAATTTTATTGGAATCATAATTCATTGTTTATAACTATAATTTAGTATGTATTATAACTTTTTATAATTTATTAAAATTTAGTATATTTATTATAACTGTTAGTATCTAATATCAAGCTTAACAAATTTATTAATTAATCTAAAACATTTTATTTAATTAATGACACAGTTCTGGCATGGAATATTGAACTTAATATATTTCACATCAAACATTTTTAAATGATTTTTCCTACTTTTTTTACGGAATTCTGTATCACTTTGTGTTGTTCGTTGCTCCGTATACTTCCATCACGGAACTTAATTTGCACCACATTTTTTAATTTTCATCTTCTAGTTTTATTTAGAAACATTTTTTTCTACAAGTAAAGATTTTTTTATAAGCGGAGAAAATGGCCATATATCAATTTAAGATGACACTGATTTCCATGCCGTCACCACCCTACTAAAGAGATAACCTTTGTGACATGAAAGTTAGTTTCAATAATAATATGGCACTAGAAATTTAAAAAAAAACTCAATAGTTTTTTATTGTTTTATTTGTTTCTATTAATTTACGAATTTATTTTGAGTGCACATAGATATTATATTTTCATAATGAATAATGTGTGTACACATATTTATTAATTATTAAATTTACAACTCAATTCAAGATGGGTATACTAGTTGACGTTGAAATTATAAGGATGCGAAATTGTCAGGATATGCAGTTAAACATTTCTTTATTTAGTTATCCTCATTTTTAGGATCAGTTCTTGTCCGCCCTTCAAACTATTGTCGTGCTGATAACCCAAATGCTTGAGTCGAAACGTCGGCTAACTCAATAAAGGAATGTTTGACTGCACATCCTGACAATTTTGCATCCTTATAATTTCAACCTCAACTATATAATCATCACGGCAATGGTTTGAAGGGCGGACAAGAACTCATCAGTTCTTAACCACCTCTCAAACCATTGCCCTGATGATAACCCACATGTTTGGTTCTAAACTACGGCTAACCCAATAAAAAAAATTGTGACTGGACATGCTTACAGTTTTTCATCCTTATAATTCTATTACGTAGCCTACGAGATTTTCACGATTATTAATTAGCAGTTTTATGAACCGTATAATCATATTTCCTTCATCTATCAAACGTTAACTTTGATCATAATTGTCGGCTTTTGAAATTGATTCATTATCTGGTTATATTTAATGACTTGGAGTTGTGAGTTGATGTCTTAGAATCTCACGGTGTTCAATATCATTCTCCATACTTAACAGCATTCTTGCACTTTTTAAAGGTAATTTGTAAGTCCAATGAGATATTTTTGGAAAAGTTCTAAGTAATTCTGAGTTCTGTTACAATAATGCTTGATATAAAAAAAGAGTTATTTTTATGAGGTGAGCAGTTAACTGGAGAGAAAAAAAAATGTAGTGTTAAATTATTATTTAAATTGTCCCTGAAAATTTTGCATGAAAATCACTTCGAAAAAGTTTGTATTCAGAAAAATTACAAATTCAAGGAATGGATAATTTTCATCTCATCTTCATTTTGGTTTAGGAGCCTCATTGTAACCTTCGACCTAGTTCCTTGAAGTTAATGATGGACAGTAACATAAAAAAAGGCGAGATTGTTGAGGGACCACAATCAGCTTTACAATGTGGTCATTTAGATTATGCCAAAGGAACAACATAAATGGAGACACGGATGGCCAAATTATTGAGGTGAGTTTCGCAATTTTGAAGTTATGAAATGTTTTTATGACCTCAACATTGGCCTGTGCAGGAAAGGTGAGGAAGCTGGCCACTCCAATCCTAAGAATTGTTTGTTATTATTTTTTTTTTTCAGTTCACAACTGTATAAAAACGTCTGCCAAGTAAGGTCAGTACAGTTACCTCACCGTTTGCATTGGCTAAAAAATACCTATATTACAAGGTCTAAAGGTTTTCGTATGAGAATAAAATCTCTGGGAGAAGCCTTTTTCGGAAATTCAGTAATCTCTAAACATATAATGGTTTGATATCCACGGGTATTGTTCGTCAGCGAATATTAAACTGCGAAAAATTTCCCCTTATGCAGATTGCATATTTGATGATTCGGGATTAAAAAAAAAATCGAGTGCATACTGAACATGAACATCATTACAGTTAGTGCAAAACGTCGTATGTAAACATTGAGTGTTTTACAGGAAAGCATAAAAACAAATTGTTTCGTTATAATTTATTAGTACAATTTCATAATTTATTTTCTTCTGCTATTTTTCATCGTAGCAGAATGCTAACGACCTTTTACACTAACAGTAGTAATATGTACTTAATCGCTATGTTTTCACTTGTAAAATCGGTGTTTAAAAAAATCCATAAGAGAAATAAGAAGAACTAAACTTATTGTTTTTTCAGAGTTAACGAGACCAATACTTTTCTTCAGTTATAACAAACTATTTAAGCTGGAATATAAAAATATATCTATTAATCACATATAAACTATATACCACGACGAGTTGGTTCAACTTCAATAGAAATAAATACAATCACAAATAAGATATTTCTTTTTTACAAACTCAGAGTAAAAATTAATTTAAATTTATTGAAAATTGCACGAAATCTAAGTAATGATTGAAATCTACGAAGCAATACAGTATAAATTAACTCTTTGAATAAAACCTAAAAGTTTATAAACCCCATAAAAATATTGTCATAACCTGACTCCTACTCCATATAATCAGTGCCTTTCACATTTCACTGTCATTATATTGTTAACAATTATTTATATTAATTTTAATTATTAAATGGAATTAAATGAATTGCAGATTAGGAAATGTCTATACTATTCTTTGAATTTCTTCTATGTTTGGGTTAAATTGTCAGTTTTCAAACTAAAGGCTTGCCAAATAATACGTTTGCTGATCCAAAAGTGAAACTATTTTTTTCTAGGAGAGGTGGATAGAATTTGATCAAATTCATACCTACGTGATTATCGAAATCGAACATGGGATTTTAGAGATATAGACAATTCAAGGAACAAAGTTTGCTCATATATATGAGAAATTATTGGAAAGAATTCAATAAAATTGATATAATGTTATTTTTTTAACATGACTAACCTTTTATCTAACTTTGAGCCAAATCGATCGAGCCTTTTCTGAAATATTGACATATATAAAAAATACGTTTGCGCGTGCGCAAGGGGAAGTGCTGGATGGAATTTAATCAAATTGATATGGGACCATCTAGCCACCAATTTGCACAATTCCTATAAATTTCATGAAAATCGGACAGTACTAGGTGATATGCCCGTCACATCGATTTGACTACATACAGACAGACAAACACCGAACCGAATTTGATCCTTGATGTCTGAAACGTAAAACGCGAGTCGAAATTTTCAAATCTGAGCACAAAATTTTTTTTAACCTCTCTCACGAATACAATGCTTCCCTACCTTCAATAGTGAGGAAGCTAAAAATTATCATCAGTAATTCGCCTGCATAAAAGATCACAAAACATGACTTCACATTATGTTAGCGCTTCAATGATTGTTTCATTGAAATTGCGTACATGGCCACTTTCTTTTTAGACGTCTAGGAGAGTTTTTGTAAATATTTGAAAAAAGATAACAAACCTAAGGTTTTAAGATGGCAAATATTCGCTTTTAAAAGAGGTATTTCTAATAAATAAACAAAGCGTTTATTCCTAATAATATAAAATAAACTTTTCTTGGGTCAAAATTAATTAAAATGCGATATAAATATAGATAAGTAAATATAAATATAGAGTGAGCTTTCGTCATCCATCCTTAGCCTGCTACGCTTGTTATGCACTTTCCATCTCTTCAGTTATCTTCCTCATATCCTCAATAATACTACTGACATAAGAACCGGTGTACCTCAAGGTAGTGTCTTTGGTCCAATATATTTTAATATTTTCACGAATGATATTCAAAAAATTACTACCAGATACGATTCGTATTTCTTTTTAGACGATTCTCTTTTTATCTCATACCATAAAAATTATCAAACGGTGTTGTGTTAAAAAAACAGAAAGATATTATAATATTTCTTTAAAATGGACTCATGAAAAAAGACTTATAATGAACAAACACAAAACTGTCGTATACAACCACTACATATTGTGTCAGTAGATCATCCTATAATAAAAAACCACGACTGCATTTGTCTTAACAATAATCCTGATAAAAACTCATGCTCTTGTAAAATTTTAGACGTTGTTGATAGGCATAAATATTAAGTTGTTACTCTACTTTTCCTAGTAACCCCATATTACTTATATATTAGGACGATTACGAACATACTTTATTGTCTTCAATGTTTACTTAATAAAGAATCGTTAATAGAGGTTTATAAGGCATTTTTGGCAGGGATTGAATGCTTTGGAGCTAGTAGTGCAGATATCCATT
The DNA here is from genome assembly GCA_928085145.1 of Nezara viridula. Taxonomy (NCBI): domain Eukaryota; kingdom Metazoa; phylum Arthropoda; class Insecta; order Hemiptera; family Pentatomidae; genus Nezara; species Nezara viridula. Next base: position 186,429,953 of record OV725077.1, on the reverse strand, counting down.
TATCGAAACCCTGTAAATTACAAAACAGGACATTGAAAACTATAACAAAAACAGAGATACAGAAGAAAACTTCAAAATAGCTAGATCATTACCACCAAATTTATTTTACATATACAAAATAGCAATCAAATTCAAGCATGATGATTCATTTAAAAATGAAATCAGCTACGTATAAAATGTCAGAAACCATACCAAGTACTACGAACCTACTAGAATTTAAACCGGTAAGTGATTCGGTGCAAAGTGGATGATTAAAAGTTTTAAATTTTATTAGATTTTTAGTGATTATCCATAATGATTTTTCGCTGGTTGCTAGGTTGTGAATAATGTCCTAAGACATTTCGAATGTTTTAATTTTAATTTTATTTATCAATATATTATAATTAATATAAAACATTGAACATTTCATACATTTCAAAGAGCAATAAATTTAATTTTTGCTAAAATGCCCAACGTTTTAGTTTATATCTATAATATATAATAATTTTCTCAGACACCTTAGAGGAACATTTAAAACATTTACGAATAGTATTTGAAAAATTTAAAGAACACATACTCAAAACTCGACAATACTGATTTTTTTTAAAAAGTACTATCATATCTAGGAAACGCAATTTTAGAAAACAATATAAGACCTAGTCCAATAAAAATAGAAGTAATTTAAAATTTGTGTACTCCGAAAATACAAAAACAAAAACTATGCTAAAATTGCTAAAGCATTAACTAACGCGTTGTGAAGTGTTAATAAAATTAACATTAAGAATAAAGAATTTATTAATGCCTTTGAATATTTCAAAACCACTTTTATTAAACCAACCAATAATTAATCTACCTGATTTTGATAAACAAATCATTATAACAACTGAAGATTCCAATTTTGCTCTCGTTGCAGTACTTTCACAAAATTTTAATAATAAAGATTTATCCAGAGTATACGTTTCGCGAACATTAAACACCCATGAAGAAAATTTGTCTTCTATTAATAAAAAATACTTGCAATTGTTTGGGAATGTACACATTTTCGACCTTAATGATACGTTAATAAATTCATAATAGAAACAGATCATAAACCACTGCAATAGTTACTAATTTATGAACCTAATTCAAAACTATTACGATGGAAATGTTTATTATCAGACTTTGATTTTTAAATTAAACATGTAAAAGGTAAAACAAACATTGCAGCAGATTTTCTATCTCGTGTTCAACCTGTGCATATAATTGACAAAATAAATCCGGACGATGTATTAAGTGAATATCCTCTTCAACCAGATGAAGAAACTAATGACGAAATTAATGATAATAATAGTATAATGACAATATACTTACAAAAAAGATCCAATGAACAAGTTACATTGGCAGATAAAGACAAAATAGTAAACATAGAAAAAAAATCAAATTATTTCACAACGTGGGAATAAATCACATATAATACAAGAACAATTTGGTAAATCTATATACCAAATTCTGGTCATATACAAAAAAAGAAAATGGTATACCTTCAATTTCGTAAACCAAACACAACTTACGGAATTTATTGTAATCGTGAAGGTCACTCAAAGAAGAATATAATATAAATACAATTTAATGTTCAAAAAATTTAAAAATATAATTATTCATTTTTTTTACAATTAAACTTAAACGGTACAAAAATTCAAATTTTGATATACTTACACCGAAAAACAAAAATAAATTATAGCTAATTATCATGTTGAAAAACCTATCATTGTGGAATAAATGAAATTATTTGCAAATTAGAAAACTTTATTATTGGCTATCCGTATTGAGAAATATTACAGATTATATAAATAAATGTCCTATGTGTCTAAAAGTAAAAAAATGAACGTAAACCAATACAATTAAAATTTAAAATTACCATTACACCGGAAATCCCTTTTGAAAAAATTGCAAATAGATATATTCTATTACTGTAGAATTAAATTTTAAGTTATAATAGACTGTTTTCAAAAAAAAACTAATAAAATATCCAATAAATAATTCAAATAAAATTAAAATTCAAAATTGTTTGTATGATTAATCTATTCATATAACAATTGACAACACTTTCAACTTAAACTCTGATAGAGTTGCACTGATTTCAAAAATAGTTTTTTTTTTTTTTTTCTGCCTTTTCAACTTTCTTTTAGATTTGGTGTAGAACCCATTTTTCTCTTGTGGTCTTCAATCTATGGCAGTCTTGCGCAATGTGCTTGGCTGTTCTTCAAACATAACAAATCTCAAAGGTAAATAGAGATGTGAAAAATCACAATGCTCAATCCTTAATCGGCTAGAGACCGTTTCTTTTTCCTTTACGAATAGGTAAGAAGATTCCCAATTGTAAAACTGTCTTTTTATTTCCTTTAATCTATATTCTTTTTGTTCTCATTCACTGCACCATATTTAAGTTCCATAATTTTCTTTAATAAGTCTACTAAAGGAACTTCATTCGTTACATATAAATGTAACCATATTAGTTCCAGGCTATTTGGATAAAATATACATTATAACAATAAAAATGAATGGTTACTAAAGGATGAAAGGAATACTAAATTAAAGCATTACAAATATCGTTTCATAAAAAGTTATTTATGTACGTTAGGAGAAGTGTGAAAAAATCGTGTAATATTTATTGTTAGTATGGACTTTTTAGAAAATATGTACAAATTTTTACAAGTTTACATTTGTATACAATGATTAAGATTGAAATTTTAATGAAATAATTTGCAGTAGAAAACATTATTTAGTATGTTACATGAATATATGTTGTGTAGTTTTTTTTATTACATATGAAAAATATTTTATCCCCTAAAAAACTCAGGAGCTGCAAAAGAAGCAACTGTTGAGAGTGTAAGAGGTCTCGACCCGGGAGCTTGGATGTTTGGTCTTTCGGCGTGGAAGCCGGTCTCGTCCGCGTACCAGTTGACGGTGATGACCTGGCCATCAGGAGCTGTGTAAGAGTAGCTTCCTCGGGCAGTCTGCGCTTCTCCTTCAGTTCCTGGATTCTTCAACGAGCCTTCCTCTTCAACTGTGATCCCATTACTTGTCTGGTATCTGTATAAATAACATGGCGACATATCAAACATTATATTGGTTTGTACCTAATATCAGCCGAGGTAGGATTAAACATGACCTGAACAAAATGGAAATGTTTACACACATCCGCACATACGTACATAGAGAAAAGTTATCAAGTAAAATATGTTGAAGACATTTAAAAAATATAAAATATTTTCTCAGGTATAAATTAATGAGTAAATTACAACAAATATAATCTTTAGGATAGAATATACATATATAATACCTGTACTTATAAGTACCATCGTAATTATTTTCGCTCTCGGATGATATAATTACGTCGCTGTTTGGAGGTTGCTGACTCTGAGCAATCGCCAATCCCAAAATCAAAAGGAACCAACTCTGTAACAGACAGAATCATTTATATATTTAGGGAATAATTTAAACGTTTTTAGGTAGCCCAGTTGCTGACAGAATAAAGGAGGATTCAAATCAACTATCATTTCCTTGAACCAGAGAAAATTTTCCCCAATAAATTAAATCAGAAGTGAATTGTGAATTCTTAAAAGGAGGATAAATTAACATAATAGAAATTCGGTAGTATTGTCGAAGTTCATCCCTAACTTGTCAACACCTGTGATTATTTATTATATGTGTGTGTATCTTGGAATTTCTGGTGCAGATTGGTTATCCTACAAGTAAATGGTATCCTCTTGTAAGCAGAGTGATGGGGTCGAGATTCGTACCGTGAGTAGTCCACAAAATAAATTCCAACCTACCAAAGCCCGATTAGAACCAGCGCGACGCCATGAAACATCATAATTTATACAGCGCATCTGCTTACTATAAAATAAAACTGCTGAGGTCAATTGTTATCGTTTAAGGTAAACGTATTTCAATCAATCATTATGATTTAATTTAAGTGAGAATGTTTCTTCTCGATTTTACAATAATAGTATATAAAGTAGGAATGAGACTGTTCATCTATTACCAGTATCGATTAATAACGGACAAGGACCGCTGTACTAAAATTCAAACCTTAAATTAAAGATTCTAGGAATAACTACCAACGCTTTTAATTGTTGCTGAGGTCTACATCGTTGACTTATAAACCCGTTGTTTTTTTTTATATTGCAACTTCCTCATAAATTTTTGTAATGTCAAAACTCTTTAACCTTTCTTAGTAAGTGCTTTTATAAAACTAAAACAAACTTAATTATTTATTTTATTTAAATGATATAAAGTGTGACCAATTACATGTTTGAGTTCAGAAACGAAATTGTTGATCAATTTATACAATATTTTAACTTTGTATCTCAAGACAATTTGCATGCTATAAATAAACTTCAAATGGATTCTTCTGTCTTATTATTGTTTTTTCATCTTTTACGTTTCAGTCCGTAGGTGAAACGTAAAAGATGACAATAAAATGACAATAAAATTTATTAAATTAACGAATGACAATAAAATTTATCATTAAAAAGGATTTGAAGTTCATTTGTCGAACAGTCTTTCTTGTTTCATTTGCTATTTAGTACTGCATTTAAAAAAAAAAAAAAAAAAAAAAAAAAATATATATATATATATATATATATATATATATATATATATATATATATATATATATATATACAAGAAATATTTTTTAAGTTACTAACTCGTAAATGATACAAAAAAGACAAGAAAATAAGTCTGAAATAATATTTAATTTCAATATTTTCCTTAATAGTGGTCTTTTGAAACATTGAAGATGAAAATAAAAATAATTGAGAAAACAGAATTGAATTTAAGATATGTTTACTATATAACTGCATTTGTAGAAATAATTTTGTATACAATTTACCTAAAAATGCAATATTTTTTTTTTAATTTTGCCAAACGAACAAAAACTCTTTTCGTCATTCTTTTTTCCTATTATTTCTCAGAAATGTGCTGTATTTTTCAAAACTTAAACAGCTTTAAGACGAATAATTTAGTCATGGTTTACCAACAACTTTAGAGCCGTTTTAGCGTTACAAGCTAAAGGGAAAAAAAAATTGCCTATTGCACAGGAGCAACTGCTAAACTAAGGGTGATCTATTTTGTTCACTTGAATCGCTTTCCAAAAATGTACAAAACTGTAAAAAAAAGTATAGGTCCTTTCTTTTAATGAATAATTTCTTCGCTACAACACACATAGATTAATGACCAAAAATGTGTATTTTGGTTTCAGCGGGCTCTGAAACATAAAATATCTAAAAAAAAATTAGCCGACCTTATTAGATGGGCACAAGATCACACGAATCATACTCATAGGTGGCTACTGTCATAGCTGAACTTGTATTAAATCCTATTTATAGAACACACAATATCAGAAAAATCACTACAAATTTAATCATAGACAGATTGAAGATCTTTATACCAAAAAAAGATAAGTCCAGATATAAAAATTTTTAAGATATATATTATATTAAATAAGACAAATATTACAGTTTATAATGGGTTGTAAGTAATTATGAAAATCATTACTGCTTTAATTAGATCACAACTGTCAGACCGCTCATGTAATTAGCACACCACCAAACGGATCCTTCTTTGTTGAGATGTTACCTTAGCAAGCATGCATGGTTCCTCGTCAATGGAGATGGATTCCAGAGACGGAGAAGATTTTTTTGTATGTCTAATTTTTAATTCTAAACTTTAAAATTATTGTTATTCTGAAATACTTTTGCACAATAAAACAAGAAATCATAGAGGAAATATGGGGAGAGAGTTAGTGAACGTTTACTTTTGAAATTCCATCTGTAGTATGGTCGATATGTTCTTGTAGTCCGTTGAGAATTCATCTGCTGCATCTTCCATAATTACTAAAAACATTATATCGAAAATTTGTCCTTATTGAAATATTTCTCCTTCGTAGTAGCGGTACAAAAGAAAAATGATCAAACTGTCATGGATAAAAGTGAAGTATTTATTGAAATAATTATAAATACATTTTTCAAAAATCTTTCTTCCATTTTAAACCTTAACTATAAAAAGTATAACCATTGATGATTTGCTGAAGCATCGTTATTCCGAAATGAATGACTAATGGTGTAGACATGATGCAATATTTCTCAGACAGCCAGAACCGCATCGAACTTCATCATGGCTGGTTTCATCATGGCTGTGCCCTCTTGACACCGTCGCTGTAACACAATTTATTACATATGCCTGCATAATGTAAGTGATTATTGTATTAATGTGAGTGAGCATTAAGTTTTATTGTATTGTTAAGGAATACAATAAAATTCATAATTTCAATTACAATTGGAAACCTCTATATTCTAATCACAGTGAGAATCTAAAAAATAAAAACGAGAATTTCTTTATAAAACTTTTAAGTTAGATCATTAATAAATAAACATTTTGAAAACCCCCTGTAATAAAATAACTCTTTGATTAATCTGAACGAAATTTGAAGGGTCAGTAACGGTCATCAATTTACTGTTGAATTTAATTTTGAAAATCTCTTTAATATATTGTCTGGGCTTTATTCTGTAACCGATCATAATTGAAGAAAGGGCTAGATTTCTGCAAGATTGCAAAAGTATACATTTATATTCTTCAGATTCTTAGCGATGCTTGATATGTTTGACTTTGTAGTTAGTAGCATTACTAATACATAGCTGTTATAGTGAAATATCATAGCTACTTTTCAAACATTCCTTACTCCTGCATATTTAATACTTTGTTTGTAAATATCAATAATTTTGTAATATCCTCTAAAATAATTAACATAAAATTGTGCCAGCGAAATCGCACTTACAGAAGAATACCAAAACCATCGTTTCGAATGGAGTGAAAACAAGAACCCTCAATGCTTTTGGTTTAATGACGCTCTTTAAACCAAGAGGTGCTATTACATGGAACTAATTGCAAAATAGTGGATCAAACGATAACTGATACCCTGATCCACAAAAAATGTAGACATGGAAGTCAATGGACATGGATGGACAAAAAAACATATATATGGATATTGAAAAAAAAATCCAAACGACTTTGTCCAATGGGTCTATACAAGCAGAGGTGAATGGAGGAGTGTTGAAAAAATATAAAACCGGCTAAAACTATTTCGTTCTTATTCCGATTTAGATAATAATATTGACATTTTAATGATTCTCTGTTTTTACTCATACGCTTACTCTTCAATGTAAACTTATAAATGTAAAGAATATATAAAACCAAAAATTTCTCTATAGTTAAATATATGTAAAAAATATTTAATGTATTAAGAAAATTAGCCGAGCAGGTTTTGCATATCAAAATGGCCAAAAAAGATTTATGTTGAAAATATTATAGATCAGATCAGAAATCAGATCAGAAAACAGATCAGAAAAAGATAAGTTTCTTTTTATTGTCCTACTACACAAGTTAGTAAATAATTTAAGATATTAAACATTGATCCCACCGTTAGCTTAAAAATCGTAGCATAGGTTTTTGCAAATAGATATAAAAAAAAACATTAATACAATTAAACGAATTTGATTTAATCACGGGTCTGTATTTCAAATCAAAAATTATAGATATCATCCGAACAATATTTAGAAAATAGGATATTTCTGAAAATGGGGGCAGAGCCCTGAATCCTTGATTACGTAGCAGAAAAAATAATTAATTATAAGGATAACTCCAGGAGGAATATATTTTTTTTCGCATATCTTCAAAAATTACTTAAAAAATCCTTTCTGTATTCTAGGATTTGTCAAACATTCTTTTCATAACTCCTAAGACATATTGGAACAAACGCCAGTACATAGGTATAATATTTTACGATGCATTATCACCAAGGAAACTTATTTTGAATTCTGTAACCCACTGACGGTTGAGTTCACTCTTGTACGGCAAAATAATTGTGGACGAGCTATACTTTACTTATAAAAAACCAAGTTATTTGATTAAAAGCATTTAAATTTTTAAACAGCATTTCTATTTTCCAGTCAATGAGGTTATATAGCCAGCGCAGGGTTTATGTAGGAATCAATTTATATTTTTAAAATGGTAGGCGAATATTCAAGGAATCACGAAAAACAAAAACTTACAAGTATCATCGTTTCAATCCACAGGCCTGAAGGCTAAACTGTAGGGTCCTGTGGTAACCACTTAGCTATTATATAAGTATTTGCCCCACCACGATCTCCCTCCTCTATTCACAATATTCTTAATCAACAGAATCGTAATTTTTTTTTCTTTATTGAAAATTTTACTATTTGTCTCAAAATATACATTTATAATAGTGTTCAGAGATCACATTCACAATCTATGTACAATAATAATAATATATATACAATAAATAAGTATAAAATAATCTAGAAAATAAATAAATAAAAAGAACACAAACATACCTTACATACCTACAAACATATACACTATTTACAATCAGGCGAGAGAACTCCGAGCCAAACTTATCCTTCCAACTGTGGAGGGAAAAGCATGACTCCAGGAGATCTCTGCACTTCTCTCTCAACCGCGCCACTGGGGCTAAAGCCAGTGGAGATTGAGCGAAAGTGCTTTAGCCACATACACTCATGTCGTGAGTAGAGAATCAGAAACTAGAACTCATATTAACAAACTATAAAAGGTCGCGGGGCCACTGCCGTTTTAACCTTCTTGGAAGATTATAGGTATGGTTGGTGCTGGATAAGGATTGTGAAAAGTGATTCGGATGATAGCTAAGGTTCTGGTGAAATTTGGAGAATTTGGCTGGAATAAGGTCTAGGACAAATGGGATATTAAGGTCACCACGATGTAAGGTTATGTTGGTTACATAGAAAGGAGCATCGACTATTGTTCGAAGGACTTTGGACTGGAAGGATTGGATGCGGTTGATGTTAGAAAATTTCTGCTGTTCCCCACAATTCAAGTCTGTAAATCTAAGTAGGTTTCAGTATTGTCCTGTAGATAAATATTTTATTTTCAATAGAAAGTTTAGATTTTCTATTTAGAAGTCTGTATTTTAGGCCATATCGTCGGTTAAGTTCCTGTCTTTTAAGTCTAGTATGAGGGTCCCAAGTTAGTCGTCTGTCTAAGAGAAAAGCAAGATACCGGACTGTATCTGAGAAAGGAAGCTGGATAGAATTAAAGTGTACTGGTGGACATGAACTGCGTCGGAGTGTGAAGATAATGTGTTGGCATTTGGATTCATTTACTTTAATACGCCATTTATAACAGCAGTGCTCAATCAAGGCGAGGTACATTTGCAAATTTGAGGAGGCTATTTGGGGATCAGAGTTGGATGATAAGATTGCGGTGTCATGAGCAAATGTTGCCCGGAAGGTATCGGAATGGAGAGGAATATCGGCGGTGAAGACTATGTAAAGGACGGGATCCAATACGCTGCCGTGTGGAACACCAGCCTAAATTGAATAGCAATTGAAAAATTCAGTGCCGCAGCGAACTCGGAAGGTACGATCACAGAGATAGGAGCGCTGGACAAGGTATAAGAACTCAGGCAGATGGGTTTTAAATTTGAAAAGAAGCCCGACATGCAATACGCGGTCAAAAGTTTGAACTATGACCGGAAATCCACCCGAGCAATATTGCTTGCTTTCCAGGAGAATCATTATTAAATCTATAAATCAACCAAATATTATTACTGCTTCATTCTATTCCTTAATAAAAAATAAGCTTTAATCATTATATTAAAAGCGTTCAAGAGCTTTTTAATACAAGGTATGTCATGGGTGTATGTGATGTAGAGTAATGGAGCGAGTACTGAACCTTGAGGTACTCCTGCTGAAATAGACCTGATGGAAGATAGTTCTGACCTGTGTCGGACCGAGAAAAATCTATCGGAAAGGAACGATTGTAGAATTAGATAATATGTAGGTAGGAGTATTGTCTTGAGTTTAAAGAGAATATCCTGGTGCCTCTCTGTCAAACGCTTAAGCAACATCCAGAAATACGGCAGGTGCATATACTTTCTGCTCTAGTGCTGTAGATATGTAGTCCGTTACTCTATGTACTTGGTGTACAGTTGAGTGGTGTGCCCTAAATCCAAATTGATGGTCAGGTATTATTTGGGTGTTTGTTAGTATATCAACAAGTCTTTTGTTCAGTAAGCTTTCAAAAATTTTGGAACAGTTAGGTTGTAAGCTGATTGGTCGGAATGAGGAAGGTGAGTCCTTGTCCTTGTTAGACTTGTGAATCATTATTATATGTGAGTATTTCCACTGTTGTGGAAATTTAATTGTCCTCAGTATTACATTATAAATAGTTGTTAAAAGCACTAGAGCTTTTCTAGGCATTTGTTGGAGCACTTCAGCGTTGATCAAGTCATGCCCAGGAGCTTTTCTTTTAGACAACTTTTTGATTTATTCAGCAATCTGGGAAGGTATGAATGAAATAGGAACCGGACGATGCATTAAGTGAATTTTTGGAACAGTATCCTCTTCAACCAGATGAAGAAACTAATGACGAAATTAATGATAATAATAGTATAATGACAATATACTCATGAAAAAGATTGAATTAATAAGTTACATTAAAAAAAAATTAAATTATTTCAGAACGTGGGAATGAATCACCTATGACACAAGAAATATTTGGTAAATCTATATACCAAATTCTGGAGATGCACAAAAAATGAAAATCTTATACCTTCAATTTCTTAAACCAAACAAACCTTACGGAATTTATTGTAATCGTGAAGGTCACTCAAAGGAGAATATAATATAAGTATAATTTAATGTTCGAAAATTTTAAAAATATTATTATTAATTTTTTTTACAATTAAACTTGAACGGTACAAAAACTCAAATTTTGATATACTTACACCCGAAGAACAAAAAGAAATTATAGCTAATTTTCATGTAGGATAAACCTATCATTGTGGAATAAACAAAATTATTTACAAATTAGAAAACTTTATTATTGGCCATCTATATTGAGAGATATTACAGATTATATAAATAAATGTCCTATTCGTCTAAAATTAAAAAATGTACGTAAGCCAATGTAATTAAAATTGAAAATTACCGCAACATCGGAAAACCCTTTTGAAAAAATTGCAAACGGATATATTGCATTAAGCTAGAATTAAATTTTAAGTTATAATAGACTGATTTCTAAAAGACTAATAAAATATCCAATAAATAATTTAAATAAAATTGAAATTCAAAATTGTTTTATGATTAATCCATTCATATAACAATAGACAACACTTTCAACTTAAACTCTGATAGAGTAGCACTGATTTCAAGATTTCGAATTTTTTTTTCTGTCTTTTCAACTTTCTTTTAATTTGGGGTAGATACCATTTTTATCTTATGGTTTTCAATCTATAGTAGTCTTGTGTAATGAGCTTGACTGTTCTTTAAACATAACAAATCTCAAAGGTAAATATAGATGCGAAAAATCACAATGCTCAATCCTTAATCGGCTGGAGACTGTTTCTTCTTTCTTTACGAATCGGTAAGAAGATCTCCAATTGTAACATTGACTTTTTATTTTCGTTAATTTATATTCTTTTTGTTCTCATTCACTGTACCATATTTAAGTTCCATAACTTCCATAATTTTTTTTAATAAGTCTACTAAAGGATCTTCATTCATTACATATAAATGCAACCATAGAAGTTCCTGGCTATTTGGATAAAATATACATTATAACAATAAAAATGAATGGTTACTAAAGGATGAAAGGAATACTAAATTAAAGCATTACAAATATCGTTTCATAAAAACTAATTTATTTAGCTTAGAAGAAGTTTAAAAAAAACCTTGTAATATTTATTGGTAGTAGAGACTTTTCAGAAAATATGTACAAATATCTACAAGTTTACATTTGTATACAATGATTAAGATTTAAATTTTAATGAAATAATTTGCAATAGAAAACATTACTTAGTATCTTACGTGAATATATCTTGTGTATTTTTATTTTATTACATAGAAAATATATTTCATCCCCTAAAAAACTCAGGAGCTGCAAGAGAAGCAGGTTTTGAGACTATAAGAGGTTTCGATCCGGGAGCTTGGATGTTTGTTCTTTCGGCGTGGAAGCCGGTCTCGTCCGCGTACCAGTTGACGGTGATGACCTGGCCATCAGGAGCTGTGTAAGAGTAGCTTCCTCTGGCAGTCTGCGCTTCTCCTTCGGTTCCTGGATTCTTCAAGGAGCCTTCCTCTTCAACTGTGATCCCATTACTTGTCTGGTATCTGTATAAATGACATGGCGACATATCAAACATTATATTGGTCCGTACCTAATTTCAGGCGAGGTAGGATTAAACATGACTTGAATAAAATGGTGATATTTACGCACATTCTTATAGAGAAAAGTTATCAAATAAAATATGTTGATGACATTTAAAACCTATACCTGGATTTTCTTTATCTAAGGGCAGCGTTTGACTCAGTTCCTAGGATGAAATTCGGAACACTTTGGTTGGCAAGAACGTGCCTGGAGATTTGATTGAGGCCGTGAAATCAACCTACCAGAGAGCCCCTGGAGTTGTAAGGATAAATGGCACAGAATCAGAACTTTTCCCAATTGCGAGAGGAGTCAGACAGGGAGATAGTTTAAGACCTCTCCTGTTTTTAAACTTTATGGACGAGATCCGTAAAATCTGCAAGCGTCGGACTGCATAGACTACAATTGGAAATTGGAATATGAGAACTGTCCTCGTACAGAGCTTTCTATATGCGGGTGACATTGTGCTCATCGCCGATTCCAAAATGAAACTACAGCAAGCACTAGTAGAATGGGAAGAAGAGCTGCTGAGGAAAGGTATGCAAATAAATGCCTCCAAAAGCAAGGTGATGATTATGGCGAGGGAAGAAGAGGAAGACGTCGAATTGGTTTGCTACGGATAGATTATTGAGGTAGTAAAGGAGTACACATACTTAGGTACCATAATTACTAACGCTGGTAAGATAGATGCTGAGATTTCGTATAAAATATCTAAGGCGAATCATGAATATCACCAGATCCTTGTATTAAATCGTAGTATCCTCAGCTGCCGCTAAGTGGATACAAATACCAAGATGCACGTCTATAAGTCTGTATACCTTCCTATTCTCACCTACGGTGGTGAAAGTTGGACTATGTTGGACAAATATTATAGTCGCATAATAGCAGCTGAAATGCGATTCCTACGTAGATCGGTGGGCAAAACTAGGAGGGATCATATTAGAAATGAAACAATCAGAGAACAGCTGGAAGTGCCTGAACTAAAAACAACCATGGAAAACAGGCAATTAAGGTGTTTTGGACATGTCTGCCGCATGAACGAGGACATGGACCCTATAAAGATATTAGAGGCTCGACCCACAGCGAAGAGGCCACGAGGGAGACTCTGTCTCATATCAGGAGTTCATGGAGAGGATCGGAGGTAGAAGAGGCAAATCCTTCAACCAAATGAAGCGGTTAAGCAGAGACCGGGTAGAGTGGCTGCGCTGCATAGAGGCCCCTCGACGCTAGAAATGGCATTGTGAGGAAGATAAAGAAGAAGAAGACATTTAAAAAATATAAAATATTTGCTCAGGTATAAATTAATGAGTAAATTACAACAAATATAATCTTTAGGATAGAATATACATATATAGTACCTGTACTTATAAGTACCATCGTAATTATTTTCGTTCTCGGATGATATAATTACGGCGCTGTTTGGAGGTTGCTGGCTCTGAACAATCGCCAATCCCAAAATCAAAAGGAACCAACTCTGAAACAGACAGAATCATTTATATATTTAGGGAATAATTTAAACGTTTTTTGGTAGCTCAGTTGATGACAGAATAAAGGGCGATTCAAATCAAATATCATTTCCTTGAACCAGAGAAATTTTTCCACAATAAATTAAATCAGAAGTGAATTGTGAATTCTTAAAAAGGGGATAAATGAACATTAATAGAAATTTGGTGATATAGTTGAAGTTCATCCCTAACTTGTCAACACCTGTGATTATTTATTCTATATGTGAGTGTGTGAATCTTGGAATTTCTGGTGCAGAGTGGTTATCCTACAAGTAAATTAATTCCTATTGTAAGGATACCACTGATGAACTCTTTTCGTCATTCTTTTTTCCTATTATTTCTCAGGAATGTGCTGTATTTATCAAAACTTAAACAGCTTTAAAACGAATAATTTAGTCATGGTTTCCCTACACCATTGGAACCATTTTAGCGTTACAGGCTATGGAGAAAACATAAAAGGTTTTGCCTATTGAACAGCAGCTACTGCTAAACTAAGGGTGATCCATTCTGTTCACTTGAATCGATTTCCAAAACTGGAAAAAAAAAATTGACCCGATTGCAATACTTTCCTTACCTAGTATAGGTAGGAAAGTACTAAATTAAAACATGTGAAGAAAACAGAATACGCTGTATCATCGCTAATACTGGTTCGATTCCGATGATTTTTTTTTGTATTGTTGGTAATTTAATTACCTTTCAAAACTTTTATTATAAATTTAAAGTTATGCTCCATAACATTTTTCTTTTATTTTTTTTTCTGAATTTTCTCGGGAATTCAGTCCATATACGAAAATTGAAAGGAGAATTATTAGAACATTATAAGAAAGTTTCATCAAAATCGGGAGAGCCGTTTTCGCTCTACAGTCTATAGGAAAACATGTTTTTCATTTATTGCACTCAAGCTATTGCGCATGGAGCACCGACTTTCTGCCACAGGCATCAGTATTCAAAACCCTACAAAATATAAAAAGAAGTAACAAAATCGGTTCAGTAGTTCCCGAGAAAATCTTGGCACAGACAGACCAATGGCTAAAAATGTGTTTTTCGGACTAAGGAGGCTCTGAAACGTATAGATCCGTTGAAACCGCATATCGGAAATTTGACCCGATCGCAATACTTTCCTTATCTATTATAGGTAGGGAAGTAAAAATAGAGGTCCTCTCGTTTGACGGATAATTTAGACACTAAAACACAGATAGATTAATGACCAAAAATGCGAATTTTGGTTTCAGCGGACTTAGAAACATATAATATATAAAAACAGTTTAGCCGGATTTGGCGGCCAACCTTATTAACAGGACTCAAGATCATATGGATCACACTCATCTGTGGCTACCGCTATTGCCGAACTTGTATTAAATCGTATTTATGGAACGTATAGTATAGTCGATGTGATTTTGTAGTCCGTCGTGAATTCATCTGATGTATCTTCCATAAATACTAAAAATATTATATCGGAAATTTGACTTTATTGAAATATTTCACCTTAGAAGTAGTGGTACGGAAAAAAACATGAATAAAAGTGGAGTATTTATTGAAATAATTATAAATACATTTTAAAAAAATCTTTTTTCCATTTTAAATCTTAACTATCAATATCTTAACAAAGTATAACCATTGATGATTTGCTCAATCATCGTTATTCCGAAATACTGGTGTAGACATGATGCAACATTTCTTAGACAGCCAGAACCGCATCGAGCTTTATCATGGCTGGTTTCATCATGGCTGTGCTCTCTTGACACCGTCGCTGTAACACAATTTATTACATATGCCTGCATAATGTAAGTGATTATTGTATTAATGTGAGTGAGCATTAAGTTTTATTGTATTGTTAAGGAACGTATATTTATTCTCTATTGACTGTTTGTTTCAAAGAATAAAATTCATAATTTACATTTCAATTGGAAAACGTTATATTCTAATCACAGTGGAAATCTAAAAAACAAAACAAGAATTTCTTTATAAAACTTTTAAATTAGATCATTAATAAATAAATATTTTGAAAACCTCTCCATAACAAAGTAACTCCTTGATTAATTTGAACGTAATTTGAAATCAATTTACTGTTGAATTTAATTTTGAAACTCTCTTTAATAAATTGGATGTGCTTTATACTGTAACCGATCCTAATTGAAGAAATTACTGCATCTGTTCAAGATTGCAAAAGTATGCATTTTTATTAAGGTTCTTAGTGATGCTTGGTATGTTTGACATTGTAGTTCGCTACATCACTAATAAATATCTGTTGCAGTGAAATAACATAGCTACTTGTCATACATTCCTTTCTCTGCATATGTAATACTTTATTTGTAAATATCAATTATTTTATAATATCCTATAAAATAATTAATATAAAATTTAGCCAGGGCAATAGCACTTACATAAGAATATCAAAACCAAATCGTTTCTACTGATGTGAAAACAAGAACCCTTAATGCTTTTTGTTTAATAACGCTCTTTAAACCAAGAGGTGCTATTACATGGAACTAATTGCAACATAGTGGATCAAACGATAAGTCAAACTGATACCCTGATCCACGAAAAATATAGACATGGAACTCAGGCGATAAGAACAGAGCCAAACAGCTTAAACTAAAATTGATTATATTTATAATCAATTCTACATATTTATAATTTTATCACAAATTGATTTACTTGGACATCCTAACGATGCGGTTCCTAATCATTCCAAAAAACCTGGACAGCTGAAAAAAGTTGGTTAGCTATTATGTTGTATAAACAGTAAAAAAGTTAACATAATTGATAAACAAAGCTTTATTAGCCTTACATAAACATCACGTAATTAGATTATCAAAATCATCATCAGGTTCATCAAATTTTGATTCCAATATGGAAGGTATTAAATCTGTTAGATTAAAAAAAAATTCTTGCGAGAGTTAAAAGAAAATTAAATGAATTAAATGAAAAAAATATTAACTGAAATATGTATAAATATTGAGCAACTATTTTTATTTTGACAGAGGTTATTAAGTAAGAAATTATTAATTCGCTAATTTCGATAAAACTGGAGATGAAAATTATCAGCTGAACATACGGAATATAACTTCAGTCGATGGCTAGATTGAAACAGGAGAAGTACATTATTGCTGAAATATAACATAATATTGCTCATATAATAATGGCCTACGCCTACTTCGAAGATAATTATTTTGTGATATGAAAAAAATATACTTGAATATGGAAAAAAAAATCCAAACGACTTTGTTCAATGGGCCTCTATAAGCTGAGGGGAATGGAAGAGTATATTATTCCGGAGTTCTTATTCCGAATTTAGATAATTATATCGAATTTTCATTCATTCGCTTTTTTTACTCATACGCTTACTTTTCAATGTGAATTTGTAAATGTAAAGAATACATATAAACGAAAAATTCTCTATGGTCAAATATATATAAAAAATATATAGCGTATTAAGAAAATTAGGGTAACTATGAGATAAGGACAGGAGTCGGGCAGTATCAGAGCTTTCCTGGTATGTAAACAAAGCTCTAAAGTGTATATAAGAAGGATTACTTCACAAATAAA
Source organism: Nezara viridula (assembly GCA_928085145.1). NCBI lineage: Eukaryota > Metazoa > Arthropoda > Insecta > Hemiptera > Pentatomidae > Nezara > Nezara viridula. Next base: position 186,412,677 of record OV725077.1, on the reverse strand, counting down.
GCAGTATTGTTTCTGAAGCCGTGTGAGTCATTTAACAGCCCCTTTTCTCCTTTTTTTTTATCTTTTGATTTCAAAGTCACATAAGTGGTGCCGAAACCCGGGAATATTGTTATTGCCCAGTAAGTAGGAAACTATTTTTTCTTTTTTTTTCTCTCTTACTTGCTCAAACAGGAAAATAGAAGCAGAATGGCGACAGACGGAATCCCTAACCCGGGAATATCAATTGCACCTGAAGTTCATCAGGCTCCGGAAATTCCGCAGATTCCGGAAATCCCTCCGGTACCAAGGGACACATTGGCGGAAGCACACGCCAATGCCTTGGAGTGGATGAAAGTAAGAGCAGCGACCACTCAGGATCTAAGGAGAGCTATAGCGGACTTGGAACGCTTCGGTGGAGAGATAGGCGAGCTGAACCATTTTCTGAAAGGTGGGGACCGTCTCATTTCTAGAATCGAGGCAAAGGTGGCGGAAGATTTGGTGAACCTGGGAGATGCTGAAGCATTGAAAGCAGCCTTGGTATGTAGAGTACGGAGGAGTGTTCTTAACCAGATACAGGCAGACGAAGACACAGCATGGCCGGTGATCAAACAGAGGTTGAAGAAGGCTTTTGGGGGAGGCCGATGGACTCCAGAGGAGGACATCTTCCAGATGTTCAGGGAACGACGGTCGCAACGACAAACAAACGGGCAGTATGCGGGAGTACTATTGGCGAAGTTTAATCACATCACGGAGAAGATGCGCGAAATGATGAGTGCAGGAGAAGTAGAGGCCAGGATGGAGTTTTTGTCAACTATCCTCAAGGTTCAACTGGCCAAGGAGACGGGAAAGAGGGACGGCTTACCAAGAGAGCGGTCGTTCCTGGAGTGTGCCCAGGAGATGGTCGACTTTAGCGCGAGGGAGGAAGAAAGTAGAATGGAGATAGAGGAAGCTGGATGGAACCGTGTGAGCGAGAGACGCTTCAGGTCCGCACCGATAGGGTGGAAGAAAAGGGAGTCTGGATACGGAAACAGAGGAAGGACCACAACAGGGGAAAGAAAACCAGGACCACCCAGGCCACGAAATGGACCCCGTAAGGAAGAAAGGAAGTGTCATGGCTGCGGCAGGACGGGACATCTAGTGGCACAATGCCCCCGTACCAAATGTTTCGAATGCGGAACAGAAGGACACATTGCGCGGCAATGCCCGTACATGTTTAGAAGGAGGGAGACGGCACAAGATGAGCCGATGGAGGTCAATATGCATAAGGTGAGGAGGAACCCTAATATGACTCGACGAAGCGGGCCTTCGGAAGAGGTAACGGAGATATCAGAGGCCTCGGAGACGGAAGAAGAGGAACCAGGGAGCAGCGGAGACGAAGGAGGAAGGAGCACGCAGTGGAGCGGACAAAGACGAGCGGCATCGAGGAGGAGCAAGCAGGCAAAGATCTGAGGAGTGGGTCTTCAGAGCGGCGACCGCACAGCGACCTGCAATAACATAAGAGGTAAGTCCTGCTGGTTGCCAATCATCACGATAAAAGGGGGAGTGAGGTGCTTGGTAGACACGGGAAGTACTTGCACTATTATGACCCGTGGGGCACTAGAGAGGCTGTGTGGTAGGGAGAGCGCACCCCGGATTCAGGGATGCGAGTGTAAATTAATTACCCTAGGAGGGGCGTGTAAGGTGGAAGGAGAAGCGGTCGTTGAGTTAAACCATTGGGCAGGTAGAAAGGGGAGTTTGAAAGTGCACATTGTGGGAAACATAACTCGGGAATACCAGGCGATAATAGGGTGCGACCTATTCGGACAAGTAGGGATTAGAGTCGAGTACAGGAATGGGACTTGGAAGATCAAGTTAGGAGGACAGAGGTACAGGAGTACGGAGAGCATAAGGGGTACGAAAGCGCGGATAGGAGCGGTAAATCGAGTCGAGGATTGGAGGAAGGCCATAAGAGTAGAATACGAGGATATCTTCTTCAAGGAGGGAGAGATACTAGGTGTAACGGGAAGGACAGTCCACGAAATACCACTAAAGCAGGAGCGGGTGTCATACGTGAAGGAGAGGCGATATCCACAAGCACTTAGACAGCATATTCGGGAAGAATTAGAGAATTTAAAAAAGCAGGGTATAATAGTCAACAGCACCTCTCCATACAACAGTCCGTTGTGGGCGGTGAGGAAAAAGGGAGTGCCGGGCGAGACAGAAGAGAAGTACCGAGTGGTAATAGATTATCGGAAGCTAAATGAGAACACGATAGACGAAAAATACCCGATCCCGAGATTCGAGGACATATTGGACAGGCTGAGTGGGGCGGTGATATTTAGTACTCTGGACCTCAAAGCTGGTTATCACCAAATAAAGATGCACCCGAAGGATCAGCATAAAACAGCATTCACATTCGAAAGGGGGCATTACGAGTTCACCCGGATGCCGTTTGGACTAAAGAATGCTCCGATAACCTTTCAGCGCTTAATGGACGAATTCTTGAGAGGGTTGGATGAAACCGTATGCCAGGTCTATATGGACGACTTGTTGGTATTTAGCAAGACGGAAGGGGATCACGTGGAACACCTGCGAAACGTATTCGAGAGGTTGCGCTGTTTTGGTCTAAAATTATCCAGAGAGAAATCCCTATTAGGACAAGAGCGGATTAATTTTTTAGGCCACACAATTTCGAAGGACGGGGTTAGGCCGGACGCGGAGAAGGTAGAGGCTATTAGGCGAATGGCGGTTCCGCGAGATGTTAAAGGAATCAGGAGGCTCCTTGGAACGCTTAATTATTATAGGAGGTTTGTGCCGGAAATGGCAGAGTACCTGGTCCCGATCAATAATCTGCTGAAAAAGGGGGCTAAGATGATCGTGACACCAGTAATGGAACAGAACATTAGGAAGTGTATGGACCGTTTACAAACAGAACCGGTATTAGCGTTTCCGGACTTCAGTAAGCAGTTCACGATCACCACGGATGCCAGCGAGTACGCGCTGGGAGCAGTACTGTCGCATGATGGAGTAGGTGGAGAGCAGCCCATAGCATACGCGAGTAGACGCCTTACCGAGGCTGAGACGAGATATAGCGCTTTGGAGAGGGAATTGCTCGCGATAGTGTGGGCTATTGATCATTTTCGGCCTTACGTATTCGGAAGAAAGTTCAGAGTCCGCACCGATCACAGGCCCCTTCAATGGGTTGGGAAATTAAAAGAATCCTCTGCAAGAGTCGCGCGATGGAAGGAATTTCTCGGCCAATATAATATTGAAATAGTGTATAAGCCAGGAAGGGAGAATGTGGTGGCCGATTGGCTGTCGAGAGCCATAGTAGTGAATGCAATCGAGGAAGACAGTGGTGGACCATCGCGTGATGTTCGACAGTTCCTGAGTGAATGGACACCGGAAAGGGAAGGGGAGGACGGTACGAGAGATGGACGGCAGGAAGAGGAGTCCCCCGAAGAGGAGAGCTCGGCGGAGGAGAGGCCAGCAGAGATAGAAGAAATTGATGAGATCATCAACGATAAGCGTCACCAGGTCATCTGGAAGACTAGGACGGCGGGTATGATGAAAATCGACTACAGCCGCTACGGTAGAAGTAAGGTTCACACGGTCTGGTCGCAACCAGGGGTGCGTGAGGATCAGATCTGCAGGGCGCTGAAGGATGCATCGGAGCCAGGGAAGACAAATCATCTCTATGTGGGAAACGCCACAATATGGGAAAAGATTAAGAGGATGTGGAGGTCCGAAAAAATCGGAATAGATAGAATATTTGTCCGATGCAGATATATGGTGGAGACGATAACGGACGAGGAACGGCAAAAGGAGGTGACTCTTGCATATCACCAGGGGAAGACGAACCATAGGGGAGTGAACGAAACCTTACAGGCACTGCGCAGGAAATACTTTTGGTGGGGAATGAGGAAGACCATACAAGAAACAATTGGAACATGTGAGGTGTGTATGCGCACGAAGTACGACAGACACCCGCCTCAGGGAAGACAGGAAGAGACACCCACGGGAGACGCACCATTGCAAGATCTCCAGATCGACACTTTCACATGGAGAGGGTATAAGTGGGTAACCATGATCGATACTTTTAGCAAACTTGCTATGGCATACCGGATATTGGAGAGGTCGTCCGATGCAGTTTTGGAAGCCATCCAAACATGGATGCAATTTTATGGGGTACCGGAGAGAGTCTCCTCGGATGGAGGAAGAGAATTTGATAATAGCGCAATGAGGGAGGAGGCAAAACGCTTAGAGATAAACTGGCATTTCAATACACCAGGGCACCCCAAGAGCAGAGGTAGCATCGAGCGGCTACATAGTACCTTGAGCGACCATATACGCGTGTATCAGGGAGAAAAAGGATTGGAGCCCGACATTGCGATGAAAAAGGCGATAATAGCGTATAATCATTCAATCCATTCCGTAACTGGGTTCTCACCCTTCGAGGTACTGTTTGGGATGCGGGAACGAAGACGGGATTGCGCGGAAACGGCGATTGACGACCACGTGGCCGAACAAATAGGTAATAATAGGTTGGAGTTAAAGAAGACGTGGGCTACGGTACGAAGGAGAATAGAAAGGGAAAAGACGAAGAGGGTAGATAGAGAGAATCTAAGATTACGCGACCAAATGGGGGATTTGAAAATCGGGACTATTGTGTACCGGAGAAGGGGAACGAATCGAGGGAAGGAATTGACGCGATATGAGGGCCCATTCAGGGTGGTTGCCATCAGGGAACATAATTTGGTGACGATAGAGAGTATGAAGGAGCCTAAAAAGAGACGCACAGTCCATATCGAGCAATTGAAACTCCCGTTTGTAGGGGCAGAAAAAGAATAAATGAACCGTGGTGCCCTCTTTCCTCCACACAGAAAAGTTTTTTTTGGCTTTTGTGTTTCAGTGTAAAAAGAGTTGTATATAGGAAAAAGTGCTGTGTTTTTTTTTAATTCCATTGTATGTTTTTGCGTTATTGTATATTTTGCGTTGTAGTTTTAAGCGAAAAGAAGTGTATTTGTTTTATTCAGCTATTATTATGATATTTTGTATTTTTTGCTATTATTATGATATTTTGTATTTTTTTTTATATATTATTATTGTATTGAGCGTACAGGAAACAAGGTGGTGAGGCTGATACAGTTCACTTCACTCGAGAATTAAAAGTTTTCGAAAGGCTTTTCGTAAACTGGTGGGGGGGAGATAAGGACAGGAGTCGGGCAGTATCAGCCTTAATACCTTCCTGGTATGTAAACAAAGCTCTAAAGTGTATATAAGAAGGATTACTTCACAAATAAAGCAGTATTGTTTCTGAAGCCGTGTGAGTCATTTAACAGCCCCTTTTCTCCTTTTTTTTTATCTTTTGATTTCAAAGTCACATAAGTTATGCAAGGTAACAAAATACAAAAATTATGGATATCATACAGAACAATATTTAGAAAGTAGGACATTGCTGAAAATGGAGCAGAACCTTGAATATGTAGGAGAAAAATATGATTAATTAAGGGATTAATTCCAGGAGAAATATATTGTTATGCATACTTTCAAAAACTACTTTAAAAATCCTTTCTATATAGTACGATTTATCAAACTTTTTTTTCTTAACTCTTTAGGTCCATTGGAACGAACGTGAATAATATTTTAGATGTATTATCACTAAACAAAATTTGGTTTGAATCGGTGACCCACAGCCTGTAACCTACTATAGTTAGTGCTGCTTGAGTTCGCTCTTGTACTGCCAAGTAATTGTGGACGAGCTATACATTACTTATTAAAAAAACAAAGTTATTTGATTAAAAAAGCATTTATATGTAATTACATTTATATTTTCCAGTGAATAAGGTCATACAACGCAAGGTTCAGTTAGGATTCAATTCATATTAAACTTTTATTTTTAAAAAAAGCGGGTGAGTATTCAAGGTATCGCCAAAAACAAAAACTTACGAGTATCATCGTTGCAATCCACAGGCCTGAAGGCTAAACTGTAGGGTCCTGTGGTAACCACTTAGCTATTATATAAGTATTTGCCCCTCCACGATCTCCCTCCTCTATTCACAATATTCTTAGTCAATGGAATCGTAATTGTAACCATTGAATAAGTAAACTTTTGTGTTTATGTTTTCTAAATTCAAATAAAATATTTTTTTACTTTCAGTTACCTATATATTTCACACATAGTAAGGAAAACTATTGATGTGAAAAATTTATAACCATAGTTTTTAACGTAAATACATTTTTTTAAAGCCTTGTGAGTCCTAATAACCCAAACTATCAAAATCGTCGATATAACTTTAATCGTTGTTTAAGTACTATTTTACGAACCTAAGATTTATATATCAGACTGCAAAATCATTTAATTTAAAGAAAATTTCATAAATTAAATACCGAATTGTTTGTTTCGTAAATTTAAGAAAGCTTGATATTAGCTTACGTTGAGGAACTAAAATAAATTACAGAACGCTCTTTGTTAACAATGAAACTAAAACTGAATGAAGATCTAGACAAATAGACATGAATTTGAAAAAAAAAATATGAAAGAGGACTTAAAATATAGTCTTTAAGTGCGTTACTTGATTTAGTCATATTTGGAAATGTCGACAACTTGAGGAAGAATCCTTGATGCAACGGGAAAAAAAGTTTAATGTAAAAAGTATATTCTCAGGTAGAATATAATGATATTACTAGCTTATATTTTCAATAATATGAATATCTATTATATCGGTTTGAATCATTTTCTTCGCCAGTGTCCATTGCCAAATATACAGGTATTGATGATATACGCTGATGATGTCCACCTGGTAGCCAGAACATTGCCGGCGCTTGAAGGAGCATTGGATTAGTTGGAGCGAGAGGCAAATAGAAAAGGTCTCAAGATCAGTGAGAAGAAGATGGAATACATGAAGTTCACCCAGAAACCCCCACAGATGTTACCACGATTAATATTAATGGTCATAACTTCGTAGATTGTTGGGCTATTAAATATCTATTAATTATCTAACACTAGAATGAACTTCGCAAGGAGATAGTGGCCAGAATAGCAAAAGAGAATCGTTGGCTTTTTACAGTACACAAAGTTTTGAAGTTCAAAGATCTTTCTTGGAGCGCCAATGTAATGGTGTACAAGACAATGATTCGCCCAACAGTCATCAATGGCGTGCAATCTGTGATAATGTAGTATCTTCTTTAACTTTAATTTCATCATCAAACTTTTTTGAAGTCTTTTTCGCCATCGTCTGATTTGATAGTATAGTAAAATTAAATTGGATTATCTTTTATTCCTTATTCTAGCCAGGTGTCCATCACACCTTTATTAAGACATTGATTTCATTTTCAAACTGATTTATTATGTTCACTTCTTCATTCGTTGTTTTTTTTTTCTTACATCAGATACCTCAACTGTTAGTGCAAAACGTCTTATCCAAAATTTGAATGTTTTACAAGAGAGCATTAAAAACTAATCATTTATTTATGTTCTATTAGTACAATGTCATATTACCAATTGTTTAGGGTGCCTCTCAACCTGACACAGACAAGGATCCGGCTCGCGAAATCTATTTCCACGAAGCTCTTTTCTCACCATATGACATCAAATCAAAATAGCTTCTGCTTCGTAATAAATCTTTTCCTCTGTGAACCTGACAGCTCTCCATCCTCAGCCTCACTTGATGATCTAAACTCACATTTTATATATGTCGATAATAATACCTCTTCTCTGCTCTCTTCTTCCGGCTTTTCTTCAGAGATACCATTTAACGGCAATAACTTTCATTTTCCCGACCTTTTTCCCACAGATCATTCAAACGGTGTAATGAAATCCCTCACCAATTCCATTGGACCAGATGGTATCCCTTTCAAATTAAAAAGATTATGTCTTCCTAAAATCCTTTCAGTTCTCCTTTTCATACACAATTTCTTTCTGCAGAATTCAATATCCTCTACCTCATAGAAACTAGATATTGTCCTTCGTTTAAATAAAAAGTCTAATCCATCCTTTTCCGAAAATTTTCACCCAATCTTTCAAAATCGTTAGAATGGTTAGTGAAATACCAAGTTTCTGACCTCCTTGAAAAATCCAACCAACACGCTTCTCTCGATTCTAGGTTAACGGACTGAAGCTAAATGCTGCTAAAACCCGGGCAATTTCTACCCTCAAACTATTCCTTCGCTTTCGCCATCTCCTACCTCAACATACTCGTAGACTCCTAGTTTCCTCTATCATCTTTCCCCGCTGAGTAACTACAGCTTCGTAAAATTCGTAATAGGATCCCCGAGGCATTCCCTTGTCTCTTACCACTATATTGAGCTAAGATTGCTGTTCCCTCCTTCCGAAGACAACATTTCATTAGCACATTCCTCTACAAAATCATTAACAATTATCGTTCTTCTTATGCCTGCAACTTATTCCAGTTCAATTTCCCTTACCACAAGATCTAGACCTCCTGACCTTTACATTCCTTCTGACAGAACTGTCATATTCCAAAACGTCTTTGTTGCCCGTCGTATTTATGAAACTTCTGTTCCAATTCGTGTCCCAAAAGTCAGATACCTACTGACCTTTCGACAATATAGATTATTTTATGTCATTTATAATCAAATGATATTAATGTTCTTTGCTTGAGATAATATAAGAATTTCCGACTCTCGAAGAAAAGTCAATTAATGAATTGTTGTTTATTAATAATATTTTTTAATCGCATATATAATCAAATTCTTACATATAGTTTCGTTAAAAAATGATCAACATCTTCTTATGATACACTTGTATATTACTATTTATTTGTACAGTATATTATTTGGATGTATTTTACATCTTAATTAGCATTTACATCCATCGGCATTTTATATGGACAGATACAGCTTTCCTTTTTTCTTAATGAAACCTCAGAACCAAGAAGAGTTTAATTTTCGTTTTATTTATTTTTTCTTGGAAGTATATAATTATACTATTTTGCCATTTTATAGAGTTTTAAGGGTTTCGTACATAGTTCTAAGTATTTTATTTATAGTTTTCTATATAGCATGTTCACATAATGTTTTCTTTACTTCTTTATATTATATTTATTTATTTATTGTTTCAAACTTAAAAAAGGCTAGAAGTAATCTATCAAATATCTTTCTATGCACAATTAAATAACTGCTGATTGGAATAATACATAATACATATTTTATAATAAATTTTCTTTCATACTATATTTTATTTTATTCATCAGACAATGGTTGTTTATTTTAACCTTTTATTTCGAAAACATCATGGACAAGGCTGTTACTAAAGGTCTTGCACCGTTACATGGAACATCTCCGACCATTGGGTCTTGGCGATTGGGAAATTCTTTCAGTAGAACCGGGTGAAGGATGCTCATTGCATTTTTTGGAAATTGAATACCGTAATCCTAGCAAACCACTGAAAATTAAGGTTTATGTTGTCTAAAAAATTTAAGAGTCATCATGTTTATAATTTATACAATTATTGAAGACAAGGCTAAAGCAAAATAATGTAAACTATTTAAAAAAAAAATAAGGAAAACTTATATGTAGGACTATTCATACTTTATAAAAATGAAAAAAATAAACTAAAAGTTGCATTAAAAATTATTCACTTTTTCAAGATCTTTAAAAGTTTTAACAGTTCAAACAGCTTGCAGTTACTTATTAGCTTGTTACTATAGAGATATTACTGTAATTTTTTAGATAAGAGAAACCTAACTAAGCCCGAATGAAAAATTAGAGGAGTTAAATGCAAAAGGATATCGGTTATACCAATTATTAACATATAGCAACTGATATTGTCAAGTATTAGTAACTATTTTGCCTTAATTTTTATTTTTTTAAATCTATTTTTTTTTTACCAGTCCTGATCTTGGTCTTGCAAAGTGCAAGACCAAGACCGATTTTGGGCAACACTAACTATGACTAGGTTTACAAGATGGAGCACCGTTATAAGCGAGTAAGTTTCGATTTTATATACATATTGTTGACTAGTTAATATTCGTTTTTAATGTTATTAATTGTTTTGTAAATTGGCTATTGTCAACTATTAAGTCCTCTGAAAGAATTTTGTAAAAAAAAATTTCAGATGAAAATTCACAATATTTTGTAAAATCAGATTTTATTCCTGAAGATGCCTGAAGATGCGAAAATTTGGATAAATTAAAAATATATCATTTTAATTATTGAGACTAAAAAATTCATTTCTTTCTATTTATTATTGACCAAATTTTCATTTGTATTTATTTTAGTAATAATAAGTCTTCTATTTAACTAATGATTATATTTTAAAGGTTTTTTAGTCAAATGTAATATCAGTTACAAAAGTTTGGCTATTTTAAAGTTCATATCTTATCCATTACAAATCTTGTACTAAATAATCTTCGGTGTCCGATTCACATTCCCTGCGCCATCACTACATACACTATTCAACTAACATGACCCGGGCAAATTATATGGAATTATTCTAAACCGACTATGAAGTCATTTGTTTCGTCCATTATTTCGTATTTATTATATTTGTGTGACACATATTTGAATTGAATTCATATCATAATTTAATGTGTTATATGCTGTTGATTATATTTATATCTATCATTATTAATATACTACACTTATATTTATATGTACTATTTATAGTACATATATACATATTTATATATGAGTCATTCTCCCATTACATACGAATGCCTGTCCCAAAGCGAATGCGGATTCTACATGAAATTTCTTGTAAATCGACTCTAACAAGTAATTTAAATGTGCTTTGATCTTAAATATAAACTAGTTTTACCATGGTTATTTATCTGTTTTCATGGTTAAATTTGAATACACAACGTCAAAATCTATTTCCCTCCTGTGTCCCATAGCACGAGTTGGTAATGTGAAGGCGAATCATTTCTCCATTTTTGCAATTATTAACTTACTTTTTTTTTCTATTACCTTTGATAAGTTGCAATATATATTGAATTTTAAAATGAATAGTGAGACTAATTGCTTACAATAATAACAATGACCTCTAATGCATTGGTCCCATAGGTTCAATCTATTTCCCTCACATTTTTTTTAAAAGACCGCCAAAGAACAACCATGATTCATTTCATTACATTATTTGGTTAGCAACACTCCAGCAGCGTTCCTCCAACTGAGGTTAACCTTATTTATAGGTAACTTCCACTGTTTGTTTTCCAAAGTTCGTATTAATATCAGTGTTTGAATCACGTCATTCAACATTCTATTTCCCTCATACACTGATTTTTCAAAGGAGGTAAGTTTGATTCTTGTTTTATTTTCAATGAAGTATATGTTTCTAAAGGGGTTCAGAGCTCAATTATATTATTGTTGTGAATTGCATGTTCATGGTTAACCTTAAATCAACCTCAAAATTCTATTTACCTCATGTCTATTTCCCTCACAACACCAAAAGTAAGTTAGATGTTGTGAGGGAAATAGAGCACAATACGATAAACCGTACTTTAAATATGATAAAACCAGACTTTTGAATAATATATTTTCAGAGTTTAATTGAAAAAAAAAACCTACAATGAGTCTCAGATTTGTGTATGAAAAAATTAATTCAACCTATGAGAGAATCTCTCCATAAGACATTTCTGGAATATCGTCATTGATTCCAAAGCTGCTTTCGCCGTTCAAAGGCACTATGCAGGTCTACCAGGTTGTATACCACCGAAATGGAAATTCTAGGAGGATTTTAAAAATGAACAAAGTAAGTTGTTTTGACTGCAACAGATTCCCCATCGGATTTCACGAGATAAATTCTGGTGTTGATATATCCAACACTTTTGAAGTAGATAAAGAAACATCTGCGCTTCATCCATGCTCGCTTCTTGAGACTAAGATGTGTGTACCTGAAGCTCCCATAGATACCCAACCTCAAGGTATATTAACCACTGAGGGAACATCAAGTGCTAATCATTATGGTCAACCAAAGGAGGGGAGTTCCATCATGGCACGATTTGATGGTAACAAAGAGTATCGTTACGTTTGCTGCTTGACAAGTGAGCGCAATAATGAAATAACTGCTCTTGTTCTACGTTCGTTTCAAAATTCAAAACGTGATTTTATTTTTAAAGAAAACGACCAATTCTTTCTTAGACCTTGTGATATTTTTATGGAATTACCAGCTCCAAAAGTAAAAATTCAAAACAGGAGAATCTTGCGAGTTTTTCCGTTTGACTTAGAAGTAGTGGAAAAAGAGTGAAATTTAAGTTACTACTATGATTTTATTTTGAAACTAATTATAGGCAATGCTAGTAAAAGCCTTTAATTAATATGAAATCACAGTGGTAACTTAAATTTCACTCCTTTTCGATTCGAAAAATTAAAGTTATATTATAATGTTTCACGATTACAAATATTTTTTTTTATATATTATTATTGTACTTGGTTTATGTTTACAATTTTATTCAGTGTTGAATAATATCTTTTAATTGATTGATTTGAAAATTAATATATTTTGTTAATTAAATGTTGAGATTTTTCTATTTCCCTCACACAATCTCTATTTCCCTCACTTTCATGGTTTCAATTATGATCCTAAATGTAGATGTAGACCACATTCTATGAAGGTATTTTTTGTTAGTACCATTAGTGAACTATTATTAAGTTGTTTATGAAAAAAAAACTTTTTTTTACATTACTTTTTTCCAATAGAATCTCAGTTTCGAAATTCCAAAAAAAATGCGAGAATGGCCCATATACTATATATTACTAATCTTCATTTGTTAACTTGCTATGTTTTACTGTATTATATTATTATTATATTGTATATTGTATCATATGGTAATGCAGGCAGAAGAGGATGTTGTCATTGTAAAACAATGTATTATTTTACATAACTTGTAGCATTTCTTATGTTAACTTTTTATGATCACTGTTCAATAATGTGGCACACTTTATTTGTATGGGGCATTCCCCGAAAACAAATAAAATTATTCATTTATTCGTTCAATAAATAATTTATATCTACATTATATATATTTTTATTTTTAATAATACAAGATTTAAAATTCAAAAAATTTAATACAAGATCTAACTACAAAAACTGGTTGAGAGTGGGTTATAAAATGGAGTGTATATTAGATAGTTTCCATATATAAGGCATTCTTTGAACACACAATTTGATTGTTGGCAAATTTTCTTTTTAAAGGGATTTTAGTTAGAAAGTTTATTCAATTGAGTTATTGCTAAGACGTTTAAAAATAACTCCGTTGAATTAATTGGCAAAGTTGGAAAAATTGTCAGTTTCAACTTACTTATTGCAGTAATTCAATAATCTCGAATAAAATTTCAATTGCTTAAATTGTATTAATAAAAAAGACTTCATAAGGAGGTATCAGAGTTATAAATTATAAATTGGAAAAGATCAGAAAATTTCTGTAATGCAAGTTCGTTTCGAAGGATGATGCAAAACTTTCACATTTCTAATTGACTTCAAATAAAACGATCAAAACTACAAAGTACCACCAACGGTTTTTTTATCACAAAGGGTCTACTTTTATGGCCTAAGTTGTCCGTATGGATACAGCTGTTTAGGCAGAGTATGAATAGGGGCGTAACAGAAAATGTCTGTATATTCCTTACGGACAGGTATAATAAGAAAAATGATTTTGAATAGTTTTGTATTATGTTTGTTTTTTTTCTAATAAAGAGAAAGTATTAGAAAATTTTAATGCTTGCAGTTTTTAATATTATAATAACAATAATGCAATTAATCGCACTTTGAGACGAATTAGAAAAAATCCTGCATGATCATAGGTAATGACGTTTTTCCAATTTTTCTGTACCACCAATTATCAGTGGTGTTCCAATCCTTTAAGAGGTTTATACTTTAAAATATTTACAAAACTGTAATTGACAAATCTGACTTTGGTACAAGTTGTGTACTAGTGACTTGTTTGAGTGACTTTACTTGGTTATGACAACTATAGAGAATTTTTAAAATGAAAACTTTAGTCACGTTTCGCACATTTTGTGGAGAGTGAATTAGATTGAGCCGTCAGATCTTCGATGTGTAACTTTCTAGTGAAGTCGGCTGGAGTCGACTAATTGTTGTGTATTTGCATATGGCTTAAAATATCTCAGAAACTAAAATCTGACCTGCATATTGTGAGTGAGGGAATTGTTCAGCATTTCGAATCCTCTATGTAGTGAGCTATTATTCAAAATTGTATCTTAAAGCGACGCAGTATTAGAGAGGCGATAAAAATCATAATGAGTTTTATATATGGATTAAAATATCTCACAAACAAATAATCGGGCCTACATAATATAAGCGAGGAAAATGTTCAGCATTTCATCTTCTTTATAATGAGTTATTATTCAGAATTTATATTTCATTTTATTTATTTATAATTTATATTCATATTATTAATCTCGCCTTTTTGATGCTTTCACTTGTATCGTGTGGTCTAAAGCACACACCTCTGTTTTTTTTGGATTAGTATTTCCATGTTTTTCAGTAATATATTTTCATCTATACCACTGAACGTTTTCTAGGGGAGCATGTTCTATGGAATTGAAACATACTACGTTTTCTTTCTCTCATCATCGTAAACGTAATTAGTCTTCCCGAATTCAAATTCTACTCCGTAGTAAAAAAGTAAAATAATTTTAAGAGAAATATTTAGTGTTTAAGCCAGCATTGGTCACGATTAGGTGTCATAAGGCTTATCATTTGTATATTTACAAAATATTGGCAGTTCAAAGGATTTTAAAAATATATTAAATCAAAACATTACAAATATTTATTCAAAGAAAAAAAATAATCCAAGATAATTTATTAATTTCAGGAGAAGTGTAAAAAAAATCCTGGTAAATGTTTTTATTATATGTATTGTTTATGTAATACCTGCATATATTTATGTGTATTTATTGATTAAGATTTCATTACTTATCAATTCTTATCACATAATTCACAGTAAAAAAATCATGCTTAGTTTACATAGATTACATTAATTTAATATATATACTTCGTTTTTCCTTCTTCATATAAACAAAAATAATAAAGGACCTGAATTCATTTATTGGATTAAATGATGAACTTTAAACTTCAGCCCCTAAAAAATTCAGGTGCAGATTCAGCTACAGGTATTGCATCACTAAAGGGTATCATTCCTGGTCGTTGCTTGTTTATTCTTTCGGCGTGGAAGCCGGTCTCGTCCGCGTACCAGTTGACGGTGATGACCTGGCCATCAGGAGCTGTGTAAGAGTAGCTTCCTCGGGCAGTCTGCGCTTCTCCTTCGGTTCCTGGATTCTTCAACGAGCCTTCCTCTTCAACTGTGATCCCATTACTTGTCTGGTATCTGTATAAATGACATGGCGACATATCAAATATTATATTGGTCCGTACCTAATCTCAGCCTAGGTAGGCCATGGACCAAAGTCCAGATTAGGTTAGACACGATTTGATCAAAATTGTAATGTTTATGCACAATCTCAAAAAGAAATTATACTAAGTACATAACATGACATTTTTACTCATGAATAAATAAATAAAGAAATTACATTGGACATAATTTAAACGATAAGAAAAATGTAGTACCTGTACTTATAAGTACCATCGTAATTATTTTCGCTCTCGGAGGATAGGATCACGTCATTGTTTGTAGGTTGCTGAATCTGGCTCTGAGCAAGCGCCAGTCCCAAAATTATAATAAACCAATTCTGTAACAATTTGTACCATTTATGTAATAATTAAAAGTATGAATGTGTTTTTTATTTTATATTTTTATTTAATGTTATCTGAAGTTTCATTTCTTTTGTTAGTTCAAGTTGGCCTGTACACGATTTCGTTTGGAATAAAGTTATATTACATTAATAGAAAATTTCAGTCTCAATAAATAATTATTTTATTTCAAATTTATCCACATTTTTACCTCTTCAGGCATTTTCAGCGATAATCTGATTTTACATGTAATTTAAATTTTCATCTGACAAAAACATATACAACAATCTGTCGAGGATTTACTATTAATTGACTATTGATACTATTATTTTGTTTTGATACTATTGATTTACTAAAACCATAATAACCTTAAAAACAATAACCGGTCAACAATATATGTATATATATATATATATATATATATATATATATATATATATCAAAATATAACAACTTACGGGCTAATAGCAGTGCACCCACTTGGTTAAAGAACACAACCGAATGAGACCAATCCTTCAAGGAGGAGATACTTTGCCAACATTAGAATATTTAAACACTAGTTGACTAAAATTGAAACTAGAATATATTATTATTTTAATATAAATTATTTTAATCTATCAATTATCGAACATCATTTTAAATATATATTAACATTTAAACACATGTTAACATCACACACACACACACACACAAACACACACACACACACACACACACACACACACACACACACACACACACATACACACACACACACATATATATATATTAATTTATTTATATATACATATACATGTATATATTGATATACACACACATTACACTTATATTAGATTTACCCCCCAAAAAAATATCAACTATTCAACGTATTACTGAACAAAATAGGAAAAAATATTCAAAATAACTTACAAGTATCATCTTTTCAATCCACAGGCCTGAAGGCTAATATCCTGTGGTAACTTGTTACCAACTATATAAGTATTTGCCCCTCTACCATCTCCCTTCTCTATCCACGCTCCATCTATTCCATTTTTTGGCAAAGGAATGGTAATTTGTTTTGTTGAAGCTATTTTATTGAGTGATTAAAAATTTCATCACCATAAGGACAATAGTTATGGTAAGAAAAGGATTAATTCACACTTATAAATATTCACACTTATAAAGAAGAATATAAATATTTAAATAAAATAAAAGCAAAATAATAACTAAATATTAATGTGTGTGTGTGTATGAATTAATATTTAGTGATTATTTTGCTTTTATTTGATCTAATTATTTAATATATATATAAGCTTTGATTTGTAGGATGCGGAGAGAGAAGTGAAAATCTTACTGGACTTTTAAAAACGGTTGGATTCTACAATAGAATATGAAAAGTATGAGTGAGTTAGAGGATTGCCAATGACCCTAGGGGGTAGATGCAAAGAAACAAACAAATAAATAAATATATAAACTTATTTAATTTAATTTAATTATATATATATATATATATATATATATATATATATATATATATATATATATTATATATATATATATATATATATATATATATATATATATATATATATATATGTTTACGTATTTATATTTATATATTTATATTTATATATGTATAATATAAATATAATAATATCTAAGCATGTCCGTGTTCAAGATGTTAATTCACTTTACTCACCTTAAAGTGTATGCAAGTGTTTTAAAGGTGAGTGAAGTGAATTAACATCTTGAACACGGGAAAGTCAGTGTGAACTAGGAATATATAATAATTAAAATCCTTAATTCTACTAAAGAATATTAATTCCAAGCATATTTATCTTAGTCTAGGAAAATTAAGTTTTTGAATCATAAGATACTTATTTTAAGACTAAAATTTAAAAAGATAAAAAATGTGTAAATGTTTGTCCACCCTATCTCGCCTTTTAGGCTATACGGGGATTTTATATGACCATGGGAGAGGGCGGGGGATTAATGCCAGAATGGAACGCGGTATCAATATGGTTATCATTTTGTTCCTGTAAATTTCAGTTTATGAATCAACCGTTTGCCTGGCAAGTTCACCGGCAACGGTGAGTTTTAAGGTCTAGTAAATTAACTCGGCCAGCATGTGTGTGTCTGTTTTAATGGGAATATCAAAAAGCTCTGATATGGAAAGACTGTAATTATAAATTTCAAGGAGGTGAATGACTAGGACATTACATAATTTTTTTTCGCTTAACAAAGGGAAACGATTAATTAAGTAATTGTCTGAAAGTAAATCATATTACCGATTTTACAAATTTATTCTAAAAAACGCCACTAATGTTGACTAAATTTAATGTAAAATTATATGTCCTTTAATATAAGTTGTGTCTGAAGAATTTATGATATTACATGCATGATATACCATTGGAAAGACAAATACCTAAGAAAAATTAATTTTTAGCATACAAAGTAGTAACATGTAATCCAGAGTGATGAAAAAATAATGATTTATGACTGATGTAATTTTTTTTTTTTTAATCTTATTTATTGAAAAATATTACAATCTGTCTCAAGGACATTTATAATAGTGTACGATGTAATTAATAATGTATTCTTGAATCGGAAATACATTTCTTTGTGGGGATCCAAATGAAATTTACATGAAAAATTCAAAAGTCGTTTTAGTTTGACAAAGCAAAAACATACACTGACAGGCAAAAAATTCCACCCACTTGATTTTTCCATGTTTTCATCTAAAAATATTTCTGTAAAGTTGTATTTGTGTATAAGACATGGTATTTGTAGATAATACTTAGTATTTATGGAATTTTATAATCTTTTTTACCTTTAATAATCAAAATGGGATTGGGAAAGAAAGATTAGAGAAAAAAAAATTGAAAAAAAGAACCATTATTATTCCCTTTTTTTTTCTTTTTTTTATTTAGACATATAATATTCTGTCACGGGGACAATAATTATATTGATAAATGAACACATTCACACCGTATAAAAAAATAAAATTAAATTAACAAAAGTAAAATAATAACTAAATAATAATAAATAAAAAGTATAAACAATAAAAAAATAAAATAACCTAAATATAAGTAAATTAAAAACATAAAAATACAGTCATACCTATATACAATATATAAAATCAGGCAGGGAATCCAAATCCCTGCGCTACTCTCTCAACCGCCTCACCGGTGTTAAAGCCGGTGGAGTTTGAGCGAGAGCGCTTTAGCCACATACACTCATGTCTTGAGTGGAGAATCTGGTCATTGCCAGAACTCCAAAATAAATACAATAAAAGATCTATGTGCCACTGCCGCTTCAACCTTCGAGGAGGGTTGTAGCGATGAGTAGAACTAGATAGGGATTGGGCTAGGGGATTTGGATGATTGATAAGATTTTGATGGAATTTTGAAAATTTTTCAGGGATAAGGTCAAGGACAAATGGGATATTTAGGTCATGATGTAGGGTTTAGTTGGTTACATAGAAAGGAGCATCGACTATTGTTCGGAGGACTTTGGATTGAAAGGATTGGATGCGTTTGATGTTAGAGAATTTTGCTGTCCCCCAAAGTTCAAGTCCGTAGGTCCAAATGGGTTTCAGGATTTTCTTGTAGATCAGTAATTTGTTGTCAATTGAAAGTTGAGATTTTCTGGTCAGTAGTCTGTATAACTGGCCGTATCGTCGGTTAAGTTCTTGTCTTTTACATCTAGTATGTGGGTTCCACATTAGTCTTCGGTCTAAGATAAAGCCAAGCTAGCGGACTGTGAAAAAAAAAGGTGGATGGAATTAAAGTGGACTGATGGACAGGATCTGCTGCGGAGTGTGAAGGTAATGTGTTTGCATTTGGATTCGTTTACTTTGATGCTCCATTTATTACACCAGTGCTCAATCATGGAGAGGTGCCTTTGAAGATTCTATTTCGGGATCTGAGTTGGATGATAGAATGGCGGTGTCATCAGCAAATGTTGCCAGGAACTTATTGGGATGGACAGGGATATCGGCGGTAAATAGGATATAAAGGACGGGGCCCAAGACGCTACCTTCAGGAACACGAGCTTCAACTGGGTAGGAGTTGGAAAATTCTGAACCACAGCGAACCCAAAAGGTACGATCAGAGATGTAGGAGCGGAGGATTAGGTTCAAGGACTGGGGTAGATAGGTTTTCAGCTTGGAAAGAAGCCCGGCGTGCCATACCCGGTCAAAAGTTTGGGCTATGTCCAGAAATGAACCCGAGCAATATTGCTTGCTTTCCAATGCTGCGGAAATATGATCGACCATTCGAAGTCCTTGTTGGACTGTGGAGTGTTGTGATCGAAATCCGAACTGATGAGAAGGAAGATTTTGGGATTCAATAAAAGGTAGGATTCGTTTCAGGAGGATCTTTTCAAAGATTTTGGAGAGGATTGGAAGTAGGCTAATTGGTCTGTAAGACGTAGGGTGTTGGGAGATTTGCCTGGTTTCGGAAACAGGATAATAGTGGAATGTTTCCACAAAAAAGGAAAGTGGGTGGTTCTAAGGATGGTATTGTATAAGTAAGTGAGAAATATAACAGCTTTAGGAGGAAGTTGTCGAAGGATTTGAGAGGTAAGGAGGTCGTATCCAGGAGATTTGCGGAGAGGAAGTTTTTGTAAGTGATGTTTGACCTCAGAAGGATTAATTGCTTTAGGAGGTAAGGAAAGTGGAATGGGTGATGTAAGGAATTCTTCTACTGTTATGGTATGGGTGGGGTTGGATTCCGGAAGAGTGAGGTGAATGTTCTGGAGAGGTGTCTGTCGAAGTCCTGAGGTTTGTCTTCATCAGACGCTGCCAAGGAGCCATCGCATCGACAGAGGGTAATGGGAAATATGATGGGATTTAAGGATTTTCTTGGTGATCTTCCATAGGGAATCGTCTTGAACAGAGAGGGAAGTAAGGTAGGAGTTGAAGGATTGGGATTTGAAGATGGCCAATTCCTGCTTTAATCGTTTAGTGAAATAATTATAAGAGCGACGATCGGCGGGTTGTCTTGAACTTTGCCATAATATTCGGGCACGGCGTTTGATATGAATTAGATCTAGCAGGTGCTGAGGTAAATTATTTTTCTTAGGAATTTTCGAGGAGAAATTTGGATAGGAGGCAGTCCAGATTACTTGCTGAATAGTAGTGGTAAAGGAATTTAGGAATTATCGAGGTCTTCTGGGCATTTCACGGTTGTTCTGAGGTCAATTTTATCGGAAAGGATTTGATGAAAGAGTTTCCAGTTAACTGGGCCTCTGATGAAGGACGGTGAAGGGGGTTTAGGAATAGGAGCTATTGATAATTGAAGTATTAATGGAATATGATCTGAGGAAAGTTCTTCAAGACGGGTAAGAGAATGATTTCAGCTGTTTTAATTTTAGTTTCAGTTTAAACAATTGATTAGTTAAGGAAACGGAAAGATCCATAAAAATAGAAGATAATTTAGCATTATTATTATCTGTATTATTTATTTTTATTTAGTGTAAATAGACCGTGAATGTGCTATCTGAACACTATTATAAATGTCCTTAACAGTTACAGATTGTAATATTTCTGAATAAATAAACAAATAGTAAAAAAAAAAAAAAAATAGAAGATATTGAAGACAGAAATAAATATAGAAAAAAGTACGTTTGTTTTGTGGATATGGGTGGCCCTCAAATAATGTTATTAGATGAAAACTTAAGATCACTCGAGATCATAAAAAATTATATAGAAACGTTTTAATAAATGTTTATGATTGAAAATGAATTAAATGTTTCTAATTTGGGGGGGGGGAGGGAGAGGGAAGGGAGGAGATAGAGTTTGCACTGTCTTTATTTAGTTATACGAAACTACATTTTTCCTTGATACATTTTAAAAAAATTGGTCAATCCCCTTGGATCCTTTTGGAATAAATTTTTTTTCAAAAAGCCACACAAAAAACTAAACCTGTTGTTCGGAGCGCTTAATAATATTGAAAAACACCATTAATATTGAAGTAATAATGGACTATGATCTGAGGAAAGTTCGTCAAGACGGGTAAGGGAATGATTGAGGGGACCTAAACCACTGTGGATGAAAAAATCAAGATATCAGGATTGCTGTTAGGATCAGTGGGCCAGTAGGTTGGTGAGTTGGGTGGAAGGAGACTGAAATGTGAATTGAGTGCAGACGGAAATGTTCTGCCACGAGAATTCGTGGTTCTTGAACCCCAAACTTGATGCTCGGCATTTAAGTCTGGACCCAGGATGAAATGATGACCTAAGGAGTTGAGGAGAGAACTGAACTGGACTTGGGATATGGATCTGTTAGCAGGGCAATATGCTGATGCAAGGGTGACTGGAAAGGAGAAGGTTTTGATTACAATAGCGGTTGACTACTTGACTGAGCGGTTAGGAAATCTTGAATAGGTAATGGGAGTAAGTGATGGGAGAGGGATTGGTGTATGATGACAGCAGTACCGGCATGTGCTCTAGCGTCAGGATGGTCAGTACGGTATGTTATATACCGTGGGATTTTTAAATGCTGTTTTATGGTCAGTCGAGTTTCTGCAATTAGGGCTACGTTAATGTTCTTGTCTTGTAGTGAAGCTGTTAGTTCGTCATGGTGATTTCTAACACCATAAAGGAGATTTCTAAATTCCAAAGGAGATTAGAGATGGGTTTTGAGATGTAAGTCATTAAGGATTTTTTAAAGGAGTAATGAGGTGAGATACGAGATTTGTAAGGAGTGATATGAATGGAGTAACCAGGGATTTGAAATCGGTGAGGAAAGATGCTAAGAAACTGGTGAGATCTGTTGCATTTGAAGGAGGAGGAATTTGAGGTTGATGATTATGTGTGTTTGGACGAACAGAATATTGAGGTTGGGGCTGAGGTAGTTGCTGCGGCAGGGCTTCACATGTATTGTTTGGGTTCTTACCTCCAAGTAGTTCGGAGTATGATAAATTATTATTAACAATTCTAGAAGGTTCTCTTCTTGGTCTGGTTGTCTTATCTTAAATCCGGTTCTTCTGGTATCTGGATTTGAGGGTCTTATAGGTTTGGACGCCCTTGTAGTTGGCCGGGTGTCCCTCCTGGCATAGTGCACACACTGCATTATCTTGTATCGGTTTGGTGCACTCCACAGATTTGTGCTGTTCACCGCATTTCAAGCAAAAGCGGCAGATGGTGACAATAAGTTTTCGTGTGGCCATACGCCTGGCAATTGTGGCACTGCACAATTTCCTTCTTGGGGTACGGCTTCTCTATCTTCACGATAGTGTAGTACAATCTCTTGATATATATTTTCTCAATACCAGGTGATGGCTCTAGATCCACGAAAAATAAAGGTAGTGGAGCTTTATTACTTACTCCTGGCTGCTCCTTATTCTCCTTCAGAACGTTGGTTACCTGACGCACTTTGAAACCAAGCGTTGCTAGTTCTTCTTTTATCACTTCAGTTGGGGTTGAAGAGTGTAAATTTCTTACCACCACTCGTAGCGATCTCTACTGTTTCAGCTGGTAAGTGTGGAAATTTGCATTCGTTTCTGACAGGTACTTCACAATTTTTCGGTAGGTTTCTGCAGTATCTGGTGTTATTTTTGTATCGTTGGTCCTTTTGAGGCAAGAATAATTGCCGGAGCAGATTTCGTTTAGTTGTGTACACAGTAGTTGGAAATTTTTGATATTTTTTACAAATATCGGAGGAGGCCTAGGTTTCCTGGGTATTGCTGCTGACTCCATTACTTCTCTGTCATTATGTAGCACTTGGAATGTTTTTGGAGTGAAGAAAGGAGATTCTTCAACCATTTCTTGCGAAGAGGTACCTGGTTGAGACTGAGGTTCTGGATCTAAATTTTTCACTGTGGTTATTGGAGCTTTTTCTCGCAGGCAGCGACGAGTTCTTTGTTTCGCTGGTGAATCACGAGCAGTACTAACACCGTCTGACCGAGTCCTCTTAGTGGGCACCTTACTGGACATCACTTGCTGGCAATGCGGTATTAAAATTAAAAAGAAAAACAATTAAAATTAAAAACAAAAAAATGTAGGAAACAGTAAATAACAACTGCTGTGGTGTACACTTCAACTGTATTCAGTAAATAATCAAAGAGATTCCGCTGAAAAATAGGCAAAAACTGAGAGAAGATTTTAGAACACGACCTCCGCATCAGCTGATCCACTGCCTATTCTAAAATAAATTAATTACATCATCGTTTAGTAGAGCGTGCTTCCTCCTCTTGACTTCACTACTTCTTGAAGAGGCCTCGGCATACTTTCCACAAGTCGGGAAATGTCCCTTTGCTGGAGGATAGCCCATTCCTCTCGAAGAGCCCTTTCAAGGTCCTGCATTGTATCAGGAAGTGTTCACGCGCTCTTATTCGTCTTCCGAAGTTATCTCATAAATGCTCAATGGGGTTCAAATCTGCAGAACGTGCTGGCCAGGCTAAAACCTCAATATTGTTCTGTTGAAGGAACGTCTGCACAATGCGGGCGACATGTGGGCGTGCATTATCTTGCATTAGAATAAAACGATCACCGATTTCGTTGAGGGTAGGCAACACATGAGGTTCCAAAATCTCATCTACATAGCGAATGGTCGTCAAAGACCCTCCACGAACAACAACCAATTCTGTGCGGCGCTCCATTGAAATCCCAGCCCACACCATTAAGGAACAACTTCTTCTTCTTCTTCTTCTTCTCATCACCCTTTCACGAAGAGATCGAAAAGCGAATCTTGACTCATCTGTAAAAAGTACAGCACTCCATTCGTCCATAGTCCAATGGCAGTGTTCTCGAGCAAAAGCCAGCCGTGTTAATCTGTGAGTTTTGGTCAACTCTGGTCCTCTTACTGGACGATAAGCCATTAATCAATACTCATTTAATCTTCTCCGAGCGGTACGCTCAGAAATTTGCACACCTCGAACTTCTTCGAGCTGATGAATCGCTTGAACAACGGTAAGGTGCCGGTTTCGTAAAATTCTTAAAGTCAAAAACCGGTCATACCGTGGTTCTGTTACCCTGGGCCGTCCAGAACCGGGCCTTCTATTGTAAGAACCAGTTTCTCGAAAACGCCTGACGGCGTCTCGTAAAGTTTCATATGGAACCGATGGCATTAGCTGCATATCTAATGGAACGTCCACCATCAATAAGTGCCACACCACGCGCAACATCCTCAGCACTAAGAGGCATTTTTAAACTTGATATTTAAAATATTAAAAGCCGGAGACTAAGAAATGTGCTGCAAGAAACGGCACTGAACTAATGATACTGAATAAACATTTTGATTCCATAGAAAGTAAACATTGGACTCTAGAATCATTTCATTGAATTAAGGATTAAGGGTTATTGTCCTCTATATAACCATTCCTAATTGAAAACAAACAAAAAGATTACCTATTTATTCATTAAAAACAATAGACCAATCCAAAGCAGAAATATTTTTAGATGAAAACATGAGAAATTCAAGTGGGTGGAATTTTTTGCCTTTCAGTGTATATATAGAATAGAATATCATAGAATACACTAATTGTCGGAATTAGAGTAAATATATAAAAAATTCAGTATAAATATGGAAGTGGGGAAGCTCGGTGGGTGGGTGCTGACTTAAATGTTCATGGCCCAAGACTCGAGTCTAGCTGATAACAGATAAATTATTTATTCTGTTTCGTCGGCTGTGGATTGCTCCTGGAGTCGGGAGACTCTCCTAGGTACTCTTAATTAAATAATTAACTACGGGACAAAATCTCTCGGTTGGGTGTGATTGCAATAAAAATTGTTATTATCGTAATTTATTTTTCATTCGTCATTATGATAATTGAAGCAGTTCATAATGTCAATTTTATTGTAAGTGAAATATACATTTAAAAAAATAAGAAGCTGATGATATCTGCACTATGCTTTATTTTACTCGATGAATACTATAGCCTTCGTACCAATGCCCTTCATTGTGGCAAACTGTATTAATACTCAATAAAACAATATAAAAAAATTACTTAACAGATTATATTTGTTTATTTGTGTTTTTTGTTCATATTTATGTAATATAATTGTTTATTTATATTGTTTATTGGTATAAGTCTTGCACTGTTAGATGGAACATCTCCGACCATTGGGTTTTAGTGATTGGGAAATGCTATCTGGAGAATCAGGTGAAGGATGCCCATAGCATTTTTCGGAAATTGATTATCGTGATCCCAGCAAATTATTGGAAATTAGGTTTTCTGTTACCTTAACAATTTGGAAAATCGTCGATTTTCTAATTATGCAATTATTAAAGAAATCATTATAGTATGATTATGTAAAAATATTTCGACAACGGATCATCAAAATAAATAGCGGCGCTAATACATTCCACATAACCCGCTCGGATAGATGTGGAATGTAACAATAAATAAATAAATAATAAATAACAATAAGAACTATTTAAAACTATTCATACATTATCGAAACGGAAAACATAAACTAAAAATTAACAGAACAATAATAGGTTTGTCACAGAGTGATAAAAATACCTTACACTTTAAAGGATTCCATGTCTGGCAAAAGTTTGAAAAACAATTAAACCAACACAACATCGTCCCAATTTTACTTCCTTAATTAATAACAATATTTACTAATTTCAAAAACCCGTTCGTAGGAAAGAATATTATCTTTACCAAAAATTTCGTGTGAATTTATTAATCAAGATTATATTTATTACATATAAACGTATCAATTTATACGATAGTGAGTTAATACGATGATAAGAATAGTGAGTTAGTATTCATATTTGCTTTTTTATTTTATTGCTTCTTCACTACCAAAAGTAGGGAGGCTTTTTATTCGTGTAAGAGGTTAAAAAAAATTTGATGTTCAGAAACGAAAATTTCCAATCGCATTTTACGTTTCAGACATAAAGGATCAAATTTGGTATCTTGTCAAGACAATCGGATGTGACGGCACACCACATAGTTCTGTTCATCTGATCTTCTTGAAATTATTCTTTCTTTTTCTTGAAATATAAATTATCAAGGAATGTGCTGGTTGGTGATTGGGTTGGTATCTAGATGTTCAATTTTATCAAATTCCATCTATAACTTACGCTTAGCCACGCAGATGAATTTTTTAGAAATACAAATTTTGCAGAAACGGCTCATTCGATTTGGTTCAAAATTGGACCAACATTTCAGGTTCAATTTATTTTTTTAAATATGTTAATATTTTAATCTATATTACAAAACTATTGATTCCATAACTTAAAAATTCTATATCGCTTTTAATTGAACTACGGCTAAAATGTCACATTTTACAGAAAAAATAATGCAAGATGAATAAATGCATTTTAAATGTCCAATTTTCGATTTAAATATTTACCTCCCAGTCCGCTGGTGTTTCTCAAGGTAGTATCCTAGGTCCTATCCTCTATACAGTTTATACAGCTGACATCCCTACCTGTCCCAACACTGTCATCACCACATATGCCGATGACACATGTATTCTATCAGTAAACAATGACCCAGCAATTGCATCCCAAATGCTTTAATTACACATCATAAATCTAGAAGAATGGTGTCAAAACTGGAGAATTAAAATAAACTTCAATAAATCCCACCAAATTACCTTTACCCTTCGTCGTAAACCAACGACTTCCTGTCCTACAGTTTCCTTTGACAATACTCCACTTATCCCTGTTGAGCAAATCCGATACCTAGGACTCCACCTGGACAAACGACTAGCTTGGAATCCTCATACTAGACTGAAACGACAAGAAACCGCTCGACGTTTCCGATTACTTCAGCATTTACTAGACAAACGCTCTAAACTTCCCATTAATTACAAAAGACTCATATACTTGACTATAATAAGACCTATTTGGACTTACGGAGTTGAGCTATGGGGCTCCACTAAACCATCGAATTCCTCTCGCATTCCTCCTTACAATCCAAAATCATTCGTAAAATCCTCAATGCTCCTTACTTTGTCACTAATAAAATTATCCATAAAGATCTTAATGTTCCTTATGTTTTAGATCTGGCCCAATCCAGATACCTATCCTTCCATAATAAACTTCAGAATCATTCCAACCCTCTCGTTTCTAACCTTGCTTCCTCTTCAATTCCTGATAACCCTCCGAGGCGTCTGAAAAGAAGATGGCCCCGTGATCTCCTAATGTAGTCATATCATTAGAGTGCTACCATTGGGTAGTTACTCAGCAAGTGTATTCATATCATTATATCAATTACGTCCAAATTTACTTGATGTATTTATGTAATACAGTTGTAAATGTCATAAAGAAATTAAAAAAAATATATATATATATATATATATTTACCAGTAAAGTTTGCTGCTAGTTACTATTGTTCCTAATGCCTAAAATGCCAATTCTCTTTACAATGACATCATATTTGCTTATTGTCAAGATTATGACTGGTTTGGATGAAAATATGAAGAGAAAAAAAATATTTGGAACCTACCAGTAGGTTATTCTTTTATTTATGTATATATGAAATACATTATAAGGGAAAGTATTGTAATCATGAAATATTTAAAAACCTTGTTTCCAATAGAAATATTCGCTTTAATGTTCCTTGATTACCTAAAAAACAAGTCTCATAAAATATTTTGTGCACCTAAAAGTCAATTTAGTCAGAAGAGTTGGTTCTGCTTCAGGTACTGTAAAATCATTTTGGATTTAATCGTTTTTAGCCTTCCACCTGGCTCGCACTTAGATCGCATACTAACTTTGGACCTCGATTTCAGGACTATCGATTATTGTTACGTTTAACCCGTTTTATAGGTTATTGGCAGTGCCTTAAAGATCATATTTTCGGGTGTTGTTTGATAACTAATGTTTGATATATTGGCAATTAGCCCGTAGATAGCCAGTCTTCATCTATGTGTGCTTAAAAACAACTAATTAATTTTATAAATGTTGTTTATAATTTTCGTGAATGACTAAAAAATGCTTTCGTTATATTTACCTTTATATGCCTGGAATGTCATTAATTCTCGTATTTAAGCTAATTGGCTGATTGTCGAGTTAAGATGGCAGGCGCAAATAAATATTAAAGTTTTTATTTGAAGTATAAAAGTATCAACACATTAGTCGATTTATAATTGAAAATCTCTATAAAAAAAAAAAATGAAATCAGGTCAGTAATATGGATAATATGGATATTTAGCACGTTCATTTAAAATTTGAATTAGTAGAGACGGTTGACTTCCAATTTTGGTTGGGGAAGCGATGGATCTCCCCAACTCAGGAGCTTAAAAAATGTATAAAAATCGTGAGTGATAAATAATACAATCCACATAATTATTGTAAAATGGACAATATATTAGTATATATAAAAATAAATTTATATGTATGTTTATATGTTAGTTTTATTTTTTTTTAAGGACTGATATATTTGAAAATATCTTGACAGCAATTGAATATATTACATTTTATTATTTTTACTTAAAGGTTTGATAAAGTGAGATGAACTCTCAACTCTCCTCTCCGATGCTCTAAATTGGTCGCGAAAT
The DNA here is from genome assembly GCA_928085145.1 of Nezara viridula. Classification (NCBI taxonomy): domain Eukaryota; kingdom Metazoa; phylum Arthropoda; class Insecta; order Hemiptera; family Pentatomidae; genus Nezara; species Nezara viridula. The sequence goes on along the minus strand of OV725077.1, from coordinate 186,383,603 downwards.
AAGTGATAAAATGTTTTAGTAAAAATTAATGACGCATACTATCATAATGGGTCAATCCATTTGAAATCACCCAATTTGAATTAATTTTGTTGTTCAACATTTATTATTTTTATAATTTTTTATCAGTTATTCCATATTTATTTGAGGGTTAAAAAATAGTTAAAAAATTTTGAGGCTCAAGTTTTTTCTTCTTCAAAACGTGTTTTGGAAAAATGCCTGCAACTCTAAATTATTTAGTAGATATCAAGCAAAAATGAAATAGTTTTTAGTATTTTTTCTATATTTCTGTTGATCAATACATCACCTAAAAATAAAAGAAAGTGGTTTTAAAAAATAATGAAAAAAAAAAAACAAAGGTTACTTTTAGGGCTGCAAAAGTGTAATACAGAAAAGAGTCTCAACTTAAATTTTTTCTTCATATGTAGTTCTACCACTGAACTTCTTGCTGATGAAATTTCAATCATGAAAATCTTTTTCTTTTTTAAATATGAATTTTCTAAAACGCTCAAAAGTCTTTTTCGGCTATTTTTGATGCTGTATATCACGAAAGGAACGGAGTGAAAAATTATGAAATTAATACAGTTTATAGCTCTTAATGATAGAAATATGTGATACGAATTTGATCATTGAGACTCAACCGTTTCTATCAGTTATAGCGCAACAAATATGTCTGTATTAACAAATAGAGTCCATATCAGCATAAATTACCAACTCCAACTGCAGCATTTTTGTATATATCAAAACAAAACAAAAACTAAAATTAACATAATGTTTTACTCTAAGTTTTTTGTCATCGTAAAATATCTCATAAGTAGTGAGGAAAGTTGTTAAAAACTATAAACTTAAAATTAACATAAAACGAGATATTTAGCGCATTAATGCTGTAATAATGAAAAGAGTTTCAACTTTTTTTTCGTATGTAATCCTATCAGTATACTACTTTCTGAAAAAGTTTCAATATTGAAAACCTTGTGTTTTTTTATGTATGAATTTTCAAAAACTGCCAAAATTAATTTTCGGCGAGATTCGAATTTGAATATCATAAAAGCGACTGAGTGGAAAATGATGAAACTTGTACAATTTATATAATTTTCAATAATGACATTTGAAACAAATTTAGTGACTGAGATTCAATCGGCTCCAGAGTTATGTATTATTAAATGTGTCTGGAAATTGCGTTATCATACGATAAATCAGCATATGAAATTGAGGCACTGAAGTAAATTTTCATTTATCATTTCACAAATTCTATCGTAGGTATATAAATTTACTGTTACAGTAGATAGGATATGCTGTTACCAACTAACTCTAGGCAGCCATATTTGTTACGCTATAACTGATACAACCAGGTGAGTCTCAATGATCGAAATTCTATCACACATTCCTATCATTAAGAGGTATAAACTTTATAAATTTCATAATTTTTCACTCGGCCCCTTTTGTGATATCAAAAATAGCCGAAAACGAGTTTTGAGCGTTTTTGAAAATTCATATTTAAAGAAGGACAAGGTTTTTTAAGATTGAAACTTCATCAGCAAGAAGTACAGTGATAGGAACTACATATAAAGAAAAAAAAAATTTAAGTTGAGAATCGTTTCTTTATAACACTTGTACAGCCCTAAAATCACTTTTTTTGTATGTTTTCATGATTTTTTTAAATCACTTTCCTTTCTTTTTAGGTGAAATTTTGATCAAAAGAAATGTAGAAAAACACTCTAAATTATTCCATTTTTTTTTTATTTTGGCTTGATATCTACAAAATAGCCAGAGTTTCAGGCATTTTCCCAAAACATGTTTTCAGTCGAAAAGAAAATTAAAAATGGCCGTAGTGAAAAAACTTGAGTCTCAAAATTGTTTTAACTACGGCTTTGAACTCTCAAACGCATGTGAAATAACTGGTAAACAATTTTGACTATAAAAAATGTCGAGCAAGATGATCTGGGTGATGGCAAATGGATTGGCCCTATTATACGTTGCTACATATAATTATCTTTGAATATATATATTGAATAGATTTTAGTTTACAAATATTATTAATTTATGTAGATTAGTTGATACTGATTTTGATTTTTTTTTTCGAAATATTATGGAGAGGGGGCGAAATAATATTAAGAGTCAATTCAGCGCCAACGGTAGAGGCTTGTTTGCGAGTGTAGAACAGGCTCAAGTTCATGCCAAACCTGTTTCCAGAGGAAATGCGTCCTGATGTTTTCCCCTGATTAAAGTTAATAACAAGCCTCTCTGTTCCAAGGAGTTATTATTAACCTAGTGGAATTCCCAGAAACTTATTTCACAAACAACTTGTCCAACTTGTCTGCTGGCAGTGAGCATGCCCTCCATCTTTCCTCTTACAGTTACGATAAAATAAATAAGCTAATTTTTCAAAAGTATCTTCAATTCCATATCATAACTATAAATCAAAACTATAATTACAGATTATAGATTAACTATTGTGAACACCATTGACTAATAAGACGATCGTCTAAATGTTGACATTCTAAGCGAGTAAAAGGTATGAGCGAGTCGCTTCCGAAAAATAATGTTTTTTTTTAAGAATTTATTTTTAGAGTTCATTGTAAAGTATAGATAATTCAACAAGTGACCTTTTTTTTTTATATCTCCTTGCCAGTCATGAGAACACTACAATGACACTTACTAATGACAATAATAATTAAAATACTTAGTACAACCTAAAATTAATTAGTATAATTATGTACTTGATAACAGTTCATACAAATCATTAAATAAATAAATAAAAAGGTTGGGAAAATTAATATTCTGCAATTTATTTTTATTACTACGAAACATGAAAAATATGTATTCAGCATAAAAATTGAAAAAAACAATATTTTAATTGGAATTCCTTTTTTAGCCTCCATTAGTATTGTGTAAGAGTTATAAGAATAATAGTTGATTTTGTCACAGAGCCAACAAAAGCCAAATACTAGTTCGCTCATTCTTCTTAAATATCAAGTAAGAATAAAAGAATGAAAAGTAAACAATCATATACAAAATTATCTGGTTCATTCATGATCCTAATTTCTCGGTACAGAATTAACTTCGTATATGAAGCCATAATAGCTGAAACTACTATACTAAACTACTGGGAGAAAAAATAAGCAATTGAATTCATGTTTTAATTTTATCATATATACAAAGTGTCTTAAATATATAAAATAAAAAATGAATTACCATATCAGTATTTTTTATTAAAAAATAATATATTATTAAATTCTATAACAAATTTGACAAGTATATGGTTTACTATACAATAGTAAAATAATAAGTTTTTTTTTTACAAAAAATAGTATAATGTCAAATATAATAATAATAAAGAGAAGAATAGTTGGGGTGGTCAGTCAGGCCTGAACTTCAGGTCAAAACGTCGGCATATGTAAAAAATAAATATTATCATTTATTTTTGCCTTCCTTTTTGACTGACCACCCCAACTATTCTTCTCTTCATTATCCACGATAGTCAACCAATTACCAATTATAATAATAATAAAAATAAATTAACAAAAAATTAAAATCCATCTATAAAATTAATTCTATTTGGTTGATCCCTTAAATTAAATAATAGCTATAAATAAATACATACATATTCAAGCACATAATGTACGAATTCATCTATCAATTAAAGTCATATTTTTGAATTTTAGTGACAGATTGTCGGTTTCCTTTAGGATCGTACGTTTCTACTTGTCAACAAGTTTTCTTCTGAATTATCAATATTTTCTATTAAATATTGTCATTCATTGCATTTAAAAACAATATTCACGAGTAATATATGTAATAATATTATTATTATAGTCATGATTCTTAAAATTAATATAAAAATATGGAGGTATTTTAATTGATTGCCAACTCCATATATTTTCGTTTGTTTGCGAAGAAGGAACTAATAAGGAAATAAATAAAAATCGCAACGAAAAAATTAAGAATAATTATCACAATACTATAGGAATTTATATATACATATAAATACACAACACGTCTGTGTGTATTTGCGCGGCATTAACCTCTGTAAAAGTCTTTTTTACTATATCTGAATTTGAAGGAAGGCCTTGTTGTAGGAGTTCCCTTCGACCTCTGCTGCTTGGTGTTCGCACCTGACAGCAAAGGCTTAGAAGAAGATGTGGACGACCAAGGTGGTGGAACTGGAGGAGATGGCATGGAAGCGTCTTTGGCAATACTCAGTTGTGGAGGACCTGAAACCTGCTGCTTTGCAGCGCTGATCTTCAGAGGAGAGTCAGTAGTGGTCATCCATGGGACAGCTGTTGTGAACTCGTTTGCTTCGTCATCGTCCGAGATTGCTGGTAAATCCCCAGAGGAAAGATTTTCCAATATGATGGCCTCAATTCCACCTTTCTTTCCGGCAACAAGTCTAAAAATATATGTTTTGAATAAATATTATTTAAGATATGCTAAAAAAAAAAATATATCTAAAAATAGATTGTATATGGAGTTAATATGGCCAGTATCCTTATTTAACAACCCGAATTTTTTATTATCTAATTTTAAAAGGCTGGGTTTGCTACAAGATAATAAAAACAACATTAATGTTCTCGAGTATGCAGTAAATCGGTACCAAAGTTCTTTTTCTATTTGAAACTTTAAGTAAACATTATTATTGATAAATTTTAGACTATTTTCTCTCTCGTTTGTAAAATACATTACCGAATTTTATTACATTCGCGCTCTATATCACTCTAATAATGGTAGGTAAATGTTGCTCTTAATACATTTATAAATATTGAAAATTTGTAATAAACGAAATATGGATCAATCACTACATAAAGTATACTGATAATCATGCTTAAATCATTTTTTTTAAAAAAGTAATGATCTTCAAAACTTTAAATTACACTCAAATCCTCTTAAATTATAGAAATGTATTCTAATCGTACGTATAAATTATGCTTGTGCCTTTACATGCGGTGATGGGACTTAATAATAAAATAAGGTGAGGTGAGACTCACCTGTATTTATATCCTCCACCCGCTTTCCTCTGACGTTCCACAGTCACTACAACGATCTTCTGAGGGGAAGCAACTTCTTTCTCCTCTGGTTCATTGAAAATAATAGCACCCAGGAATACTCCTACCAGACAGAACTGAAAAAAGAATAGTATTAATTTATAATGGATATAAAATCAATCACATATTTGTTATATTTATTATTTGTTGTTGTTGTTTTGGGTTTAGGGGCAAAATACTGCTGATGTTATTTCTTATTTAATAATTGCTCTAGACCGTTAGTCGTTTGCAATTATTAATATTTATCTTCTTTTTATCCATTTATTTATTAGACAAAAGTACAATATACAACAATCAAGGGTGATAATATCAGGAATGTATTCATCTAATATAGACAGGAATAACTTAATAGACATAAATAATTAAAAACTAAATTATGTACAGTATATCAAATAATTATATTAATATAAATACTAATTATACCAATAACATACAAGAAATCGTATCACATATATTCAACATAGGATTTATGAGCTTACTCGATGTACTTTAATTGGAAACTCGATGTAGTTTTTCAGGATGTGAGTAGTTCCAGATCTTTGGTCCATGCATAGTCTGTTTTGGGAAAAGAAATATAGGTCCTCATGCGCCTGTTCACTCTGAGCAGCCATTACACATAGATTTACACCGATTGGTCACTATCATTGAACCCAAGTGAATCAGTAGGAAGCACGGGCGGATCTACGGGGGGAGCTTTCGGGCTGAAGCCCCCCCAAAAAATGAAAAAAATATAACCATGTTTTATCGAACAAAATATTAAAAACGTATCTCTTAAAGTGTTATTGTTCGTGTGATTAATATTAAAAGGGCTTTAGCAATCACTTAAACACCATTTCATACAGGTAGTTAGTTTCTTTCTTTTTTTCCAAAGTAATTATCGTTATTTTTATGAAAAAAAAGCTTTCAGGCTGAAGCCCCCCCCCCCCAAAAAAACTAAATCCTGGATCCGCTAGTGGTAGGAAGAACACTGCTAGTTTGGCCACAAAGGGCTTAGGAGGTATGCCGCTTCACCATGGAGACCAATCTTCATGAGTTTGGCTGAGTCCCTTCCAAGCCATATGTGATCTCACAAGAAAAAAATTTTATAAGATGATCACATTAGCAGACCAAAGATCTACATGGTCTGTAGAGCCAATCGAAAAAAAAAAGTTAATACATAAAATAATATTACATCGATTGACAAACAGGCAATACCGAAATAAGTAGGCAATAGATAAACAAATAAATAGATCTTTTCGAACTCTGTCATATCAGGTTAAGGATATATACCAATGCAGGGTATCGTTGGAAGAATAAGACGACAAAATTTCAGAAAATGTGGAGCTGATCTTACGACATTATAAAGGTATGTATTTTTTAAATGTTTATTTACCAACTTGACATTTTCGACCGTAAATATTAAAATCAAATATCGCCGCTGCAACTATCCCTAACAAATTAAAATATCTTAGTTTTAATTTAGCATAGAGCATAATGGCATTGATGCAAAAAAAACTGGATATATCTTATGTACTGACTTCTAAATTATGTACTGACTTCATTATGCAAAGTGTAAAAAATTGTGTTTATTAAATACTTTTTGAACTTAGAAAATGATTATGAAGGCCAAAATGGCCTTTGGATAGTGACGTCTATCTCTACTATAATTTTTAGCTTTAGAAATCAGCGGTTGTCAGCAGCCATGGTTATTTTTACATGCATATTAAATCTTATAAATAATTTTAAAACACAAAATATGCGATTTACAACTCAGAGATATGTAGACGGGTGAAAAAATCAGGTGTAGGGAACGTTGGGTATATCAGAACCAGAGTTTTAAAATATTTTTAATGAAATAACTCGATATTTATAATTTTTTAATTAGATATATTTATATTTCTTTTTACAACAGACATATGTAAAATGTTAAAAACAAAACCACTTCCAGCATTAATTAAATTATAATTATTTTAAAGTTGTAATATATATCTTTTATTTTATAAAGTCATTGTTCTATTTAAGTTTTAATTGTAATTCTAATAAATCTTAGACAAGTCTGTGGTCATTCTCAACATTTTTTAACTTAGAATCACATGTTTAAAAGATATGCTTTATTATGGCACCTGTAAGAATAGTATGGCTATCTGGACTGGAGTGAAGTTCCTAGATGGCGGTTGTTCCTCTCTGACAGGAAATTTCAACTCCCGTTCTTCCTCTGGGGTGATAACTACCGCTGATTGTCGCACCTTTTCCATCCTCCACTTCTTGAAGGACTCTTACTATTGACCTCTTCCCACTAAACCCACCTTTATAACCGGATCCCTCCAGTGGTCGACGCCTGGCTCACTGACGTCAGCTTAATGAGCTCTTGGAGGAGAAGGGGCTGGTCTTCCCGACTTCTCCCATAGGAAATTACTACGAGCCTTTTTCTATAGATGTTAATTGAACAATGATTCTCCGTGTCTATGATCTAAGCGACGAAACTATTCTCCGTTCATGGGATATATGACACATAACACTGTATTACAATAAAAATTGTTCTCTACCTTATTCAAATTACAGTAATGAGTTATTTGACCGTTTTAAACATCAATCGCTCCCTGTTGACTAATATTATGTCTCAGTCAAGGACAATAACAATAGTGATAATAATTGCCTTAAAATAAATAAAAATATGAACAAATTGAGATAAAAGAGCACATACACATATAAAATAGCATGATGAAATAAAAATGAATTACAAAATTTAAACAATGTAAAATAAACATCTTAAGGCATACTACTTTGCAATAAATTCTTGAGGGCTGAAATAATTTTAAGAAATTTAGGAAAAATAATACTTATCTGAGGGAAAACTATAATCAGGGTTGTTGAGTGATCGTTGAAAAAGTATCTTCTTAATAATAATAATATATATATATATATATATATATATATATATTATATATATATATATATATATATATATATATATATATATATATATATATATATATTTGTTTTTTAGCAAATCGGCAGAGTCCGACACCAATATAGCTGAGAGAAACACACTGCGCGTTTCATTGCTAACACTGATCCGATTTCGATGATTTTTTATAAAAATAAAACTTTGAGAAATAATATACAAAAGTAGATGATTTTTTTTTCTTTTATTGAAGTGAAAACTTCTTTGGGGGCGTTTTGCCCTTTTTTTTGGAGAGCGAATTAGATTTATACATCAGATTAAGTTCGGTATCAACACTCGGGTAAACTCGGCTAGAGTAGAATAATTAAAATATTTTTACATATGGAATAAAATATCTCACAAACTTTCAATCGGATCTGCGTACTGTAAGCGAGGAAATTGTTCAACATTTTATCCTCCCTGTAATAAGCTATAATTCAAAATTATATCGTAATTCGACGTCGTGTTAGGCAGGCGAATGGGAAAAGACTAGTGTCGAAAACCAAATGATAACGAGGTTAGTTGAACATATGGATTAAAATATTTCAGATACTAAGAAGCAGGTCTATACCCTGTAAGCAAGGCAAACGTTCAGCATTTTATCTCATTTGTAATGTGCTATTTTTCAAAATTGTATCTTAATCCAATGCCGTGTAAGATAGTAGAAGAGGGGAAAATATGTTTTTTTAAAATGATCTCAAGTGATAAAGAGTTAATAGTACAAATACTGATATTATTACAAAATTGAAATTTTATTTTGACAATATTATTATCAATACATAAAAAATGAGAAGAGAAATAATATAAATGATAATAATATCAGAAATGGAAAATATATAATAATATAACATTATATAACCTTCCAACTGGAGATTTCCACATAAATATTATAGAGTTATATTATATAACTTTTAATATTATACAGCATAAACAAGTATCACTAATTTAAATACGTAAATTACTAAATATTAAGAACATTTTTAGATTGACCTTGCGTTGATGGCTATATTTTATGTAATAGAACTTCGTTATTAACTTTAGAAATTTCTTATTAAACGCAATTAAACTAATTACCCTAATTACAATAAACCTAGATAAATGGATAAATAGATTAGTAAAGTAACTTAAAATTGCCTCTCCACTTACAATTAGTGCTACCATCAGTAATATCAACGGGGAAACAGAAAAATTTGGCTAAATATATCAATTCCACACTCAATAACTTAAAATCAGATAATAACTGTGACATAAAAAATTCAATGGAGGTGAATCAAATGCTTGAAAGAATAAATAAAATAGACAATAGGTAAATATTGTTTGGTCCGTTTTGATATAGAACATTTATTTACTATTAGTAACTGGAAAGATGTAATAGAAATAATTGAAAAATGCTGGGATAAAATAGAACCCCATACCTAAATTAAAGAGTTTAATGGAAGATATGGATTAAAATATCTCAGAACCTAAAAATCGGACTTACATACTGTAACGAGGGAAATATTCAGCATTTCATCCTCTTTATAATGAGCTATTATATTGATCTGGCCTTGTTAATGTTTTCACATCAAAAGTGTGGTATAAAGCGCGCACCTTAAGTTTTTTTCTTCTTTTTTTTTACACATTGAAGAACAGTGCAGAGTATGGGAAACAATTATTCAAAATAGTACTTTGGCATATTAAGTAAAGTAAAAGCTGAAGACAAAAATTAATTATACAGTTTCTGCATCTCTACTTACCGTCACTATAATTTTGTTGGTAAAAAAAGGATGAATGATGCACCGTGTCCATTTGTCTTAAAACCCAAAAAGAATAAGGACCTATGTTATTTGATAATTTTACATTTTTTTTTTTTAATTGGGGATTCTCTTCTGTAAATGATTTTTCCATAATTGCAATAAGACTTTTGGTATTATTATCAGAGATATATTAATCTATCCATTTACAAGACCTTTTAAAAAAATTAACTCTTTGTTTGAACTTTGTTCTTATTTTTTTCAGGATATTCTTTTAAAGTAAAGATCATTTAATTTTCTTCGGAAACATATACACAATAACGTTATATTAAAAAAAAAATCTTACTTTGTGAATTTAGTGGAACAATGTTTGAAATAAAATTCATGACGTCCCCAGAATTTATGTCTCACACAAACACTCACTTAAGACCATTTACTATATAACAATTCAGAAAAACTGTTGTCCACTTCAAGTGAACAAAATTATTTTATACTTGTAAACAACCTTTCTCTTTAAATGAAATGCAACTACAATCATAGAGAAAATACCGTAGAAGACCTAATGACCTAAATAACTGTAGAAAAACTAAAATAATACATCGTCTCCATTCGTAATGAAACTATTTATAAATTTATTAATGTAAAGTTTTTAACTAATCAATAAAATTTCATATTAATAATGTTGATAATAAACTTCTATTGGTATTGCATTTTCCTCGTGACAAACTTGCGTCAATTGTCTTCTTAGATATTGTTTTATGAAATTTCCCCAGCAGGAAAGATGTACTACAAATAGTAAGTTCAATCTAACTATCTAGTGATCGACTGATCCACAAACACTCATAGCTTTAGGTCAATGCTTCACACTGATGAAAGTAAGACTCTCTCTTACTCAATATTGTAGAGTTTCATGTATTGTTGCATCAGGATAGAACTTCAATAGAAACCGAAAAAAAGTTGTTAACGATGTTTAAGGTTAATAACGAATTAAAATGTAAAAATATAATTTCAGTAATTGAAAACCCTTATTTATTCCGGTACCTTAATGTCATCAAGATGATTAAGTACAACTTTATTGGATTTGATATGTAAATATCATAGATCCAGTTGCTAAAAATGCATTTTGAGTTGATGAAACAATCTAGAGTTAAATATTTATAATAATTTTTGTTTATTATGTTGTTTTTTTTTCTCGATTGCCCTAATCTTTCCATTCATACCATGTCGGTGGTGTTGCCCAAATACAAGACCGAGATGAGTCTTGGTCTTGCAAATTCAGTCTTGGTCATGGTCTTGTTCTTGCGCAAGAGTCTAGTACTTATTTTTTAACTTATTACTATAGAAATATTACTGTATTTTTTTAGATAGAAAAAACCTAACTATCACCGAATCAAAAATTAGAGGAGTAAAACGCAAAAATATATTGGTTATACCAATTATTAACATATAGTAACTAAGATAGCCAAGTATTAAAAACTATTTTTCCCTGTTTTTATTTTAAAAAATCGATTTTTTTTTTACCAGTCCTGGTCTTGGTCTTGCAACGGTTAGGCGACCTTGGTCTTGGACTTGCAAAGTGGAAGACCAAGACCTATTTTGGGCAAAACTACATGTTGGAGATTGTTCAAGAGATACAATCAAACCTATTCTAACAAGAGTTATCTCTTTTTTACAATCAAATTAAAAAAAGAATTGTAATAGCTAACTAAAACATTTACCACTGACAAAATATTTCAAATTGGGGGTATTCTTCTTGTAGGTGTTTTACTGTTTGCAGTTGCATTTCTCACATGTGGGCGCATCGAGGAATCTAAGAACTAGCTGACTAACTTTTAATCTTATCACTCCGTTTCTTCATCATTTCTGGCTATATGGTGCTTACCCTTTACAGCATAATCTACGCTACCTCTCTATTTTGAGGCATCTGACTAAATTAAATTATATTATTTGTATTTTTCTGCCAAATTTAAAAATAGTTTTTTGAATTTCGATAGGATATATCCTTGATGTTGTCACTGCGGATCTATTTTTCATTGGCCTTTTTTTTTTCAACTAGTTATTCTTAATTTTGTGATAGACCTAATGCTGGTCATATTCGTCTCTATTTTTCATAATTATTTATAAATTTATTGTTTGAATTGGCTTTTTTGTATATCTTAAGGTTCACATCTTTCAGATTGTTTTACAAACAAACACGGATTTAAAGGTTGGTAGTAATAGGCTTTTAATTTACCAATATATTTGAGAGATAAATATTCTCTCCTAAATTGTTAGGATGGTACTCCATATTCGGCGTAGATGCTGTCTATTGGAGAAATTTGGAACGCTCCAGTACATATTCTAAATGCTGAATTATGTAAAGTGTCTTGTTGGGGTTGTTGGAGTTTTAAGGCTTAAAACATCAACGCCAACAAAGCCTGCTAGTGGAAAGATGGGAAAAAAAACATATTGAATGATGGTCAATATGTTGTAGATAAAAATAAAGTTTATGTCTATAATACATTGAGTTTATATACCTTTAAAAACGGAAAGGACTTATTTGTCAACCCAATAAATAAACAACAAAATAATAATACTAAAAGAAAATGTATATAAACTAAATGAAACTAAACAATAATAAACTAATCAAAATAACTACTTAAATACAAACACGCTTACAATACTATACAGTATTTATAAAATTTAGTCACTCAAGATCTCCGAGTCAAGCCTTTCCCCTCCCCACTCGTGGAAGGAAGGCAGGACTCTTAGAGATCTCAGCGCCTCTCACTTAGCTGCTTTACTTGTATTAGGTGGAGGCTGAGCAGAGGCGCTCTAACTAGATATACATGACTTGAGAGAAGAATCTGGCCATTTCCAGAACTCTTACAATATACATAGGCTTACAACAGGTCTCTGGGCCACTGTCGCTTTAACCTTAAGGAGGATTGTAGGGATGGATAGAGCTAGATAGGGATTATGCAAGTGGATTTTGATGGAATTTGGAAAAATTTTCAGGGATGAGGTCTAGGACAAAAGGGATAGTAAGGTCATGTAGGTTTTTGTTGGTTACATAAAACGGAGCATCAACTATTGTTCGAAGGACTTCGGACTGAAATGGTTGAATGCGTTTGATAGAAAATTTTGCCGATAATAAGGCTTTATTATTTGCTGATTAAGAGAGTTGTAAATTTGACTGCGGTAATGCTTAATTGTTAGAAAGATCTATTGGCTCTAATCTCTTTTCGTCTATTATATAGAAATGACAAAAAAACAACTTTTTTCTTTAATAATGATTTAATTTAATTCATGGGCTGCTTATAATGAGAATATATAGTATAAAATATACCAAAAATAGAAATAAAGGAATTTGGAAGACCTTTTTTAAGAAGTAATCTTACATCAAATTCCATCAAATGTGTTGCCTAAAGTTTTTGATCTCGGTAAATTTATGGAGGTTCTTTATGACTCTATTTAACCTACGAATATAAAAAAGAAATTTTAATTACCCGATCTTTTAAGGTAACTAGTCTAATTGGATTAAGCTACAGTTCCATTTTCGGATGACAATGGAAATAACTTTAGCCAGAATATCTTCCGTCGTACTAGAGTTGTCGAATCTGAAGAATGCCCGCTTTGTAAACTAGGATCTATGACTGCCGAACAGCTATTTACCTGTCATAGAATATTAAACACATAAAGTGTATTTATATTTATGTATTTACATTTACCATAATACATCTCAGGCGACGGAAACAAATAAACCAAAGCTTTGCAATAATTTTTTATAGTTATTTTTCTGAAAAATTCAGTACTTTTAGGTGACTGGATATCAAGTCACATCATTTGTTGCACTAATTGAAGTGAATCTCAACTTATTTCGTAATAAAAATCAACTTAATTTATATGAACTTAAAGCTTATTAAATCAAAGAGTTTTTTCGAAAGCAGAGTATCTATAATATAATTGGAGGGTGATATAAACAGAATCACAAATAATTTATGATTTTTTTTTAAAAAAGACTTAGTTTAGCCTCTTAAAGTCCAAATTTAATTACTTAAATTAAATATTTTTTTAGTTATCGCTTTCTATTCCTACTTTTAAGCGGAAAATCGAAACATTGTTTACATAAAATGTTTGTTTGTTTATTTAGGCTTTAAGGCGTACAAACTTAAGGTCAGCAACGCCTGTGAGTCGGTTATATTTGTAAACTCTTTAGAGGAAGAATAGAAAAAAAGAATGAACAATCAAAAATTAATAATAGATAGATAGAGTAATAAATTAAAAATATATTTAAAAACATATAAAAATGAAATACATTAAAATAAATATAACAAAAAGAACAATAAAATAAAAATTATATTTATATATTTTTATATTTTATTTAATAATCTATGGATTTTAAGAAATTTTATCACTGTTTTTATGTTTGATTCGTTTTTGCTTAATACTGCTGATATATCCGGTTTTGGATATAATCGCTTTAGGCTTGAAGTATAGTAAGTGCATTCTTGGAAAATATGATTGATACTGAGAGCGCTATTGCAGTGTTAACAATTTGGTGTTGGTTGCTTAGTGATGAGATGTACATGAGTTAGGTTCGTGTGTCCTATTCTCAACCTGGTCACGGCGACCTCCTCTACGATTAGGGCGGTTTAATGTAGTCCAGGCCTTCACTGATTTTTTAATAAGTTTTAATTTTCTTTTGTTCCAAATAGTTTGCCAACTATCCAATATTTCCTTTTTGAGAGGAAAACTCATTTCTGGAAGGATCAGGATAGAAGTACATCGGTCTGGGAGCGCGAGTGCCTGTTTGGCTGCCGTATCTGCAAGCTCATTACCAACTATACCCACATGACTGGGAACCCATATAAAGCAAACCGATTTTCCTAAATTTTCTAGATTTTGAAGGTATTTGTGTATTTTAATAATATATAAAATGTTTTGAAGCTATTGAGGTGGGCTTTTAAAATCTTTTCTTTTACTTACGAGACACCCTTTATAATATCAACTATAAAATCAAAATATATTCAAACTGCAGTTCAAACTAGAGTAACATTAAATTAAATAGAGTTTATTTCAAGGAATTGGGTTTTCTATATTTTATTAAAAATAATGATGCTTTTTCCATAAAAAGGGTATATGAGTTCATCATGATTTTAAAGGGTTATATATTTTTTTAATCTAAATTTTAAAAAACAAGTCATCTATAAAATATAGTTTATTTAATCAAACGCTTAAATATATAATGCAGTTACAGTAATTAAACTTTAAAATACAAATAATAAATATTAAACTATACTAAATCAGTCATAATTCTAAATTTATTCAATAATTCTTGACTACAATAAAATAAATAAAATATTAAAAATAAATTAAATTCAGGTTAATAATTGGCTTAAAACTAATCAGACTAGTAATTAATTTGCTTATAAATAATCAGACTAATTAAAAGTGACTTTTTTAGAATTCAAGGGAATTTCTACTGCTTTATATTTACAATTAATTGAAGATGTAAATTTAAAAGATTAAACTGTAAACATAATATTTTAACTTTACTAATATAATATTTTAAATATCAACAAAATAATATTTTTATTGATAAGCATTATCTTACATCTTCTGCTTGTTCACAAAATAGGAACTAATAAGGAAATTTATTGCACTTACGAATCTCAGTACTTAAAAAAAAGGCTATAAAAACAGAAAAAATAATAATATTCCAATACTAGAGGCATTACCTGTTTTTAAAATTGAAATACTTTTCAATTTAACCTCTATAAAAATCAGTTCTACGATGACTGAATTTGAAGGGAGCCCTTGTTGTTGGCTGTTGTTTAGGCCTTTGCTGCTGCTTGTTCCCACCAGGCAGCAAAGCCTTGGGAGAAGCATGAGAAGACCGGAGTGATGGAATAGGAGGAGACGGCTTCGTGGGATTTCTGGTAATGCTCTCTTGCGGAAGACCAGAAACTTTTAGCTTTTGATTATTTAACTTTAGGGATGGATCAGAAGTGGTCATCCGTCGAATAGATGCCGTGTGCTCCTCTGTTCCATCATCGTCGGTGGTTGCTGAGAAATGATCGGAACAGAAGTTTGCCTGTATAATGGCCTCGATATCGCTATTCTTTTCGCTAAGAAGTCTAAACAAAAATTTGTTTGAATAAAGATTATTAATAATATTCCAAAATAAATAAATATTCCTAAATATAATAGCAAATATTTGAAAGACAACAATTCGATAATTCATATGAATATTTTATAAAATCACAATTTATGTATATCTACAAATATAATATGGACATATAATAAAAATACCTGTATATATAAAAAAAAAACTGTACCAGTACAACGCATGAAGGTTTAATACTATGCAATACTGTCTTTTAATCAATAATTGAGCAAGGTGATAATTTGCACGAGATGACGATCAACCGACAGGATTTCCTCCTTAATTTATTAATTAAGAGTACCCAGTTTATAGAGGCTGGATGTGCCCCAGCCTAATCCTAATCTACAGGTCGATCCATTATTTTGTCAAACCAGACTAATGGACCAATGTCTTGTACCATGTTATTATAATTCTTAGGGGACTTTAGTACCAGAATAATATTATTTTTTCATTTCATTTTATTTCATCCACGGCTGATTTAACAGAATAAATAATTACCTGCTATTAGCCGGATTGAAACCCGGTACTTCGACCTTTGGTAGTCAATTCCCATGCCCACTGATAGTGTTGCCCAAAATAATTTTGCAAGCAATGCACTTTGCAAGACCAAGATCAGGACTGGTGAAAAAAAAATCGATTTTTTAAATAATAATTAAGGCAAAATGGTTACTAATATTTGACAATTACTAGTTACTATGTGTTAATAATTGGTATAACCAATATACTTTTGTATTTAACTCCTCCGATTTTTCATTCGTGTTTAGTTAATAAAAAAAAATATAGTAATATCTCTATAGTAATAGCCTAATAAGTAGCCGCAAGACTCTTGCGCAAGACCAAGACCATGACCAAGATTGAGTTTGCAAGACCAAGACTCATCTCGGTCTCGCATTTGTATGTAGACAATTAATAATCATTTATTAATTGAATAATGACATATTAGTAATCATTTCCGTACAATGTAATTTTGCAAAGTTTCTTCATAATGAAGGCTGGTATTTTAGGATTCAAAAAATTGGGGAGGCATGCTGAAAACTTGCATATATAGATGTTTTTACATTTTAATATAAACAAATAATAAAAAGACAATATTTTACATAAATATTTTGCAATTAAAGATCTTTACTGACTTAAAATAATTGAAGTGCAATATAAAATATGACAAAAACATTTCAAGTTTCAGCTAGTTCTGCATAAAAACTTTTGCAGCGAGTTTGAAACTTGTCATTATCTGTCCAGGGACCAATTTATATGAAGCTTACAGCTCTGATATTAAAATATGAGTTGATATATCTCGGTGAAATTTCCATATATTTCCTTACTGGAAAGATAATTGTTGATTTATTGGACAATATGTGATTGTAATTTTTCCTTAATAACTGTTTAGTAAGAAAACTTCAACAATTATAAACGTTTTGTCCGTCTGGTGGTCCGTGGTACAGACCCCTTTTTATCGAATTATTAACATCCGCCTTAAACTTTGTAAATAGTTTCAGCTCATTGAAACCTACAATTATTATATTTACGAAAACTCTTTGAATTTGGGTCTTTTCAATCTGGAGGGGGCCAAACTTTGTCTTTTCAATTAGATACTAAAAACTCATAAATAACCATTTGCTTTCTACTTAGATCGTAAGATAATTTGATCACAAAATCGATAAAAAAAAGTGGCCTTCAAAAATATTGGGCCGTTGTCCTATATAACCTCGTTATTTTGAAATTTCGGGGTTGTATGTTACGCCAAACGGCTCAATATTTTTGAGGGCCACCTTTTTTTCTCGATTTTGTGATCACATTATCTTACGAACCAAGTAGAAAGCAAATAAATATGCAATTTTTTAGTATCTAATTAAATTGACAAAGTTTGTCCCACTCCAGATTGAAAACACCCCAATTCCAAGAGTTTTCGTAAATAAAATAGTTGTAGGTTGCGATGAGATGAAACTATTTACAAAGTTTCAGACGGATGTTAATAATTCGATAAAAAGAGGACTGTACCGCGAACTAATACTGGGACTAAAACTTATTATTTTAAATCATTTACAACTAGTTTCCTACTTTATGTAATTGCTTTCTATGCAGAGGCTAGCACTATAACGTTTAAAAAATTATTCAAACTATTACTGGTATCCTATATTGATATGCAAAAACTTATTACTGACAACCCATGTAAGTCCATGTTTTAAAACTACACACCCGGGTGTTTGAAAGATCAAATAATTGAAAACTATCTTGTGGACTTTATAGTCATAATGTTGATTATGGAGTGCAATTCTGAACAGACGTCAAACAACTAGGGGGTGAGAATTCTGTTCCATCTGTTCCATAAAAAAGGTTAGCGTGGGAAATAGGAAAAATAGTGCTATCCCAGAGACAATTAGATGACTCTTACAATAGAAACGTAAAGCTCGTAAGAAGTGAATGGGAACACGTTATCCATCTCATCTGCTCATATATAACTAACAAAGCGGTAGTGAAACAAAGTAAGTGGGTTTTAAAAATGAAAATCTTGACTTTGCCGCAGAAACCTTTTCATTCAATCGAAATTATTCGTCTTCACTAATTAAACACTCTCAAAATTCATATCCAAATATATCTATGTATTATGAAATAGGAAAAGGAATAAAATGGAAAAAGGTCTAGAAAACATAATGTATCAAGGATATTTATTCATGTCATTCTATAAAGATAAAATAAATATAATCTCAAAAAATAAAATAGAATAAGAAGGTATTACACTGGAATTTTTTGATTAGACGATTAGCTGTTAGCAGGGGTGTCCATCCCTCCTCCTCCAATGTCGATGGCGAAAGAAACTACCCTCCCCTCACCACAACATATTTTATTGTTCACCGTTTATCAAGAACAGAGCAAACTAACGTATAATTAAAAAAATAGTAGATCATTTTTTAACATACACAATTACACTTGCAGCAGTCTTTCTTTTTTTTTTCATGTTCATCTCTACCTCGCCTTTTAGGCTATACGGGATTCTCAAGAGCCGGAGGGTGATGGCGTGGAATTTAAAATTTCCTCTGGCACCGGAACACGAACTCGTATTTTTTTTTTTTTTTTCAATCCCAAAACTTGGTCAATCTAGTTGCCGGGCAACTCGACTGTGCACCCACGTCAGCCCATTCGGCCACCCCGCCCCGGCTTGCTTCAGTCTGTCCCTTATCCCTTCGTCCTAAAATTCATAACCTCGTTGAAATTCGCCCCCGTCAAAAATTAAAAAAACAGGCAAAATATGCTACCTATATAAATTTTTATCGGCCAACTTATGCCATGAAACCACATTCTGGGCACACCCGTTTGTTAAATAAACTATGGTTTTGCATTAAGATAACAAAGTCTAACGTTTATATTATGATGGGCATTGATTCAAATAGAAATGACGAAAAATTATCCACCAGTTTTATCAGGCTCGGAAAATTACGACTCAAAGGGATGACTTCTTCATTTTTTGGCAAAACTCCGAGGTGCTCAAACATTGCTGCGTTCTAGAATCCTAAATGTTCAAACCAGACAGTAGCATTCGGAATGTTGAGTTCATTTGCAAAAATGTACCACAAGCATTTTTTTTTCAATTCTCGTAAAGTAAAAAAAATGTGTGAATCAATGTACCCAAATGTGAATCAGTGTTCCAAATAAGAGAGTAAAAATAAAAATAAATAAATAAGTAAATAAATATATATATATATATATTATTTATTATGACTAAATATTTTCATATAGATTTTAGAATGGAACAAATTCCAAACAATGTTTTCTGTCTCTGAAACGTCATTTTGAAAGTGTTATTAATATACAGAAATTATAATCGAATGTATTTCTTTTTGTTTCAATGCATACATACAGATATTTAAGCATTTCATTTATTTCAAAAATCATAAGTAACTAAAATTAGAAAATAAACAACAAATTATTAATTTGTGGGTTCTAAAAGAAGTTTTTACATTTTCAAGTCCCATAAAAATGTTAAATATTTCTGTTCATTAAAATGTTGTTATGAAATTCCAAAAAAGTATCCTAGTTAGTAAAACAATCTATAAAGTGTTAAAATTTACCTCTTCGTAAATCTCACTAATAACCATAGTTTAATCCGCCTTTTTTTTTTAGAAATATTTTTAATTCCATTTCAAGAACGACATGTTTATAATATTATAAAAGATTAAATTATAATTATGGTTTATTAAGCGCATAGACTGTCTCAATTCTTAGCATTTCAATTAGTTTTTTGCCTTCCATGTTTTAAGTATCACAATAAAATCTGTTTCAACATTTTATTCACTAAAACTATGTGCTATTGTTTTAAACTACCAGTATGAGCTCAAACAATATAATTCCACTATTCAAAATTTGTTATATTTTCACAGGCTATATACATTTCTCGTTGGAATTATTTTTTTTCTGAGCCCGGTATTGTCTTAAACACGAGCCAAGTATATTACAGGGCATGACATGGTGGTATGTTCGGTAAATTAAAAAAAATATTCTGAAAATTACCATTTAATTTTGCATTTAATTATAGAACTTGTAAATGATGTCGGATTAACTTGATATTTAGTACACTTAAGTTTTCAATGCCAAGGAACAGGAAATGATGCCAACACTAGAAAATTGTCATGGTTACCCTTTTTCTGACTGCTAAAACCTTTACTCTTTAAAATGAACTTATTATCCTGACAATGGTTATAATTATTTCTTGGTCAAAATCTCAATACAAAGGATTATTGTTGAGTATGGTATATATATTCAAATATGTTATTTTAATGCTTCTCCAGAATTGCCCATAATAAAAAATGGAACAAGTTAGTTGCTGTTTTTTTCATATATGTAACAATTATGACGGACATGGCATCTGAATGAAAGATTAAATTTGTAAAACAATAAATTTTTGGTTTTTAAAACGTCAATTACTTATAACAAAATTACGAAATAGACAAGTAATTTATGAAAACAGATATTGAAATGTGTAGCAATCTTAGCAGAACATAACTATTTATACTCTCGGAAATCAAAATTATTTTATTTTTTTAACAACTTATAAAAATTAGATTACTTTGGTTTTGTTTATATAAACAGCCTTTCCTCCTCTCCTTTATGTTTCTTTCGAATCAATCTTCATCGCTAATTTACAAATTTCATCAATCTCTGCAACCTTCTGCTTTTCTCCCAATCTCCGTTTACCAGGTCTGTTCTAATTAAGCCTTACTTTCAATTTTCAACACGGGTCTCGCATTTCGTTCCCTATCTCTTTAATAATACTCATGATATCTCGAGCAATTGTTTACCAAACTTATTTTAAAATTTTCCATTTCCATTTTAGCTGCTGTCGATTCCTTTGAAAACAAAATCAAAAGCTATTAATTAACTACATTTGATAAAATGCCTCTTCCGTTAGTTACTTTGTGTTTTTTTTTTTTACGGAAGTGACACTTAACTTTTTTTTTTTAGAATGGATTATTTGTTTATTGATAAATATTACAATCTGTCTCAATAAAGGACAGGGACACTTAACTAAAAAGATTTGACATTTGATTTCTATATACATACAAACGTTAGTTACTTACAACAAATTAAATCAGAAAAATAAACCTGAAGTTTCGATTCGTTAAAATATTAAATTTTACTGGCCTTTTTTATGCGATTGCCACATACATTCATAATCTAGTAACATACATTCATAACAGTAAATAGCATTACTCACCATATTCTCAGAATAAATTATTGGCTGCAACTGACACAATCACGGGAAACTGCATGGGCAATGTGATAGGAAAAGGGGCCGTACCGCCTCTCCCATTTCCTTCTTCTAGCTCACGATGATAATGCCATCATCACGATAGCATAATACCTTACCCCTTATACGCCATACAAACTCCACTTTACCGGTGACGCTACTCTGCCACGCCAATCTTAGGGATGGAAGTTGGTAGATATTATGTCTTCATCATCATAAGCCATCCCGTCCTAATCTCACCCGAGATGCCTCATAGAAAAATATATTTTAATTTTATGCACTCATTAG
Source organism: Nezara viridula (assembly GCA_928085145.1). Lineage (NCBI taxonomy): Eukaryota > Metazoa > Arthropoda > Insecta > Hemiptera > Pentatomidae > Nezara > Nezara viridula. The sequence goes on along the minus strand of OV725077.1, from coordinate 186,361,729 downwards.
ATCGTCACGCTCCATTCAACGGACGAATCTGTCTAGTATCGGCGTTGGACGGGTCTACTCTCATCTGGGTCTTTTTCGCTCTTCAAAATATAGGATTTCAAACCCGATCATAACACCTGTTTCTCCTACTTTTATCGTGACTCTATTTATTTCCAAGTGATAGGTTCGATTAGCCTGATCAATCTGGTTTAATCTTGATTCCATATTTTTCATTTAATTCCTTTATGTTTTATTCTCCTTTAAATTTTCTGTGTTTAATTTATAATGTTTCATAGTAAATTACTTTATTATTTTGGACATTTACTGGGAATTAATGAATTTATGAATAGTTAACTCCCATACGCAATATCGCTGTTTCCCAAGTATAATTTTTACTTCGTTGAAGTATTTCTTTATTTTTATCTATTATCTTATTATTTATTCCTTTAATACCGGTCTTCCTTTTAGACGTAGGTGTCTAATCAATATCAAAGAAATATATTTCTCTATAGATATCTATCTGTGAATGTACATTTCCCGTAACAGATCTTTCTACACGGAGAAGAAGAAAGTTTTAATTTATTGTATCTGGCGAATTTTTCATATACTTTATGTAAAGTGAATATATGCGATTGGGAATAATGTGTTTTATGTCTGGCTATCCACTATCACAGATAAAGATATGTGCTTTATCTAACCATTATGTATTTACATGTGTTGAAATTGACTTTTTTTGAGTCACCAATACACATATTTTCCAATAACAGCACAATTTTCCAAATAATTAGAAGATCGAAAGATAGTAATAAACTTGGAAATCAATATGAATATATGATACAGTCACTAACGTTCACTTGTTGGAAGCAGGAGCAGGACTGAACGGGAATATAATCTATTTAAATTCCATATGCATACTTCCAACTATGCAGCGGGTGGATTTCCTAATATATTTAGGTGAGATTATTAGCTCACCTGTAATTAAATCCTCCACCCGCTATTCTCTTACGTTCAACAGTAACGACAACAACCTTCTGAGGAGAGATTACTTTTTTCGAGTATGAATAGTTCAAAATTATTATGCCCAAGACTCCTATCAGGCAGAACTGAAACAAGTAATGTAATGTTAAAACATAATAATACAATAATTTATTATTTATTTGGCCGTTATTAAATAATGTAAAAAAATCAATTACAAGAACTTATTTAATCAAAGGAAAAAATGTCTATAAAACAATATTTATTTATGGAATACACATTGCAGCAAACAATGAAAGCACAAAACTAATTTATCATCATGATACAACTCTGTAATCTGTAATAATCCGTATATTTTTCTTACCATTATAACTTTTAAATTATTAATAGAAGTGTTATAATACTATATAATAGGATAAATTTACAATATAATAAAAAACCAACAATATATATATATATATATATATATATATATATATATATATATATATATATATATATATATATATATATAAGAAAAGAGTATGTAAAGCACCGTACTCAATTATTAATTTCGTCTAGCAAATAAATCAAGTCGAATAATTTGAGTATCAAAGATATTTGGAAGTCTTACAAGAAATTTTGTCAAGAAGCAAAGAACCAAACAAAAGAATTTATTCAATACCATAACCAATACTACAACCATTGGAAACCTTGTTCAATGTATTGGTATCATGTTTTCATTGTGATTTAATTTGTTTGAGAAGTTGCTAAAAGCTCGAATCATTCTCTGATTTGGAATAAAAGTACATTAAATGACAACTTATTTATTTATTTATTTTTTTTTTTACTGATCAACTCAAACGTTCTTCTCTTCAATTATTCACTACAGTCATCCGTCAATCTACAATTAAATGAAATAATATTTAAACACTTTAAACACCCAGTACATGAACAACCTCAGTGCTCAAACCACGCTCTGAAAATGACCCACATGTTTGGGTTGAAACGTTGGCAAAAATAATTTTTTTTTTTTTTAAAAAGACTGCGTCCTGAATATTTATCACCCATTAAACACTTTAAAATATAGATTTACATTTCATTACTTGACACTTTCGCTTCTCATCTCCTAAATTGTCTTTTCGGGGTGTATAAGAATATATATTTGTTAAAAATAAATGTAGTTCACCTCATTTCGAAAATTTTTGAACAATAGAGATGGATAAATTATACACAAAAATTTCGATTTTTTTATTTTTTTTTTTAGCAACTAAATCTAATATGATTATTATACTGTTGATGTAATGTAACTTTAATAAGTCACTTTATTGGACGACTTTCATATAATTCTAAGAATCCTCGTCCGAAATAGGATTCTGCTGTGGACTGATATGCAGAAAATATTTTAAATTAGAATAAAATTTTATAAAATATTTTTATAATGGCACCTGTATGAACAGTAATGTTATCTGAATTGGAGTGAAGTTACTCGATGGCGGCCGTTCCACTCTGACTGGAAATTTCAATTCCCTTTCCTCCTCTGGGGTAACAACTACCGTTGAATGTGGCGCCTTTTGCATCCTCCACTTCTTTAAGAACGTTTGATCTCTTCTCGCCGAGATCCACCTTTATAACCGGATCCCTCCGGTTCTCGCCGCATGACTCAATGACGTCAGTCAGCTTAATGAGCTCTTGGAGGAGAAGGGGCTGGTCTTCCCGACTTCTCCTACAGGAAAGTACCATGTGCTATTTATGGAAATGTTAAATTTAAAACGATTTCCATTGTCTGTCTATCTAAACAAGGGAAGTATTTACTTTCATTGAAGGTGATCTATTAACACCAACAAGATCTGTATCAAGTTCATAAAAAATCTATATTGGACAAAGCTTGTGAAAAAAACATGAGTATTATTTTATACTTATATATGTAATAGTTAAAATAAAATTATTGTGGATCAGAAAAAAAAAAATCTACAGCATAACTTCATTACCATGCTGTTCTAGTAGTAGGCTTCTAATATCTTAATATTATTTCGCATAAACTAAATATTGTTTTAGTTAAGATTGTATAATGTATTTTAATTAAATTCAATTTGTTTTTAAATATGTGTTGATCATTTATATCCCTTGAATGTTTAAAAACGTGAAACATTAATTTTTAAATAATGAAGTTTATGGTGTACCATTTTTCACACGATGTTATGTCAAATCTGCTTACTCCCTTGTTCTCCAATAGGGATAATCAATTAATTATTAGCTAATTATAAGTAGAGTATTAATCATTTTGACTCAACCAACTATCGATTACTTGCATTTAATTGCACTATTTAAATATCTCCGGTAAAGGTATTATATAAGATATTAGTTAATTTGAAATTATTAATTGCTTAGTAATTATAAATATAATACTCAATTAATATAGCTAGTGTTAATTTTATGGGTAATTAATTTTAATGTTTAATGTTTTACAATAGCTTGTGGAAGGAACGCTCTGTGGAAACAGTGCGCCAGAAACCTCATTTCTCCCTTACCAAGCAGTAATGTTAATATAACCGAAGGAGATGTTGCTGGGTTCTGTTCTTCTCTTATCTCTCTTTTCGATTTTATTTATTTTATTCATCTATTGCATCACCGATATTATTAACATATAAAATGTTTTAAGATAAAAAAAAAAATATATGGTTACCTTTTAAATAAAATATATAACTTCTGAAGTAGATGATAGAGGTTGACTAATAATATCATCAACTAAATATCATATACTTCGTTAAATTCAAAGTATGCTGCCGAATAATATAATACACAATGAACAATTTACACATTTATTATTTGTAAATAATCAAGCTGCTAAGTTCATGATTGATAAACAATTTTTTATTGTTTTAATAACGTATAATTAACTATTATAATATTATAATTTATTATTTTACTAGTATTATACTGAAATAATATAAATTAATTATGAATAATTAAATTCTATAACTTTCCACGTGGCCTCATTGATTTTGCTTGTTCCTAAGTGATTTTCAAATCTCATATTTAAATTTTTGGATATTAATAACCATTTTTATTGTAAATAATATTAATAAATTTAATTAATAATTTTCTCTAAGGAAAATTTTTAATTTAAACGAAATTAAAATTTTATTTATGTTAATGCAACCATAACTTGTAATATTTAATAATTAATTATGTGCCTTGTATTTATATATCTATTGATCTATTGACTTCATTTGTATGGAAAATAAATTCATTTGTATATACTTCGGTGCTTATTCTAAAATAAATGAAATCAATCTACTATATTTTTTGCTAATCACTAACATCACATGTAAAACGGAACTTTTCAATAAAAGAAAAAAACTAAGGAGAAATCATTAATGATTTGAATATAGTTTTAGTTAACTTGTTTGAAATTTATTTTATGGACTTTTTTTAACCTTAACAATGTTTTAAAGACCATTGAGTATTTCATTTAAATAAAGCAGATTAGAGTACTACCAATGGCTAGTTTCTCAACAAGCGTTTTCATGTGATTATATTCCTCTGTACACATTTACTTGATGTATTTATACTAATACAGTTATAAATATCATAATAAAAAATAATGCATGTAATGATAGATGTTCCGTTTATGCTACGGTAATCTATTCAATTATAATTATAGGAGAAATCCAATCATTAATGACTAGCATTACTGTAAAACGTTTAGTTTGGCCTTAATGGGGTAGCAGATTGTTAGAAATTATCTATTTTCCATTTTAAAAAATACTAATGATCATAATTTATATCAATATATATATATATATATATATATATATATATATATATATATATATATATATATATATATATTATATATATATATATATATATAATTCATTAATTTATGTGGGTAGTTGTTATTGAACGTAACTAAGATGTCGAATCATTAAAAATGTTAAAATATTATATTGTCTCAATCATGAAATAGAAGTTTGTGTTTCACTAGTTATTTTTATAGTTCGTAAACCTACAACTTCTTGTCCTACAATATCCTTCAATGATATCCCACTTGTTCATGTTGAACAAATCCGCTACATAGGACTCCACTTGGATAAACATTTCACTTGGAATCCGCATACTAGACTGAAACGACAAGAAACAGCTAGACGTTTCCAACTGCTCCAATACTTACTAGACAAACTCTCTAAACTTTCAATTAATTACAAAAGACTCATCTGCTTAACCATAATAAGACCAATATGGCCTTACAGAGTTGAGCTTTGGGGCTCTACCAAACCATCGAATTCCTATCGTATCCAATCATTACAATCCAAAATCCTTCGTAAAATCCTTAATGCCCCTTATTTGGTCACAAATAAAACCATTCATAAAGACCTTAAGGTTCCATATGCCGCTTATTCAGCCCGAGCCAGATCCTTTCATGATTATCTCCTGTCCCATCCGAATCCACTTGTTTCCAGCCTTGCTTTTTCATCGATTCCTGATAATCCCCCTAGGTGTCTGAAAAGAAGATTGCCTCGTGATATTCTGACCTAAAATTAAATAGGGAGTGCTACCACTGGGCAGTATCTCTTTAAGTCTGTTCATGTCATTATTTCTGCTGTGTGCATTTTTAATAGTTGTGTTGTTTATACAGTTGTAAATTTCATTAAATAAATAAAAATACATTTTTGTAGAATTTTGCGCATTCTGGTCAGGTTGTGACCAAAAATGAGTAATAGATATTTAGAGCTAATATCTCGAAGATATTCTTACTATATTTTTAAATTATAATTTAGTTTTCAATCAAGATATTTTCTATTTATTTTTATGCTTTCTTTATAATATTTTCGTGTCAATTATGTTCCAAGATACCTGAAATTTCGCCATAAGGAAATATGCACAGTAAATAATAAGCTTTTATATATTCCTTGTAGCCTTGTGAACTGTCAATCTACACACCGCCATCACTGTTATTTATTCCTTTCCACTGAAACAACAAGTCGCTACTGAATGTAAACATCTCTCCACTCGTTATTAGAATTTTTCCTGTATCCTTGAACCAGGAATATCAATTTTTTAAAACTTGTATGATTTTAAGGTTACCGAAATATTGAATGTAATGTTTACTAATAAAGAGTTTATTAAAAAAAAAATAAGATTTTGAAATTTCAAACGTATTAAGATAAAAATACAACTACTAAATGTAAACAGAGAAGTATTATTGTCATAAGACTTGTAAATAAACTACCTATGAGTAGTACTTTAATATATAAATAAAAGTTAAATAAAAAATAACCGAACGGTTTGCCTTACAATTATCAATCGATAATTGAATGTGATATTATGTTTACTATCATATGCATCTCCTCAGTCATTTCTTTGAATACGGAGGTAATAATTGAAAATAGTCTATAGGGTTTTATAATCTGGAGAAGGAATAGTGGTTTGCAAGTATATTCCGAGATGATGCAATTGCAATTGAGATATGTTGCCTGTCAAGTTTATTGTCGTGGCAGGTGATGCGGCCTTGGTAAACACCACATCTCTTTCTTTAAAATTATGAATCATAATTGAGGAGGATTCGATCAAAAGTTAATGTATCCAAATATCTTAAATAATGATTTTCTTGACTAATTAAAATTATAAATCTAAAAAGCATTCGGTTTATTTTTTTTTTTTACGTTTATTATTTCATTAGTTAGATTAAAAAATCAAAGTTTTCACTAAAAAATTGATTTAATATATAAGAAGCCCAAAAGTAATATTTTAATAATAATTTTCAATGAGTAAATTAGTTACTTTTAATATAATACTCCTGAATGCTTAATTTTGTTTAATGATTTTATTGAGTATTAATACAGTCTGCCACTCTGAAGGGCATTGGTACCAGAGCTGTAGTATTCATTCACACAATACGTACATAAGAAAGGAAAATAAATATTAAAAAAACAAAGTAGAGGAAAAAAAAGATAAAGTAAAACACAAGATAAATAAAATATCAGATTAAATCCGAATGGTAATAAAACACGTTCACACCTATGTACAATAATTACATTGGCACAGGGGACTCTGAATAAAGCTTTGTCCCCCAGATGTGGAAGCCAAAGCAGGACGCCAGAAGATATATGGGTCATTCTTCCAATACATACGAATTTCTGTCCCAAAGCAAATGTGGTTTCTACATGAAATTTCTTGTAACCCGACTCTAAGAAGTAGCTGAAATGTGCTTTCATCTTAAACGTAAAGTAGTTTTACCATGGTTATTGATTTGTTTTCATCGTTAAATTTAAATACAATACGTCAAAATCTATTTCTCTCATGTGTCCCATAACAGGAGTTGGTAATGTTGAAGGCAAATCATTTCTCTATTTCTGCAATTATTAACTTACTTTTTTTTTCTATTACCTCTGATAAGTTGCAATATTTCGAATTTTAAAATGGATAGTGAAAATAATTGCTTACAATAATAAGAATTACCTCTAATGCATCAGTCCTATAGGTTCAATCTATTTCCCTCACATTTTTTTTTAAAAAAGACCGCCAAAGAACACCCAAGATACATTTCATTACATTATTAGGTTAGAAACACTCCAGTAGCGTCCCTTCAACATTATTACCCAACAACATTACCCTTCAACACTTAGAGTAACATTATTTACAAGTAACTTCCTCTGTTTGTTTCGTAAAGTTCGTGTTAATACAAGTGTTTGAATCACGTCATTCATCATTCTATTTCTCTCATATAGTGATTTTTCAAAGAAGGTAAGTTCGATTCTCGTTTTATTTTCATTGAAGTACATGTTTCTAAAGGAGTTCAGAGCTCGATTTGTTTTTGTTTTGTTTTGAAATGCATGTGCATGGTTAAACTCAAATCAACCTCAAAATTCTATTTCCCTCACAACACTAAAAGTGAGGGAAATAGATGGGAGGGAAATAGAGCACAGTATGATAAACTTTAATTTAAATAAGATAAAACCAGACCTCTGATATACATATTTTCCGAGTTTAATTGATAAATAAAACTAAAATGAATCCCTGATTTGCGCATGAAGAAATGTATTTAATTAGTGACAGAATCCCTTTCTGAGAAGAAAATATAAATAGACACTGAACCTTTATTTATTATAGAACTTTCCAAATTTTACCCCCATTGGCTCCTTTTTTTTAAAACATAATAATAAATTCACTAACATTTGTTGAAAGGAAGAAGTGTACGGAATCAGAAAGCCAAAGAATCCACCGGCAGAATGCAACACATTCTCAAATCTGCTAGAAAACGAAAGAGACAAAACCGGACAAAATTAAAGGTGAAAATAACAAAAAAAAAAAAAAAAAAAATTGGAAGATGGTTACAAAAAGAAACAAAGAATTATTGAGATATTGATGAAAAGAGAGAACAGGGCAAAGCAAGCTGCTTCTGAAATATGCCACTTGGAACTATTCTGCTCCTAGTGACGGCAAGGGTGCAGTGGATGGAATCGGAGGTTGTTTGAAGCGAACGGCGGACACACCAGTCGCATGTGGGCATGGTATTAGTAGCTTCCAAACTTTCATAGAAGTACTTCGAAAAAAAAAAGGAAAGTCATACTGTATGTGATAGCACCAGAGACATTTCTGGAATATCATAATTGATTTCAAAGCTGCTTTCGCCGTTCAAAGGTACTATGCAGGTCTACTTGGTAGTATTCCACCTTAGTAGGTTAACCTTAGTTTCCTAGTGGAACTGCTAGAAGGATTTCATAAATAAACAAATTAAGTTGTTTTGTTTGCTTGAAGTTCAACAATTTCTCCATCGGATTTCACGAAACAAGTTCTGGTGTTGCTATATCCAACACTCTTGAAGTAGATAAAGAAACATTAGAAGAAACATCTGCGCTTCATCCATGCTCGCTTCTTGTGACTTTGATTTGAGAACCTGAAGCTCCTATAGACACCCAACCTCAAGATATATTAATCACTGAGGAAACACGTGGTGCTAATCCTTATGGTCAACCAAAGGAGGGGAATTACATCATTGCACGATTTGATGGTAAAAAGGAGTATCGTTACGTTTGCAGATTGACTAGTGTATGCAATAATGAAATAACTGCTTTTGGTCTACATTCGTTTCGAAATTCAAAACGTGATTTCATTTTAAACGAAAACAATCAGTTCTGTCTGCGCAGTAGACTTCCATATTTTGATGGAATTACCGCTCCAAAAGTAAAAATCAAAACAGGAGTATCCAGCAAGTCTTTTCGTTTGACCCGGAAGTAGTGGAAAAAGTGTGAAATTTAAGTTACCACTATAATTTTATTTTGAAACTAATTATAGGCTATCCTAGTAAAAGCCTATAATTAGTTTCAAAATAAAATCACAGTGGTAACTTCAATTTCACTCCTTTTCGTTCGAAAAATAAATTTATATTATAATGTTTCACGATTCCAAATGTTTATTTTATTTATTATTATTGTTCTTGTTTTCTGTTTACATGTCCATACAGTGTCAAATAATACCTTTTAATTTACTGATTTGATAATAAAATATTTTATTAATTAAATGTTGACTGTTTTCTATTTCCCTCACACCCTCTCTATTTTCCTCACTTTCATGATTTCAATCATGATCCTAAATGTGCATATACACTACATTCTGTGACGGGGTTTTTTGCTAGTGACATTAGTGAATTATTGTTAAGTTGTTTATGAAAAAAAAAACCTTTTATTACATTAATTTTTTCTGATAGAATCACAGTTTCGAAATTCCAACAAAGTGAGAGAATGGCCCATATTGAGTAGTCTATAAAGTTGGCCATATCGTTTTTAAGCTTAAATGCTCAAATTAAATTTATAAAAATTATACATGAAAAATAAATTGTCATGAGCTATGTTCTTCAATATTATTCCTTCCTTAGGTAACTCTTTCAATATTATAAAGTATTCTCTCATGTTTTAAAAAAATGAATTTCATTTCTTTTAGTGTTGTAAAGAATTATTTATTTATATTATTTATGCGTAGAATAACATTCCTTTTGTTTCTGTTACACTAAAATAGTACGATAGCAGTATAAGCTACACACTTGTAACATTTTTAATTACGGAATAAACTTAGTTTCGTTTAAAGAAAGTTCCGCACAAATTATTTACATTGATTGTTATAAATCAATCTGTATCTTAATATTGATGAATAAACCAAACCTATAAGAGATTTTTGAATTTCTGTAAAATATTAAACAGATAAAATTTTCTCTTAAATAGGACAAATCTTTCCCAATAAAAACATCTTTCTATGTAATTGAACAATTTAAATATTCAATATATTGATTTACAACCTCCCATTGTAGTAGATAATACTTTAAGTTAAAAATAAAGGGATGAAGGGATACATTTTTTAAACTGCTTCTTTATCAAAAAATCCGTTTCATTTTTTTTATATGTTTTACATATCTGTAATTTTCTAATAAACTTTGAAAAGCTCAATTACATTACAATAATAACAAACTAACAGAATTTCTTGAGTTGAACAGATTCAAACGAATATCCCAATTCTCTCTGTGCTCTTATCCAAAATTGTTTGAAAAATCTTTAATGCTTCATATCATGTCACTAATGAATTAATCTTCAATGAGATTAATACTTGATGTATAAATTGCTTCAATAGCAAATCAGATTACTTGGATCAACAGTGGTAAAAAAAAATATATAAAATAATCAGTACCTTATTGTTATATTTCTAAAGATGCATTTAGACGCTTCACAAACTATGGAAAACACAATTCTTTAACTTAAATAACAGCGACATAATTGCTATAATAAAATATTTATTTTATTTCTTTTGATACTGATAGCAGATAGAAAATATTAAAAACAAAAAAACAAAAATACTAGCATAGTGAAATAACTATTTATATATTCCTTTGTCCCATAATTTGTGAAATGTCTAAACACACCTCAAAACATCAACATTTCCAAAAATTCAAACATTTATTTATGAAGCCAAAACTCTTTAACTGAAAACTGATTTTACTTACTGTGTTAATGCATTTATATTTAATAATAATATTTATATTATGAGAAGATGCTATAAAAGTTTTGGTGAATATATGTCATATCGCTACTGTTAGTTTTACTTAATGGTTTATTATTTTCAATAATGAATCATTGTAATCAAAGAAAATATTCAAAAACTTAACCCCCTCCCGAAATTTGAGGTTTTACATTTCAGGATACGTATAATTCGAAAAAAGGATAAACATTTTTTTGTCCGTCCGCCGTGCGCATTTTCTCCAAAACTACTCGACCGATTTTTTTCAAATTTGGATTTATTATCAGATGTCGTCTGAGAATGATCTTTCTTCATCGACCTTACTGTCCACCTTTTACTTTCAAAACGGTGGCCGAAAAACCTGCATAGCTACAGACTGTAGCGCCTAAACGAATATACCGATTTCAATGAAACTTCGCTAAAGTCGTCTTCTTGATACCGTTTAAATTTATCTGTATAACATACTTCAACGAAAAGAAGCCGGAAAAAAGTTTCGAGGGATGATAAAATTAGATTCTTAATAACTCAAAAATTATAAACTTTTTTGTCGATACTGTGTATGGTTTTTAAAAGTTTACGAAATTTCCCAAAAAATCGTTAACATCGAACAACTTGGAGCAAAGATATGATCTCTTGATGTTTTTTATGTTCTATTGCAAATCCTTTGTTTTGGGTATTGATTTTCGAATGTGTTACTGAAGTAAGGCTACTTTTTTTTTAGCAAATTACTAATGATGGAAAAAAATGTTTAATCAAATAATTGGAATTACTTACTTTTTATTTCTTTCAATTTGTTACTAGAGAGGTAATGTTACTTTAGATGTATAATTGTTGGGAAATAATAAACCATTGTGAAATAATTTGCAGCGTTTTTTTTTTTAATTGCAACTGCTATAAGTAGCCTGCTAAATAGCAAAACAGCAGAGCGAAATAAAACAGGAAATCATATTAGTAAATTATAAAGAAATAATCGGTTCTTATTTTCTATATAAAACCTGTTGCACTAATATTTCGCCATATTTGATTGTTATGTACCGTGTAGTTTTAACTATTAAAAAATCAAATAACAACCCTTTGTTAATGTATATCAATAAATGTACCTAATTGATATTTTTGATAACTTCGTTTTTTTCTTTTAAAATTATTGATCGGAACAGTATTCTACATATTAAATTTTATATGAAATGCATTTCAAGAGTCACTTATGAGAATAAATTAAATTAATATTTTCAACAGTCAAATTCAAACTTTTTATAACAACAGGATTATAAGGAAATAACTTCGTTTTAGTTGTTTCAATTGTTAGATAATTTATTGAACCGGTATAATTACATACACAATAGATGTCACAGATTAACATAATCTAAATTCGTTTGCTCGTTCAGTAGTTGTAATCTTGGCCATCGATGAATCTTCCTCAGCCTCTCCAGAACTCAGGTAGAAGAGGCTGAACGGACCCTCCTGCGGAACCCGGTCTCAGGGAAAGTCCCGGTTCCTCGGCGGGAATGTTATCCCCGGAAGGATGGAATCCAGTTTCATCCGCGTACCAGACAACGGTGACCAGCTTACCATTAGGATCCACGTAGGAGTATGATCCACGTGCAGCGTAGATTGTTTTGTTCTCGCTCACCTCGCGGACATAGCCCTCTTGCTCGACCGACATGCTGTCAGATGTTTGATAACTGAAAAAAGAAAAAAAATGCTCATAATTTGAAGTTGCGGATGCCCGATGAACCCGCCATGTAATATTTTGTATCATTACTGGAGTGTATTGTACTATACTAGAGAATAATGGATTAAATTACATTTATATATATAGATAATTATTTCTTCTTAGTTTTTTTTTTAAATTGTTCTATTTATTGAACCTAGGACTCCATCTGGACAAACGTCTAACTTGGAATCCCCATACCAGACTGAAACAACAAGAAACAGCTCGACGTTTCCGACTACTTCAACACTTACTAGACAAACGCTCTAACCTTCCAATCAATTATATAGGACTCATTTACATGACTATAATAAGGCCTATTTGGACGTACGGAGTTGAGCTATGGGGCTCCACCAAACCTTCAAATTCCTCTCGCATACAATCCTTACAATCCAAAATCCTTCGTAAAATCCTCATTGCTCCTTACTTTGTTACAAATAAAATTATCCATAATGACCTTAATGTTCCTTATGTATCAGATTTGGCCCAATCCAGATATCTGTCCTTCCATAATAAACTTCAAAACCATCCCAACCCTCTTGTCTCTAACCTTGCTTCCTATTCGATTCCTGATAACCCTCTGAAGCGTCTGAAAAGAAGATGGCCACGTGATCTTCTAATATAGACATATTATTAGAGTGCTACCAATGGGTAGTTTCTCAACATGTGGTCCATGTCATTATATCCATGTACGAATTTACCAGATGTATTTTTTGTGTACAGTTGTAAATATCATATAAATAAATAAATAAAAAAAATCTATTTATTGAAAATTCTAACAAAACATAAAATATGAATGCATCTAATTAAAAAATCACAAACTACATTCTGAAATTGAATAATCCTACCAATAATACTTTGTCTTATTCGTATTTTAATAAACGATTGAATACATGAAATAAAACTAAAAAACTATTGGCATTCTTTATGTTTGAATTTAATCTGTTGGATAAAGGGCTTGTAAACCCATAGTACTCCGAGTCACTATATGTATCAATTTGATTCTGGCTGTTGGAGGTGTAGCATATTCTAAATTTGATATTTTTGGTATTTTAGTGAAGTATAAATTAGTTCATATTTTCTATTGCAATTTAATTGTCTAAATCATATGGTTGAAAAAGAACATATGTTATTATTAGTTAGTATGTAAACAAATTGTGAGTTGAGTTAATAAATGAATTAAAACATTTATTTTGATTTATATGTTAAGAATATAATAGGAGGGAGTTTCGTTTATCAATTGTGGATCTAAATGTAACTCTTAGCTGGGAGGCTGTTTTCATACGATTGTGTTTATGTTGCTAACAATTTCAAACTAAAGCAAGTTTTTTATTAAGGGAGTGTTTTCTAAGAATCTTGTATCATACATATTTAACCGATTACAAAGAATGAAACAATTGTAGGTGACAGAAAAAAAGGGACAACGGTAATAGAACAGTGATGTTTTGTGTATATACATACTAAAAAATAGATCGCAAAATCCAAAATATACATGGGAGTTCCTGCAAAACAAACTTCCCAGGATTTAATACGTGACTGTCAGCAGGTCATTGTCATGGGCAGGGAAGATCATTAGTTCGTGAGTGGTGTTGTAATGTACTACAGGACACACATGACTGCAAATATATCACCAAGTTTTTCTATGTTCTTCCCGACTGTCCAAGTTACTCATTAAAACATCTCTAGTCAGTTACTTTCACCCATAATTTTCCAGTAATTATTTACATTGTTATTTAATCATATTTTCAATCACAATTACAGTAATCATTTGCAATTAATGATTTCAATTATAATTGAGGCTTTCACACATAACTGTTTCTTGACAACAAGTAATTGGAATTATAATTACAAGTCGCTATTGTCACTGTAAAAGGTCGGATGTAACAATGTTAGATGTTTATTCTCTTGCAGTCTGCAACAGCTATTATTTGTTTACTTAGTACAAAGATAGCAGAGAGATACAAAATATGAATTTATAATAATTGATCATAAAATCAGAAAGAAATAATCGGTTTTTACTACATTTTGCAGGCAGTGGGCTGGACGAGTTGCCGATAGAGGCTTTTTAACTGGAATATTCATACCCACTCTCTTTCCGGGCCAAGGAAAAGGAATTGGTGACAAAATATGAAATAAATATAACGACCTTTTACTCAAACAGTAACATAATTCAAGTAACATATACTATAACCTGTAACAACAAAAACTTACACAAAACATACAATTTTTTACATCACAACTTGCTGGTTCTAAAAATACAGCTTTTTACAAAGGCTTTATAGAAGAACCGTGAATTTCATTTTGTGTGATCAGAATATGCGCCAGCACAAGATTGACATGAAAAACTCAAAACCTCATTTCCTATAGAAATTGCTCTTACAAGCTTTTGCAGAGTAGCTATAGACGTGTTTCATTCTTAATGTGGTAATTCCTTATGTATTTTATTTAATGCCATCATAGGATTAAAATTATTATTATCTTTCTTAAGTCTTCAATGTTATTAAAGTTTTTCGTTTGTATATATTTTCATTTATGTTGATGATTCATTTTGTTCAGGCCAATTTGTCCAATTTTTTAACTGTCATATAATACGACGATTAATTATATAAAATGAAAAAAATGCGGAAAGAAATGTCGATGAAGAAGGATCATCCTCTGTGACCTCTAATTTTAAATCCAGTATGTAACTGATAATCAAGTATGTATGAATTTGATCAAATTTTATCCAATAGTACCAACAAAAGAAATACTTCCGCTTTCAGATCAGGAAATTTATTATTTGATAATAAGTATGAATACTGATAGTTCCATTTGATTCAAACTTTGAGAAAATTTAGAGAATGGTATTGAAATTACCCAGTATCAATGTCAATGAATTCCATTTAATAATTAAAATTAATATAAATAATTGGTAACGGTATAATGAATGTAAAATTTGCAATGCATTGTTCATCTGGAGTGCTATTTAGGTTAAAACTATATTTTTATGGGGTTATAAAATTTTAGGTTTTGACCAAAAAGTTAATTTATAATGTATTGTTGCATTGTAAGGTCGACTTTAAACGTTACTGGCACGAAACGTACCCCCGGTACTTACATTTCATGTAATTTTCAGTGAATTAAAATTAATCTTTACTCTGTGTTTATAAACAAATAGTCTTATTTGTTATTGTGTTTATTTTTATTGAAGTTCAACCAAATCATCTTGGTCTCAATTTACAACCTTAAATATAAAAGTTGGTTGAACTTCACAAATATTTTTATATAATAATTAATATTGTTAATATTCATTATAATTATACAGTATAATTAATTTTGTTCTCACTGAAAAAATATTGGTCTTAGCTCCGAAAAAAAAATATTAAAATTTTCCCTATGGGTTTTTTGTTCTATCCATTTTAAGATTGAAAACACATATATTAAGTATATATTACTACTGTTAGTGGCAAAAAGTCATATATGAACATTTTCAACTTTTATTCTATTTGTGCCAAAGGTGATATTTTGTAATTTGCAACTGATATAAGCAGTCTGCAACGACGAAAAATAGCAGAGGGCAATCGAATATAAAATTATACTAATAAATCATAAAGAAACAATTAGTTTTTATGCTCCCTTGTAAAATCACTCAATTTTCATTTACATTAATGTTCAGTATGCACTGAATTTTTTTTTTAATCACGGATCATCAAATATGCAATCCGTAAATGTGGAACTGTTTCTTATTAATAATCGCTGATGAACAAAATCCGTGGAAATAAAACGTATTGAGGAATTACTGAACCTTCCGAACAGCTTACCCCAGAGATTTTGTGGAATATTAAAGAGTCAATAAGAGTAATATTTAAAAAAATGTTTTGTTTTTTTAATATTTGCTGAAAAATAGTGGAGATATGTTATTTTTTAACAAAAAAAGATGCGAACTCAAAGCTGAATTCCATCGCGGACTATATGAACTGGATAGCTAGCAATAGACTGGGAGCTACGCACCGTTTCATTTAACACAGGGACTTAGAGTTAGTAAACATTTTTAATTGTAGATAAACCTCATCTGAGCTCACATCTTCGGTCTGTGTACGAAATTTTACGAAAATTTAAATTAAAGTGGAAGAATGATGTTTCATTTATCGGAAGAACCGACGGCTGAAATGTTTATAGGGTGTAAAGACTGTGTCCCTAAAAGAGAATTTACATCGACTGACGATGAAATCGGTTGCATTTTGAAAACTGACGACGTCAAGGTCATCGAAATAGTCCAGCCGAATGTAAGTTGGATGTGGCGAAAATTCAAATTTCAATTTCAGGTTTCTCTTCGATTTTGTAATTTTTTTGAGATGCTGTATCTTAATTTGTAATTCCCGAGTGAAATTTCCCATTACGTTCCGAGATATACGCAAAAAATAGTGAAAGTTCTGCACTTTTTTTTAGTTTTTTGGATATGACTCCGAAACTATGCATTTTATCAACATTATTACAATATAAAAAGTTTAAAAATGTAAAATGTCCTATCGATTTTGAGCAGGAGTTTTTATTTTAGTGAGTGAAGTGAGCGAGTTAGAGCTAGTTGACTGTATGTTTATTTTACAGGGAAAAGCTATTTTCGTTGTTTTTTGCTCAAAACTGATAATCTACGCATCTCTCCAAGAAATTTATAATAATCATTTTGTAAGATCATTACATTTTTCATAAATCCCATGGAGATATTTTAATAAGTGACAACATAAGTGGCTATTAAAGCGCACGGTATTGAAGATATTTTCTAACGCACTCAACTTAGGCTCTTGATATCAATTCACTTCTTTAATCGGCCCTGTTTTTTGCCTATCTTTACTGGTCTAGCATCTATTTCGGAACGTTGTGCTTTACGAGAACGAATTTGATATTAAAAGAAAAATTGCTTGATACGGTGTAGAAGTTATTACCTAGAAATGATTAGGTTGACTAACCTGAACTTGTAAGAACCATTGTGGTGATTTTCATTGACGTAGGATACAATGGGCGAAGAGTCAGTAGTTCCTGTATCCTGCTGTAGCGTCTCAGAGCTCTGGGCCACCGAACATCCAACCATAAATAGAAGCTAGGTAAAATATTTCCAGAAATTAATTAAATAAGTAAATCATCAGAATAGAATAAATCAGAAATAGGTAAAACACAATAAAAGAGATTGATAATAAATGTGTATCTATTTTTAAAATATGCCTTAATGTCTAGGGTCAATTCGGGCATTTAATTACTTAATGTATTAACTTTGTTTACTTATACAGTCTTATAGTAAGCGGTCCTAGTCTTATATTTCATTGTTGACCCTTTTATATTACTTTTCAGCTTTAGTTCTCACGAAACTGAAAGAAAATTATTTCGGACACAAAAAATAATCAGATATCCCGGAGATCACATCCGAAGCTCACATAATTTTAAGATTTCTTTTTATGGTCCGAAGAGGCGATCATAAGAAAAAAGAATATTTGAAACTTCATATAAGATTTGGCTATATTTATTCAACCATTTTTTATGGTTTTATTTATATTAAGAATCATTGTTTCACCTTTAACTAAAAAAATATATATTGGGAACTATTTTATTAAGTCTAAATTTATACTCTTCTGATCAGGAGGTCTTCTGATCAGGGCTATGGTCACAGGCATAATTTTAGTTTTTACAATATTTCTTTTTTATAAAAATATGTTCATTTTTAGACATAAAATATACCGTTATAATTTAATTCTTGCTTATTCAAAAGACGTAATTGATAATTAATCAGAAGACAGAATAATAAGTATAAATATATATGCATTATTAATATTAAATATACTTACCAATACAACTTCCATGTTTAGAGCCTTGTTAACTCGATAAGTGCGTTAGTTTTATACTATCTAGCACCGTGCCCCCACTACTTCAGGTCCGAGTGTTTTCGACGTCGAAAGATTATGTTGGCAGAATTTTGATGAGCATCACCTCCAGCTGTAGAAGGGAACATGCGAACAATCCGTTAATCTAGAAGCCATCGAACCCAATCGAAAAACTCGTTCCTTTGGCGAAGACGATTGACAAAAACGAAAAAAAAAGTTCGTTTTCTTTTTACTAAGCCGTGTTTAGTAATCGGGGGCTGATTCAGATGGTTCTTAAAAAATCGATTTCGTCCTAAGGAAAACGTCCTATTGGATAAAAATATACTCTCATTAAAATGACACATAGTCGCACTCCAACAAATGCCCGACAAAGCTCAAGTATTTCTGATAAATACTTTCAACTGTATACTGAGGACTTTAAAATTCACATTATAATCAAAATACTCACTCATTAAAATGATCTACAAACCAGGTAAAGATCCCTCAGACCCTTTAGCCTCCTTCCTTTATGCTCTAGAATATTTGAAAAATTGCCACACAAAAGACTTGTTGACATATTGACTGACCGATTATGATGAGATAATACCTGACCACCAGTCCGGCTTTCGCACATTCTTTTCGACGATACATCAATTACAAGATTTTCGGACTATATTGCTAGAACCTTTGAACAAAGGCTGTATGCAACTGGTTTATTTTTGGATGTTTCTCAGGCATTTGGTGCATTCTGGCATCAGGGTCCTCTCTTTTAACTTAAGTATATACTGTCATATACTACATTAAACAAGTAAACCTGTCATATACTACCTTATCCTTTAATCATTCCTCTTCGACGGATTTTTTAAATTCGGCAGAGCTCGGAAATATCTTCAATTCGTAAGCCCCACTACTTTACCTTCTGTAAATTTAAGATATATCTATTAACCACAAGGCAGTGGATCAGCTGATGAGAAGGTTGTCTCCTCAACTCCTCTCTCAGTTTTTACCAATTTTATAGCGGAATCTCTCTGATTATTCACGTGATACAGTTAAAGTGTATATCAGAGCAGTTGATATTTACTGTTGGCATCTTTTTTTTTGTTATTTTAAGGAAAAAAAAAAAAAAAAAAATTTTTTTTTTTTCTTTTTTTTTATTTATTTATTTATTTTTCTCTTATGATATGCGGTATGATCAGCAAGTGATGGCCAGTAAGGTGCCCAAGAGGTCTCGGTCAGACGGAGTTAGCTCACCAGCCAAACAAAGGACTCGTCGCTGCCTACGAGAAATACCTCCAGTGACCAAAATGAACACTTCAGAACCAGAACCTCAGCCCCAACCAGGTACGTCTGCACAAGAAACGATTGAAGAATCACCTTTCTTTACTCCAAACCCCTACCAAGTGCTTCAAAATGACAAAGAAGTAATGGAGTCTGCAGCAATACCCAGAGAACCAAAGCCTCCTCCGATATTTGTGAAAAATATAAAAAATTTCCAGATGTTCTGCACCCAACTAAATAAAATCTGCTCTGGCAGTTATTCATGCCTTAACAGGACCAATGACACCAAGATAACACCTGATTCTGCAGAAGCCTACCGAAAAATAGTGAAGTACTTATCAGAAACAAATGCGAATTTTCACACTTACCAGCTGAGGCAGGAAAGAGCTTTACGAGTGGTGATAAGAAATTTACATTCCTCAACCCCCACTGAAGTTATTAAAGAAGAACTAACGACGCTTGGTTTCAATGTACGCCAGGTAACAAACGTTTTGAAGGAGGACAGGGAACAGCCAGGATTACGAAATAGGATCCCACTACCATTGTTTTTCGTGGACTTGGAGCCATCACCAGGTATCGAAAAAATATATGATATCACAAGAATATACTATACAATGGTGAAAGTTGAGAAGCCATATCCCAAGAGAGACATCGTGCAGTGCCATAATTGTCAGACCTATGGCCACACGAAGACATATTGCCACCATCTGCCGCGTTGCGTGAAGTGCGGTGAACAGCACAAATCTGTAGAGTGCACCAAACCTATACAAGATCCAGCAGTATGTGCCCTATGCTTGGAGGGACACCCGGCCAACTACAAAGGCTGCCAAATTTACAAGAATCTCAAAACCAGACACCAGAAAAACCGGATTCAAGATGAAGCACTAAGAACAAGAAGAGAGAGAGAGCCTTCCAGAATTGTAAACAATGATGTATCATTCTCCCAACTACTGAGAGGTAAGACTTTAACCGATAAATGTCAAGCCCTGCCACAACAACAACCTCAAACCCAACCTCAAAATCCTCTTCATCCTAATATACCTAACCACCAACAACAAATTCCTCATATTCCTCCTCCTTCAAATGCAACAGATCTCACAAGTTTGTTAGCATCTTTCCTCACCGATTTCAAATCCCTTGTTACTCCACTCATATCACTCCTCACGAATCTCGTATCTCACCTCATCCCTCCTTTGAAAAATCCTTAAATGACTCACATCCCTAAACCCATATCCATTCTCCTTTGGAATGCGAATGGTGTTAGAAATCATACAGACGAACTATCTACTTTACTACTTGACAAGAACATTGATGTGGCACTAATTACTGAAACTCGACTAACCACTAAACAGCACTTCAATATACCACAATACCTGACATATCGTACTGACCACCCTGACGGAAAAGCACATGCCGGTACTGCTGTAATTGTACACCAATCCCTCTCCCATCACCTACTCCCATTACCAATACATGATTTCCTACAGTCCACCGCTATCGTGATAAAAACCTTCTCCTTTCCGGTCACTCTTGCATCAGCGTATTGCCCTCCTAACCGATCCATATCCAATGCCCAATTCAGTTCTCTCCTCGACTCCTTAGGACATCACTTCATCTTGGGTGCAGACCTAAATGCCAAGCACCAACAATGGGGTTCCAGAACCACGAATTCTCGTGGCCGAACCCTGCTGTCTGCACTCAATTCCCAACGTTTTCACCTCCTTTCCCCCAACTCTCCTACCTACTGGCCCACAGATCCCAACCGTAATCCTGATCTTCTAGATTTCTTTATCCACAGCGGCTTAAGTCCCCTCAATTGTTCCATTACACGTCTAAATGAACTTTCCTCTGACCATAGTCCTCTAATCCTTAATGTTTCACTTGAACCTGTTCCCAAACCTTCTCCACCGTCATTCATTAGGGGCCCAGTAAACTGGGACCTTTTCCGCCAAATAATCTCCGATAATATTGATCTCAACATATCCCTCAAAACTCCCGATGACCTTGATAGTGCCGTAAATTCCTTTACTACCACAATCCAACAAGCCGCCTGGACTGCCTCCTTTCCAAAAGACTCCTCCAGAATTCCTATAAAGACCATTCTACCCCAACACCTCCTTAACCTAATCCGCACCAAACGCCGTGCCAGATTATTATGGCAACGATCCCGACATCCTACCGACCGCTGCTCCTATAATTACTACTGCAAACAATTAAAACTGGAATTAGCCACCTTCAGATCACAATCCTTCAACTCCTACCTATCCTCCCTCTCTTCTCGCGACAATTCCCTTTGGAAAACCACAACAAAAATCCTAAATCCTCACCGCATTTCCCATCCTCTCCGACGAGGTGATGGCTCCTGGGCAGCATCTGACGAAGATAAAGCTGAGGAGTTCGCCATTCACCTATCCAATACATTTATTTCACATCCGGAATCCCATCCTGCCCACACCGTAACAGTAGAAGAACTCCTTACATCACCAATCCCACTTTCCTTGCCCCCAAAAGCTATTCATCCTTCCGAAGTAAAATTTCAATTAAAAAAACTAATCCTCCGTAAAGCTCCTGGACATGATCTCCTTACACCTCAAATCCTTCGACAACTTCCATCCAAAGCAGTCATATTCCTTACATATATCTACAATTGTATCCTACGCACCACCCACTTCCCTCTGTTATGGAAACACTCCACTATTATCCTTTTCCCAAAACCAGGAAAACCTCTCAATAGCTCAACATCCTATAGACCAATCAGCCTACTCCCAATCCTTTCAAAAATTTTTGAAAAGATCCTTTTGAAACGAATCCTACCCATTATAGAATCCCAAAATATCCCTTCCCATCAGTTTGGTTTTCGCTCTCAACATTCTACTGTTCAACAAGGACTCCGAGTCGTTGATCATATTTCCTCAGCCCTAGAAAACAAGGAATACTGTTCGGGTGCCTTTCTGGACATTGCACAGGCATTTGACCGGGTATGGCACTCCGGACTGCTCTCCAAGCTTAAAATCCATTTACCTCAGTCCTTGTACCTAGTCCTCCGATCCTACCTCTCTGACCGCTCCTTTCGAGTTCGCTGTGGAACAGAATTTTCCAATATCTACTCCGTTAAAGCCGGTGTTCCCCAAGGCAGCGTCTTGGGTCCCGTGCTTTACATCCTCTTTACTGCTGACATCCCTGTTCATCCCGATACTTTTCTTGCAACATTCGCTGACGACACCGCAATCTTATCATCCAACTCTGATCCCGAAATAGCATCCTTAAATCTCCAAAGTCATCTCACCTTGATTGAGCACTGGTGTAATAACTGGCGCATTAAAGTTAATGAATCTAAATGCCAACACATTACTTTTACACTCCGACGCAATTCCTGTCCACCAGTACTCTTTAATTCCATCCAGCTTCCTTATTCAGACACAGTCCGGTATCTTGGCTTTCATTTAGACCGAAGACTAACTTGGAACCCGCATACTAGACTCAAAAGACAAGAACTCAACCGACGATACGGCCAACTATACCGACTACTAAGCAGAAAATCTAAACTTTCCATTGAAAACAAGCTACTGATCTACAAGACAATACTGAAACCTATTTGGACTTACGGACTAGAACTGTGGGGATCAGCAAAATTTTCTAACATCAAGCGCATCCAATCCTTCCAGTCTAAAGTCCTTCGAACAATAGTCGATGCTCCTTTCTATGTATCCAACAAAACCCTACATCATGACCTTAACATCCCATTTGTCCTAGACCTTATCCCAGAAAAGTTCTCCAAATTTCACCAGAACCTTACTTACCACCCAAATCCTCTTGCACAATCCCTATCAAGCATCTCCCATCCCTATAATCCTCCAAGAAGGTTGAAACGGCAGTGGCCTCGCGACCTTTTGTAAATTATATAAATTGGAGTTCTGGCAATGGCCAGATTCTTCACTCAAGACATGTGTGTATGTGGCTAAAGTGCTCTCGACCAATCTCCGCTGGCTTTAGTACCAGTGACGCGGTTGGAAGAGTAGCGCAGGGTTCTCCTGGAGTTCCCTCGCCTGATTGTATATAGGTATGCATGTTATTTTTTTTTTTTTTTTTTCCTTAGTTTTAATTTTCTTATTTTTTAGGTTATTTTATTTTATTGTCTATTGTATATACTTTTGATTATTATTTTGTTCTATTTATTTTATTTTTTTGTACATATGGTGTGAATGTCATCCTACCTCACTATAACCAATGTCGAACAGACAGATTGTTATAATACTCAATAAAGAAATTAAAAAAAAAAAAATCTATTAACCATAAGATATTGGCAGCTACTTATGCAGATGATACAAAAATTCTCACAAAACATCAAGAACCTACACAGGCCTCACTAACTCTACACCACTTTCTTAAATTACAAGACTGGTCCAAACTATGAAAAATTCGACTTAATCATGACAAATCAAAACATATAACATTTACTCTTCAAAAAATATAATCTATTGACAACATCCAAATTCCTCACGCAGTGCTTTATCTTTGGCCTTCGAAAGAAGGATGACATGGGACCCGCATTTAAAAATGAAACGTAAGGCACTTAACAAACGACTCAAACTACTTCAGCCTCTGTTTGATAAATCTTCACAACTAAAACTGAGACACAAACTGGATACATATACATACTTACTGCTAATCATTACTGAATTAATTTTTATTATTATGATTATATAATTTTGACAGTATAATCTTAAGCGTCCTCAGTATTTTTTATAGGAATTAAAAATAAATAAGAAATTATAATTGTTTTAGACCATTAAACTATTATACTAATTAATATTATTTGTTCTTTAATAAAATCAAAATTACATACAAAAATCATTATGATTGCACTATGACTATGACATTTATAAATAGCGAATGGTGTGGCGGAAGACAATTAGGAGGTTACTCCTGTTTCGCTTTTCCTCTGATTGACTGCATTTTATAAGAGACCGTTACAAATATTTTAAAAACTAATGACTGATTTAGAAAGGAGTTCTCCATATATTTTAGTTTAGGGCGTTTTTCGTCAGTGATGGTCGTTTAGATACAAACAACGCTTGCTTTTCAACATTAGTTTGAATGACTTGAGAAATTGGATTTACATGTGTTTTTTTTTTTATTCCTAGGCCAATTATTTGTTTAATATTTTTTCATGCTGTATATTTTCTGACTATATAGCTCTAATAAAAAGACAACTATGACAAAATTAGGCCAAATACTGAATTTCAGTGACCGAAAAACTCCAAATATGACGTTGACTTGTCGAAAATCCGTTATATTTGGAAGCCATTTTGGGACAGTGCGTTCACTTTTAATTTGCAGGAACATTGTTTTTTTGTTTTTTAATGAATAGTTAAAAATAACGCAATAGTATGCAATTGATATGGACGTGAGGCGGTGGGGAGAGAGTGAGAGGGAAAGTGGTGCATAGACTATACGCCTCACATCGGGATTCTCTCTTTAAACTGAAACCAATTGTAGCAAACCTGTAACGGGGTGGGGTGGCCGAACGTGCTAACGTGAGTGTACAGTGCGTTGCTTGGCAACCTGATAACTAAAGTTGGAGACAATAAAATTACGAGTTCGCGTCCCGGTGCCTGAGGGTCTTTTAAATTGCGCGCACTCATCCCCTGTTCTGGGAAACCTCCGTATAGAGACGATGTAGGGGAGAACAAAACAAAAAGTACCAAACCTGTACTACCAAATTTTTCAATAGAGAAATTCATTTTATTTCCATGGAAACATTTGTTTTTTTTGTTAAATAAATAATGATTTTCAGAAACTATTATGGGTGATCGCGTTTTGTGTGGCTTTGATATTGGAATAGAAATTCAACTATATCGCCGTACCGCCGCAATGTTGTTGAAAGGCGGAAAAAAATCTATTATTTGAAGGTATTAAAAAAATAATTTTATCGTCATCATTGATAAATTAATCAGTTACCTATGATATTCCAATAATTTAATCAATAAACTATTTTTTTTCTAAATGAATTCTAAAGTAAATCCAACTTTTTTCGCGGTTGTGAGAGTAGCGCAGCGATCTCGTGGAGTCCTGCTATTCTTTCTATAGTTGGAGGGATCACCCTGGCTTAGAGTTCCCTTATCTGATTGTATATAGTGAGATATTTATTTTGATTATTATTTAGTTACTATTTTACTTCCGTATATTTTATATTTTCTGTAGTGTAAATGTAGTATCACCTCACTATAAACATTGTCCATTTGGCATAATATTACATTACTCAATAAATAGAGTAAATAAAAAAAAAATCCGTGTCTTTACTAAATTTTACATCAAAAATACGAATTTATTAACTGAAACGCTTCAAAACTGTTGTTGTTTTATTCTTAAGTTTTATTTTATTTTTTCAAAAAAATTCAATAAATAGACATAGGTATATATATATATATATATATTTTATTTTTTTTTTTACCTCTGATATTTTCTTTTACTAATACTTATATTTGAATTCCGCAATTTGATTTCTTGTTATTTTAGTAGCATATAAACAAACCTATGTTGTTTCAGATCTGAATTTAAATTGATCATATTTTGCCGTCGTTTAAAGATCATTGAACCCCGATGAGGCGCAGTACGGACCGCAAAGGACCTTGGCCTCCTCTACATTTCTCTTCCAGTAAAAGCAATATACATCACCTCTTCTTCAACTTGTTACACCTTGAAGTCCGTGGTCGACCTCAATATTCCCCGCAATAAAATTCGGAAAAATATAAAATTTAAAATCAAAATATTAAGAAATCTTCATACCATTAATTTAATTATTAATTATCATGAGCTTATTACTATAGAGACAAAGAAAACTTGATAAATTAATATGTATTTTACTGTTTAAAACCATGAATTAGACTTTTGATATGTTTTCTTTTTAAACCCGAAACATGATACTTGCAGAATATTTCACGGAGAGGATCCCCCTTATTATTCACAGCACTAGACAAATCTCTTCATGCTGAGATTCTTGAGAAAATACTATCAGCAAATGTTTAAGAAATTCGCCTCACGCCTTATGTACTATCGTTCTTTTGGGACCTGAAAGAATTTCAAGGTAACACGAGGTTCACCTACCAACATTAAATCAGTAGACACAATAAGTTCACTTCGTCATTTTGTTTATCAGACGAATTTACGATATTATATTCTCACTTTTGAGCCGGTGTGACTGTCCCTGAACTAATGAATGGAGTAATGAGGAAGAACAGGTTTTTATTAACTTATTCCGTTCATTAAATAATATTTAATAATAAATATTTTTTATCTGGTATTTATATCTCATAAAATAAATAAATATTTCATATAACGTCTGTTACCTAATTTTTTTTTAACTGTTGAATGATATGAAATATTTATTCAACTTTATAAAAATTAACATGAATAGTTCATTAAACAGAATCACTATTTATCAGAATACTTTCATTTAAGATAGTCATGTTGCGATGGTGGTGTAATGGTGAGCATAGTTGCCTTCCAAGCAGTTGATCCGGGTTCGATTCCCGGCCATCGCACTTAAACTTTTACATTTTATTTCTTTTAGATTTGATTATTTTTATTATTATGTATTCAGTTTCAATCTATTTTTAAGTATCGGTATATCTATATTTTCTGAGAACCTTCAAGTTGTGGTAATAAATAAACAAATATATTTTGACGACGTTTAGAGACCACATATTTCCTACAGTGAAAAAAAAAATTAATGCAAGTTTATAGAAAATAACTGTTTCCTGAAAATATTAATTCAGTAAACAGCAACAGAAAATAAAGTAGTTGACAACATTTTAATAAATGAAAACCCACAGGGAATCGTTTGATATTTAATAAAACAATCTAAGATACTATCACAATCTCAACGATAACTACAGCATAAAACCAACTGTAAAATATACTAATTTTACACAGAAACAGTTTTGGAAAGATTAGTAAAAGTACTTACAACTAACAAAAATGATTACGCAGGCAAATTACAAAATACTGCTATTTTATCAATATTATTCAGTAATTTCAAGAACCTAGAAAAAAAACGACTAATATAACAAATGAAATTTCATTTGGAAAAATTATGAAAAATCCTGTGTTGGACCTATAAAAGAATTCTTGTCGATGACAATGCGATCCAAATAAACCTCTCCTTTTACTAAGAATTAAAAAAAAAAAAACAGTTATACAATAAAACTCGATTCACACACTAAGCAAATATAAATTTGGATATCCGAAATCTAAATGAATCGATAAAAAAATTAATAAACTCATATTAATAAAGACAAATATAATACACCAATAAATTAATAATAGTATTGTAGATTTGGTTAGATATTCTTTCAGAGATGAAATTAATTGACACAAATAAGCAAATATTTTATTGGCTACTGACGTTTCGGTATAAATTTTAAATCCTCAGGCCAAAGCGACAACAAAAATTTTGAGATGTTGAAACCTCATCCAAAGAATGAATATGATTGCCTTAAAAAAAAAAAGGAAACAATAAAAAAAATGAATAGTTAAACTTACATATTGAAAAAATAATGTAATTCTAGTCAACATGTTATTGTTAATTTTTTAAATTAGTTTTTTATTGAAAAATATTACAATCTGTCTCAAGGAAATTTATAATAGTGTTCACAGATCACATTCACACTCTATGTACAGTAAATCAAATAAATTATACAGAAAAATAATATATTTACAATAAATAAGAATAAAATAACCTAAAAAAAATGAATAAAAAGAACACATACATACCTATATACAATATTGATAATTTAAATTTAATGTTTGAAGGGGGGAATTTTGGGATGTGAGAAAGTAATGGAAAAGGCGAGGTTTGTATGATGAAATGATGAAATAAATAGTTTTCCAAAAGTATGTCGTATTTTTAATTTTTGTTGCTGAAAAAAAAATGTTGCTACTCAATTAATATTCATTTAAAAAAAGAAAATAATACATTATTTGCATCGTTACATTCATGAAAGAATCTTTCGCCTTTCACAATATTTTCATTACATAGAATATTTATTTAGTGGTTAAGCATTTGTTTTTTTTAGCTAATCAAGTTTAAAAAAATATCAAAATTAAAGATTGTTCTGTATACGGTAAATCATTTTTAAAACATCAACTCATTTTTTATTCTGAATGAGATCTTTAAAAAAAAATTGATTAAAAATAAAATGAGTTTCCATTTTCCGTACATTTTATTAACATTTCTCTAAGAATGATCAAACATTTTTCATAATTTTTTATTGATTGTATTTCTATTGATTATTAAAGTTTCCTGAACCTTTCGTTATCTCGATACGCTCATTAATGAACTTTAAAAATATTTAAAAAACTTTAATGATTAACAGCCTGTGATACGAATTACCCTACTTATTTGGAGGAATAAAAAGCAAAATTTTCAGTTTGTAAAAAGATGAATAGATGAAGAATCCTTTTACGATGTAAAATTTATACATATTAATAGGAGATCTCTTGATTGACCACTGTGAACATCAAGTTTAAAGTGAAGGATTTTTTCTCTAGCATGGCTTAGGTTATAAACTATAAATAATGAAACAACTAGCTAGTTGCCCCATAGATGTGACCCTTGACACTTCTGTCAGAAGGGGTCACAAATAATATATTTCATAACGTAAGGATTTTCATATGCTTTCAGTTAGGAATTCCTTGTCTAAATATATGTTTTTTATTTCTATATAACCAATTTAATGACAAAAATAGACTCATCACGAATGAACATTATGAAAACGAAATCATTATTTTTTTTCTCCACTTAGTGCAAACAATTTCTATCCTTCCAAACAATTCCAAATTAACCAGTGGTCTATTTGCTTATTCTTGCTGGTTAATAAGGGTATACGTTATTATTATATACCCACGCAGATATAACATTTTACTTCCACAAGCAGACGATAGCCATCGATACTTTAGCCAGCCTTTAATATTTTTAACATCAACTGGAACGATTGTTAAGAATACTAATTTCTAAACGAATATGAAAAGAAAAGAACCAGAAAGTGGAATGCGAAAAAAAAAATAGTCATACTCACTCTCTCTCTTTATATATATATATATATATATATATATATATATATATATATATATATATATTATATATATATATATATATATATATATATATATATATATATATATATATATATATATATATATATATATATTGTTATATATATTGTTCCTCATCGTGTTAGCCCTGTTCAGATTGTTCCAGCATTGAATTAAAATGACAGTTTGAACTCATTTATGATTTGTATGTTCCCTAGGATTTTCTTTTACCCATTCTCCTAACAGAATTGACGAACCTTCTATAGTTTTCACTATTCGAAACATCTAAGGCCCATTTGTCGATAAATGTTTTTTCTTGAACCAATGATCGTGCCTGTAGTAATCCTTCTATACATGTCTTCTGGTTGATGATATTTTTCGTATCACTTTCAATAAAGAAGAAAGCAGTACAGTGAAACTACTAAAGTTAATAAAAGTATGTTAAGAAAGATGAGTCATTTGGGATAGTTCAGTCTAGAAAATTCTCTCTGTGTGTTCCCTAAAAGATATAAGTTGTAATCAGTCTTGGGAAGGGATAAGAAGGTCGGTAATTGAAAAATTCCTTATTCCTTATTAAAACTTTAAATAAATATGATTATCGTAATTTCATTAATTTGATATTGTTTTAATCGTAGAAAATGAAACTATGTTGGAAATATGTAATTTCGTTCCCAATGTTGTATTTTGGTTTTTAATGACAAATTATTTTCAACAAATTTTCATTTATCTCTAAATCTGTAAAAATATGCTGGATATTTTTTTTTCTAATTGGATCGAGTTCGTATAGATACCTGGTCCTCTACTAAAAAAAAAAAAAAAAAAATGCATGCAAACTAAATATGGGTTTTATAAAGTTTGGTCTCAGAAGATAAACAAGATTAAGTTGGACAGTGCTACCTATCGGATAGGGAGCCTACTACTATTGCTTCAATTGAGTACAGCATCCTCCCACTAGAGGCTGCTCAAGTATTTATATATCAATATTTATCATAGATATTGAGCAGTGTATGTCAAATGATAGTGTTATTATTAAAGTTAACGTTTTAGTTTCACCTTATAATTATATTATATTATTCAAATTTAAATTTAAAAAAAAAATTATTAAAATTTAACACATTAAAAACATACCAAAAACTATTTGTCATTTTTATAGAGAATGTCCTTCCAATTGGATCTTACTAGAAGAATAAATAAATGTACAAAGAAACACAAGAGCCCTTTGAAATTTCCAAAAAAAAATATGTTTGGTATGATAAAAGACACTTTTTTTACAGAATCTATTTTCCTGTTTATTTTCAACCACAGATATATGTCAACTAAGTAGAATATCGCAAACTTAACTTAGAGTAGTGTACATATTTAGGAAAATATACTAAAATACATCGACGTTAAGCATTAAATTATTACCAGCCTTATGTAATACATAAGGGAGTAGAATGATATCGACAATTTTTTTTTTCTTTTACGAAAAGTAATTATTATTGAAACGTTTCCTAATAAAAATAACCAACAATTTATAGTTTTTGAGACATTTACAAATGAAATTTTCTACTCATCATAAATTGTTTGTAGTTTTTATTCAGGAATAGATTTTAAATATATAAATACAAAAAGATTCAAGCAGAATATATTACGCGAATGGTAATGTCGTTTTCCTAGGATCATTATACGGTGGCCAGGGAATTTTGTACCTAACCAATAAGAAATTGACTCTATGGGCTAGGAAAAAAACCTAGGGTGAATATATATTTTGAAAAATTCAATTTCTGTTTCATCGCCGCGGTACGATCCTGGGGTATGGAGACCTTGAGGCACACCCAGCCTGTACAAAGCGGGTATCCTTCATTAAAATAATTAATTAAGGCTGAAAACCTAGCGGTTGAGCGTGATCCTGGTCAGATCCCCTCCCTACACAACCATTGTCCTTGAAACAGTCCTTATCATAAATAATACTGAACCCTTCATGGGTTGCAGTGGTACAGGAAGAAATTTATGGATGCTGCTTACTTTGAAATGGGAAAGCTCTAATTTTGATAGTGGTTTAACTTTTCTTTTTTTAATCGTTCATAAAAATTCATTATGAAAAATAATAAATCAAACATATTCTATTCATTCAATAGAATTCAGTATATTTAATTAAAGATTTTCTTTTATATTATTTGTAAGAGTTCTTAGATTAATATTTATTAATATACCCTAAGATACATTCAGATCAAATTTGTTGTGTTTATCCGCCATGTAATGGTAATTTCACTAAGCCACTGGCTTAGTTCCACTGGCTATAATTTTTATTTATTTAATGAAAACTATAAATTTTGCGATTTTTTCATTTTTATTTTAAGAGATTCGATGTAATTGTTCTCAACTTTTAGCTGTTGTTATTATTATTATTTCATTGTAATTGTCTCTTTTTTTTTTTTTGTATGATTTCATATATTAGTAGCAACACTTTCAGTTTTTTCATTGCTGAAGATATCTCTATTTATTAACTAAAATGATTTAATAATATATTCTTTATTTATAAAAACAGTGTATATTTTTCATCTTTGATTTCTTTAGACATATTGACATTCATAAGTCATTATTACCGACTTTGGTTTGCCCAAGAAACCTGAACATAAAACTGGTAATGAAATAGGTCTAATGAAGTTTATTTAAGTTTATTACATGGAAATCCTGAACTTTTTATCTAGCTTCAAACCAGCACTGTTAATGGTTTTTGATGGTTACTATATTTTCGAAAAATATTTTAAACTGAGACATCTTGTATATTTGGCTCTGTCTGTCGGGAATGAAGTTATCCTTTTGTTGAAGAACGAGTATTATCTCTATCATTGATAATTTTAATTCTAATCGGTATAGATATCAGTTCATTGAAGTAACATCTAGAACTTACTTCAATGAACTATAATGTTTTTCTTGCAAAGCCAGTTTAGTTATATCTTATTTATTTATTTTGTACATTCACTTAATGCCAAAATACATTAGAATACATTTTTAAAAAAATTAATACCTTACTGGTAGAACATGTTATATAATATTTGTTGAAATAAGGATTTAAAATATTTAAAGATAAAATACATTAACTACCCCATTCTGCTCACCTTTTATATTTTTTATTAAATTGTGGGAATCTTTAGAGGTTTTAGACTTTAATAAAAACTATGTAAAATGTAAATAAAATACCCTTCATATTGCCATTATTATATATAACGTATATAATTTTCCATCATATCTTTAATTTTATGTAAACATTATTAGGCATATCACTTGAAAGATAATATTTATGTCTTATATTCTTTAATCGGTCTATATTTTAATATATTAAAAAATAGATCCTTTTATTTTAAATACATACTTGATATATTATCGCTTTATTTGCGGTTTAAAAATCGGGAGTACCTTTGCTTATGAAAGTTCAATTCTTTGTATAGCAAATCATTTTTATTATATACAACGGCGCTTCATCAATAATTCGTACAATGCTTTTGATTGATTTGTTTGTATGCTTAAGTTTTCGATCCATATAACTTTTATACATATTGTATACATTGTTCGCTGAAGACAATTTGGAGCGTCTGCGATACTAACTAGAGATTACTCCAAATCAAACGATTCAGACGATAACAAAACAAACGTTCAAATGATGTCCCGAATTCATCCGGTGATATTCCTACTTATCCCGAAACCCTTTTGGCATCATTCGCTGATGACACAGCCATACTATCTTTCAATTAAGATCCTGAAACTTAAACCTACAAAGTTACCTTTCTATTATTGAACACTGGTGTAATAAGTGGCGCATCTAAATAAATGAAACCAAATCGAAGCATATCACTTTTACCCTTCGGTGAAAAGTCCTGTCCACCAGTCTACTTCAAATCCATACAACTTCCTCTCTCTAACACAGTCCGGTATCTTGGCTTTCTTCTAGATAAAGATTAATTAAAATGGCACTGGCCTCACGACTTTTTGTAAATATGTATGGTTCTGAAAGTTCTGACAATGGCCAGATTCTCCACTCAGGTCCTGAGCGTCTGTAGCTCTAGTGCCCTTCATCAGTCTTCTCCACTGGCTTCCAATAGCAGTGAGGCGGCTGGGAGAGAAGCACTGGGATCGGCGAATGTAAATATTGTATATAGGTGTGAAAGAGTTTTCTCTATTTTAGTTTCATTTAGTTTCTGTCTAATGTTTTATTTTATTTTTCATTTGCATATTAATTTTCTTATTTTATTTTCTTCATTTCTATTTCTTTGTTTTCTCTATTTTAGTTATCATTTCTATGTACATATCGTGTGAATGATTAATATAGCCATAATATTAATGCCCTTCAATTTGGCGGATGTATTAATTTTCAATTAATAAAAATAAACATTAAATTTTAGTTGTATGATTAAGTTTTTAATTTTGTGTGATAAAAATGAAAATTACGTAGTCAAAGAACTTTTTTTCCTCTATACTTCAAATTAATTAATATATAAATTATCAACATCCTATATCATTTAGAAGAGCTGTAAAAGTGCACATAGCATAGTCTTTGGCAAAAGAGCAAAAGGCGCAAAATGAAGAGACAAAATTGTAAACTACCAAAATTCAGTTCTTCATTTATTCATGAATAAATTTATATTATTCATAGATATTATTATCTCAAAGGCGAGTATGGAAAATATTAATAATGAGAGTGGAAAACTAAAATGAGAAAAAGGAACCGTTTTTATCTCCATGGTAGTTCTAACAAATACAGCTGTGACAGTGATCAATAATTTAGAATAAGTATTAAACGGAGCTGATGAACAGTATGTGATATCATCAGCATCTTCTTACGGTAAAAATCCGGAAAAAATTTCAGCCAAAATTTGCAAAATCTTGCAATAAATACCCAACATATGTAAAATTATGTCATTAACACCTAAATACGTCTAAAACTTAACTATTCTGTTTAATTTATTAAATTAATACATCAAAAATCTGATCCAACCTTGCTTTTTGAAGCAAGATGCTTTGGAATCACAATTAAAATGATGTGTAATGATAAAAAATAAATGCAAGTTTAAAATTAAAATGCATCAATGTAAAATGGAACTCCTAAGAATTTTCAGGAAACTTTATAAATACATGTCTCGAAAATACAAAAAAAAAATCAATTCTTCAATATAATTTTTTTTCTTACCTGTTATTCACTAAGGATCTGTGATAGTCACGAAAGCTTAAAGTTATCGGTATATTATTATTGATCATATCAATCCTTAAATATCCCGGATTTACTCATTGTTTGGGGATAATTAAAAAATAAAATGAAAAGTGAGCTTTCAGAAAGTATTTATACAAAAATAGAAAGGACATATGTACAATAAATAAATATACATAGATTCAGATCATTTCCCCCTTGGGAAGGGTTGTTGTGGGGCGACTCCTGGGACTGGAGGAGGTGTGGGTAAGTGAGCTCCATCAGCATGGAAGCCTGTCTCATCAGCGTACCAGTTGACGGTGATAACCTGGCCATCAGGAGCTGTGTAGGTGTAGGTACCGCGGGCTGTCTGCGCTTCCAGATCCTTCTGTCCGGGGTTCTTCAGGAAGCCTTCCTCCGAAGCTGAAATCCCGTTGCCGGTCTCATAACTGGGAAGAATCAAACGAATTAGTTGTAATAATTAAGAAAATTTTCCTATAATTCAACAATGGGCAAAATAAAAGTACAAAATCATTATAAAAATCTCTTGATTATGTAAAAAGAATTTTTATTGTTGTGACCATTGAGGTGACATTAGAGTGAAGCGCTGAGAATAAAATTTAATTAATTGTAAGTAGAATATTTGGAAAAATAATCATTAAAACTAGGTTTAACCGTTTGCTTGGACACTGAATTGTTTTATCCTTGCTACGTTGTTTGGTATACCTCACGCGCCTGCCGGAGTCAGGTAAAATAATTATCGCTAAATTGAAAATTTATTATGTTTACAGAATTACGTCCATATTTATTGTGACTAAATTCCGCATTAATACTTTTTTTAGAAAAGAACAGGTTGACTTATTTATAAAAGAAATGAGCGGCTTGAAAGACAAATTTCTACCGATGTCAACTGTCAATTTGTCAAATTATTTAGAAAAGGTGAAAAATTATAGTTAAATGTTTGTTTCTCTCAAAGTAGAATTTTCATTGTAAACAAACTTTTCGCAAACAGGAAATGGATTAAGCACTTCAGAAAATAGTAAAACTCGTACAGAAAAAGATAATACCAAACAACACATCTTCCTTGCATTATATAAATTACTTCGGTTGGCAAAGGAAGGAGATTTTTCATCCAGTACCTTTTTAGTATCCTCTTTTTATTTAGGCAATGTTATTAGTCTGTTGCTATTTCCGTGTAAATTAGTAATAAATTTTTAGTAAAATGTCTTCATGCTTCGGTCAACAATGACTGTTGTAAGTCACAATATGTAAATATTTTTTAGTCAGTTAATTAAGTACTTTTGTTTGGGACATGTTCCTGTCAAATGTAAGTTCAATATAACGCTTCAGGTGTTTGGTTGTTGTTTATATAAATTGGA
This sequence comes from Nezara viridula, assembly GCA_928085145.1. Taxonomy (NCBI): domain Eukaryota; kingdom Metazoa; phylum Arthropoda; class Insecta; order Hemiptera; family Pentatomidae; genus Nezara; species Nezara viridula. The sequence goes on along the minus strand of OV725077.1, from coordinate 186,325,324 downwards.
CGGTAGATATTTATTCGAGGTATTATACATGTTACGTTTTCCGATTTATCATTATTTAGTTGATTTTTTTTAATGCGCATGAATGAGAGAAAGAGAGTCCACCACAATTCAGATCAATTTTCTTAGAGAAATCATTATAGGGAATCGAATACTCAACCTGTCGCTTGTAGCCTACCATCATAGCCCGTGATTGAAAGATTTTAATGAATCATAAATACTTGAAAGTTTGTGAAAGATTAGGTTTAAATATAATTAGGTATAAATATATGTATAAAATACGCAGCAGCCACATATCAACTCTCTTACACTTGAACACAAAAACTCTCTTATACTTGAAAAACTAGTAAATGAGAATACGGCCAATTTTTAATGCAGAGATAAGTTCAATTTATATTGTTATAACCTGAATTAATATCAAGGGGGTATTAAATGTGTAAATATATTAGGTGCCCGTAAAATATTGTTATAAACAAAATATTAAGTTTCTTAGAGTTTATACTGAAGAAACCAATTAATATTTATTTATTCAGTTACGATCATGGGTGTTATGTACAATAGCACAATTTGGAGGAATCAGTGTTGCCCAGATCAGAGACTAAGACGAGTCTTGCAGTTACCTATTAGCTTATAACTAGAGAAATATTACTGTACTTTTTTATATAGAAGAAACCTAACTAAATCTGAATGAAAAATTAAAAGAGTTGAATGCAAAAGTATATTAGTTTCACTAATTACTTGCATATAGCAACAAAAATTGTCAAATATTAGTAACTATTTTGCCTCGATTCGTATTCAAGAAATAGATTTTTTTTTTTCAGTCTTGGTCTGGCAACAGATTGGCGGTCTTGGTCTTGGTCTTGCAAAGTGCAAGACAACCCCGATTTTGGGCAACACTAGGAGGAATAAATATGAAAATAACTAAATAATAATATATTCATGCTAACGCAATATGAACTATTAATTGAATGATGGATTGAATAATTAAATAAACCTGTATCTGTAGGATCCGTCAAAGTTGTTGTCGTTGACATAGGATATGATTGGGATCTCGTTGGGGTTGTTGTAGACTTGGCCTCTCTGTGCGGCGCAGAGGGAGCACACCGCTGCCAGCAAGATACAAAATACCTGCAATAAAACTTGGTATCAATAAAACTACTTATTTTTGGCAAAAGTAACATTTACGTTTTACAAAATACCTAAAATACTATTAGGTAATGCCTATGTTGAGTCAGCTGTTGTTTTAGACAGAAACTTGATAACCCCAGGGATAGTTCCGCAATTTAGAATAAGCTAAAAGTTTTTATCCCGTAAATGGGAATTCCCAATGTTACTTGAGTCTCTATTTTTATTCAGCAAGTTGAGATAGCCAGGTAAGTGCTTAGATAACCACTGAGGAATGTCATTTCCAAAGCTCTTGGAGATGGGTTCTTGCCATCTGTCTAAATGGTTTGTTTTTAAGTAGTTCATTTTCGGGAACTAAATACGTTATGTCAATCTTGCAGCATATTACCTTAACTGTTACACAACTTACGGAAATAAACTATCTTCATGTTGTGTATTGTGAACAATGTAATATAGTAACGTAAACGTTATAAGAAAAAATTGTAATTCATGATTTCAATATTAATAAGTATACAATCAATATATACAAATTAAATATAAACAAAACAAAAAATTAGCTTCCAATCAATATCATTAAGGCCACGTTGTTTTTTTTTTCTTTTTGGTTAGGAGTCAGAGACAAATAAATGTTATTCGTTGATTATTAGTAACCTTAAAAATATAAATAAAATTTCTGAGTGCACTAATGATTGTTTTTCTTATGTTTTGTTTGTGAACAGTTTAAATGTTATTTCAGAATTTCATTCAACAAAAAGAGACGAATAAAGTCTCCAAAAAGAGCTTTTTCAACACCAAAATATTAACATATAAATTTTCAACAACCTATACCAGTTGGAAGAGCTGTAAAAATGTGCATAGCAAAAGCTTAGAACCCGAGAAAAAGGCGCAAAATGAAGAGTGAGAGATAAAATTTTAATGTTTACAAAATTTAGTTCTTCAATGTGAAATAAATTTATATTTAAATTTTCAAAACCCTTAACTATCGACTTAGAAAGATCGACTTTAGCTAAACCATAAAATATAAATTTACAAAAAATGACATGAATGAAAGAAAATAGTTGAGTTCTTCAAAAGGCACTTTTCTAATAATAAATCGAATTAAACACCTCGAAAATCTATAATCGCCTAATTAACTGGAAATTTAGTTGAAATTCGCTAAAACTTTTTCGGTAACATTTTACCTAAAAAAAATTACATTCTACATATCAAATTTTAGCTCGTACGATTCATTCATTCACTGATGATGCCAAAATTCACGAGAAAAAAATGCATGCATTCGATATACTGCAAAAGTCTAATATTAAGAAAAAGAATTAGTTTAAAGGTTTAAAGTCGAAGTAGTAACTTTAACTTAAGATTAGTTAATTCTGCATATGAAGCTACAAATAAATTAGATATTAATATATACATTGTGGCATTCATCCTACTACAAGATAAAAAAAGTGAAGGAAAAAATATTTGAAGTGCAAAATATGCTAAATATATGATAATATATCTTTATAAAAATATACAGGATATTAGAAAATATATTTTGTTTAAGATCTGGTGTATACCGTAATTTTACACCTTCGTTATACTATATTTTCATACTCTATCACAAGATGTAAAAATCAATTGTATTTTGTAATGGAATTTTATCCAAATTATAAAAAAACATCTCTAAATGTTGGAACTGTATTAATCTACAGAACTTGCGACTATACAAGTTTTAAATGCTTCATAGTGACCAATGCCTCCATTCAAGTCTCGAACGTAGCGCTCATGAGATAATAAGTCTTGATTAATGTATAGTTTAATTATTACAGTACTATTCTACCATTTTGGAAAATTTCTGAGATTTTAAGGGTCTGTTGATTGAGCTTCAATTAAAAAATATGCATGTGTTACTATCATACATTAAATCTATATTATTTTGAAGAAACTATATAATGGTGAATATTTGGCAGCATCCCTTGCAGTAATTACTCAATACAAGTTGTGACTGTGAAAAAAGGCACTAAAACAGTTACATTTCTACAACAGAAAACAATATAAATAATCCCGAGCATTGAATTAATAATAAACAAAATATTATCAATAAGGAAAATTATGAATTGCTGTTATATCAGTTTTAAAAAATAAATAACAAACAGAATCTATATATAGTTAAATTATATAATAAATAAAATCAAAAAAGAACATTTAAACTAAAAATATATCAATTTTTTACTCAATATATCAATCGATGTTATGTTGATTAAAACGGAAATAAAAAATTATATTAAAAGAAATTAACGAAATAAATAAAATAGTTATTAATAAGAAACTAAAAACCAAATCCTGCTATGCCGAATAAAGTAATTTAGTGGCTAACCGTTATTTAAATAAGGAAATCTTGATTAATTGCAATGCTACGAAGGTATTGGCAATTATTTACTAGTTATAGTGAATATTAACTAACCTCACAGAGGAACAGCTTAAAATTTATCAATTTTTATTACTATTATTTTGATAGTTTCTTTAAAAAATCGTTAATTATTAAAAATGAACTAGTTTTCGATAAGATTCTGTTGAGTATGTTTTATAAACTGACCGATGATTCTCTAAACATACAAAAACAAATAAATTCCATATCCATTGAATTTATGAATCAGATAACGTAATTTATCATTCATCAAGTTCCAACCAATTCTTGTAAATCGAAGGTCGACAGAACGATGAGAACCTGAAAAATAAACCAATATCCTGTGAACGAAATATGTTATCCCCCCTCAGACTGCCGTTACTTACGGAATTCATGTTGGTTATCCTCTGATGGTTCACTGTTGGACGTAGAAGGATGATCCGACTGTCTTATATACCAGGGCTGAAGCCACCCCCACTTTCTGTCGTCCTTTCACGCGGGCACACACAGAAATTTCATAAGTTCGTTCGTCCTGGGGTCAAATGTTCGGCCGGAGTCATATTTGACAAGTGCTGTTATTATCAATAATTTTACTAAATATAGAAATACCTTAAAGGATATTTTCTGAATATTTAATGTTCCTCGTAGGATAGAGAGACATCTACAAATATTCTTTCACTATATTTGGTAAGGCTTTCATCAAATGTACCACATATTTATTCAATGGCTTAACTGTTTTATATTTATTTTTCACATCATTTATCTTTTAATATTTAACTAAGCATTCCCTCTAGAATAAATAATTCATATGAAAAAAATGGCATTCTGTCTCAGCCAAGTTTAAAGGCGATTGTACATTCAGGTATATTCTTTGTTGAATTAAATTTTAATTCTCTAAGTTATTACCATCCGTGTATTTTTTAATTGGTAATAGTTAGGCTAAAATTAAGAAAATATCTTGGATGAATATATAAGCCATCTTTTTTAATACAATTTACTATCTGCACCGTGCGAATAATATCCATAGTATATTGTTTATAAAACGAATACCAATATTGTATGTATATAAGTAAATGCAACATATTATAAGAGTGAAGAATTAATTTTCTTTTTTTGGTCGATTAAAATGATTCTTTGCTAAAAATGATAACTCAAAAAACTTGAACAAAGTCGAATAATTTTGATAATAATGGCCTTATTTCGATGATTTTATTTTCGTTTTGTAAGGAATTAAAAAATTGTATTATTTCTTAAGATCATGATAATATATATATATATATATATATTACACTATATATTATATAATGATGGGCTAGTTCTCATAGAAACCAGTTCACATCTTATTAGTTTCTCAAATAATCAGAAACTATACATCTCCTGTAATATTGCAGTTGCTAATTAAAGAGATTAATTAAAGTGTCTAGAGAACTCTCCTAAAGTATACAAACAAAAAGATAAGAATAAATCAAAATTCGATTCTGACCAAAATTACCGCAGATACAGCAAAAATGATTGTGTTAGACTTTTCACCCAAAGCGCTTGGATACTCGTGTGAGTGGATACAGTGAAGATATTTTATTCTTTTTCTCGAGCACACACCTAATCGTTAGAGGCAATTCGGGGATACAGTCTATAGAAATACAGATCAGATTTCCGTGATTATGACGTTTTATCGACATATATCCACATAAGGTTTATTTTCGTCAAAACTTTTTGTGGGAATTATCTTACTTTTAGCCACTTAAGGTTCGAATGGATTGATCGAAATTATGGCTCAATCATTTGATGATATTATAAGTATTACTTGATATTATAAGTATTTGGTGAAATGTTAATGAAAACGTGATGTTGAAACAGAGCTATTAAAATTCCAAATAATTTAAAGAAATCTTAACACAAGGGTGTACAATGTTATGATAAAGCCAGTTATCATATATCGATGTGTGCCCTGGACACTAACAAGTCCCCTAGAAAAAAGTATTGAGATATTTCAGAGAAAAATCCTTCCCACGATTACTGGAGCTATCTAGGGTCAGAGTACTAACACATGGAAGAGAAAGACCAATCAAGAACTGCTTACAGAATCTGATCAATCAATATCTCATAATATGAAGACAATTGAGAAGTGCGGAGCATGTAGTTACACGAAAATGAGTGCCTTCATGGTAGGCAAAAGACCACATGGAAGGCCAAAAAGCAGATGGATAGATCGAATCAATAAAGATGCAAATAACAGGAAATAAATAGCCCAAGATAGGCAGAGGTGGAGAAGACTGATTAAGGGGACAACAGATGTACAAAGTCTATAATGCCACATGTGATTGCTGGCACCATTTAATATAAAAATAGTTATTAATTTTTAGAACCAAATGGCAATAGTTTTTAAATTCTTTTTATGAATCTATTTATTTGAGCACCGTTCATAATTAACGCTGAGTATCAAACCAAAAAATAAGGTACTTAGTCAATATTAACATTGTACAGCTCTACATTTTTTCTTTCAGGTATTCTTTCTCCTCTAGCTTTAAATGGTGCTAAAGATTTTCCAGACTATTGTTTATTCGAATGGTAATTGTAACAATGCCATTTGTAACATTAGGTAGATTTGGCAAACGAACAAGACTTACAAATTCCTCTAAAGACGAAAGAAAACATTAATGGTGCCATACAGAAACTTAGAACATCAATAAAAGACAGTATAAATAATAACACATTTATCTGTAAGATTGACAATTCACAAAAGAATAACTTGCCATTGAATATTCGGATCTTATCAAAGGAAAAACGGAGAGAAAAGATAGAAGTGACATAGAACTAGATGTCCAACAGATAAAACTCATTATACCCTACTGACTAACAAACTAAAATCAGAAATGAGAAAATAGAAATTCAAAATTTACTAAATTTTACTGAATGACTTACAACTACCGACAGATTGGACGACCACTAAAAGGCTCCTGAAATTTAAATACTGTAATTTTCCATTTATTACCGGAAGTCAAATCTGGTCCAAATCCGACAAAGAAAAATCCCAAATATTTGCTCCCCGCCTCTTTAAAATCTTTAATTCACATCCCGATTTTCTTAACCCAAATAACCTTGAATGTATTGAATCAGCTCTAGATATACCACTCCAAATATCTCTTCCACCTAAAGCCTTTCATCCTTCAGAAATATCCAAGATCATTCAAAGGTTACCTTCCTCCAAAGCTCCTGGACACGATTTAATTACATGCGAGATTCTAAAACTGCTTCCTCGGAAAGCCTTTCTATTCCTTACTTATACATATAATGCTGTACTGTGATCCACATTTTCATGAGGCCTGGCAATGACACATGAAAGCCACCATAATGCCCATCCTCTTTTCGTCCTACCTCCATTTTACTCATTCTGGGCAAAACCCTAGAAAAACTCCTAAAACGCCTGTATTCTATCCTAGAATACAACCACATTATCCCAGATCACCAATTTGGATTCCGTAGATTCCATTCCAATATCCAGTAACGTCATCGTGTGGTGGTTGTTGTATCCTCTGCATTGGAGCGCGGAATGTATTGCACGGGTATCTTTCTCAACATAGAACAGGCTTTTGATCGAGTCTGGCAGCCGAGAGGGCTTTACAAACTCCGTAAATTCCTACATCCTACATACTTCCTCATTATCCGTCCCTACCTAGCTGATAGATACTTTAAAGTAAATCACAATAATGTTAATTCATCCCTCTTTTCCAAGTCTACTGGTATTCCTCAAAGTAGTATACTTGGTGCTATCCTTTACACAGTTTATACAGCAGACATCCCAACCCATCCTAACACTGTCATTACCATGTATACCGGTGAAACACGTGTCCTATCCGTTAGTAATGACCCAACCATTTCATCCTAAACTCTTCAATCTCACATTACAAACCTTGAAGAATGCTGTCAAAACTGGAGGACTAAAATAAATTTTAATAAATCCCATCAAATCACTTTTACCCTTCGCCGTAAACCTATGACCTCCTGTCTTTCAGTATCCTTTAATAATACGACACTTATAACCGTTGAACAAATCAGATGCCTTGGACTCCACTTGAGTAAACGTCTAATATGGAATCCTCATACCAGACTGAAAGGACAAGAAACCGCTCGACTTTTCCGACTACTAAAGCACTTACTAGACAAACGCTCTAAGCTTCCAGTTAAAAACACTCATATGCTTGACTACAATAACGCCTATTTAGACCTACGGAGTTGAACTTTGGGGCACCACTAAGCCATCGATTTGCTCTCGTATCCAATCCTTACAATCCAAAATCCTTCATTAATGTTCCTTACTTAATCACCTTATGTTTCTTACTTGGCCCAATCCAGATAACTATCCTTCCATAACAAACTTCAAAACTATCCAAACCCCCTCGTTTCTAATCTTGCTTCCTCCTCGATCTCAGATAACACTCCGAGGAGTCTGAAAAGAAGATGGCTTCGAGGTCTCCTGTTATAAATACATTTTTAGAATGCTATCAGTGGATAATTTCTCAATAATTTGTTTCATGTTATTATGTTCTTGTGTTCACATTTACTTAATGCATTTTTATCTCTAATAAAGTTGTAAATATCATAAATATTATAAAACAAAATTAGTTTCTTTGTTTAGTTTTCCCGATTGAAGCAGTGAATGAGGAATAAGTAGTGAATAAACCCTAGTCTTCTATTCACTTTATAATTTAATCAACCGACAAGTATTTACACTACGACATGCTATTATTAATGCCAATTCAAAGATGACTATAAAAGAAGTGAATGATAATTTATAAATGAGCTATGTAATTAAACTTGACAACATTTAAGTAAACTCTATTTAAAATAATTTTGTTAAATGGAAGAAAAAACTCGTTTAGAAGGAGTAATACAAATACTTAAACAGCAGTTAAAAACAAATTATTGACTTTCTTTTTTAATTATTTTAAATTTAAATTATTAACCTATTCGTAATATATCCTAGTCGAAAATGAGATTTATAAAAAATCAAAAGTATTAACCTTACGGAATAAAACAGTAATGACTGTTATATGTGGATAATAATCCCAACAGTATCACCAAACGTCAAGGCAGAAGTACAGTCCAATAAAACGCGAAAATCTCGGGATAAACTGGAGAAATTTCCATTTTGTTCTTGAAGCTCTTTCCTGGAAGTTGCTTAATATTAGTACATTTAGTTAAGCATAATTAATAATGGGTTCATTCTTCTAATTAATGCAAGCAAACATGGCTGATGAATAACGTGGCCTGACGTCTTACAGCTGCCAGTTGGACAGTACCACTTTTAGGATTCTCTTATCCAATCCTTACATCCTGAATCCAAAATCCTTTGCAAAATCCTCAATACTCCCTACTTTGTCACAAATATAATTATCGATATGACCTTAATGTTCTATACATCACCGGCTTAGTCCAATTCAGCTACCTATCCTTTAATAATAAACATCAAGCCCATCCAAACCCACTTGTTTCTATCCTTGCTTCTTCCTGACAATCCTCCGAGGCATCAGAGAAGATGACCTCGGTACCTTCTAATATAGAATTATAATTGGATTTCTACCAACTAATAGTTTGTCTTCTTGTTGTACATGCTATATTTCCAATTAAAATTTACTAGCTGTATTTTTACTTTCACTTACCTATATATGAAACATTGCGATCTAAGTAAAACCTATTATTAAAATTTAGTTTCTATATATGAAGAATTGCGACCGAAGTTTTCAACGGAAATTCACATTTGGAGGTGTCCTGAATACAAATGGCTGTATTGCAAAATGGTCGGTGTGTGTATTTTTGATGATTGTGAACATTCTAGCTCAATAACGAAAAGTCGTACGAAACTGAAATTGAGTATGCGTAAGATTTGTATATATGCCTAGGATGCTACAGTAACTTTTTCGCCAAAATCAACGAACCAGAAATGCAAATTTACATCATTGATTTCACACATTTTTACAATTTTCTAAAAAACAGCACATTTGATTAAATTCTTGATATATAGTAACACTAAGCAGCATTTAATAAAATGCAGGTCTTCTCCTCATTGATGCTCTCTGATAGGATTTAAATGTTTAATTTTAAAAGTTTCTTCATCTAAAGCACCTTTTTTTATATATATATTTGAAATAATTAACCACTTCACATTGTAACCTGACATAAAAAATGGTTGAAACATAAACTTTGGAAGAATTGGATTATTAAATAAAGGAGAGAAAAGGTATATTTAGGAATATAATATAAGATATTTACGAAAAGTAATCGTAATAGAGAACCGAAGAAAGCCGAACGTACCCGAGCTTGGCCGAAATATTAGAATAAAATGCGGACTCCGATAACATGTATATACATATATATTTGCGGTTTTCATAAATGTTAGTGATGCTATTGTTTAATATTTAATAATATTGATCATTACAATATGAAAATTAAAATTTGTATATAGCAATGCTTAAAAAAAATATAGTTACCAACAATGAAATATAAAAAAAATATAGTGACCTGCTTTATTAGTGGCACTCTTGTGGAACTAAAAATATTTCTTGACACTTCATAATTTATTAAAATTCAATAAATATTTACAATGAACAGTCGTAAAAGTAAAAGGTTAGTGGTAAAAAAAAATAGATATCATGCAATAGACGGCTGTGAAAAACATATGGCAATTAATTCTTTTAAATAATGTTTTATAGCGTCTATAATCTTCATTTTCACTTCCCTTTCTCTGAAAATATCTATTTCTGCTATAAACGGATGTGTGAAAATTGTCTGATGCACGCACCGAAAGAGATTTTTAGCTAATACAATTAGAAATTTAATATCGCAGAAACTTCAAAGTAAAATTAATACCAACAGAATTGCCTAATTATAACCGTATTTCATTGACCTGCACTCCACCGTCTAGCTTTCCTCTTCATCATCTTCCCTCCTCTCCAACTTCAACAAACAGAATGTCCCGCTTTAGGACAAAATATCTGATCACTTTATCTATGCAAGATAATTCTGTTCTACTCTTTTATTATTTTTTTTTTAACATAATTGTACTCCTCATTTACTGTAATGCGAAAAAAAAGTGTTACAGAAAGATTCCCCGAAGACTTACTATTCATTGTTCTTAAGCGCCTGTCAATAATTATTACTCATATCAATAGTAATAGTTACAGCTTTTAAGTAATTCAAAAAAAGTTTGCAAAGCATTTACACAAGGTTTATAAAAATATTTTCTCATATTTATCTTTGGTGATAATGTTGGTTTATTCTTAATTCCAATACGGATTTTGGCAGCACTTTTAAAAACTGTATGCTTTTGTGCTATAAATTAAACTTTCGTAAAGAAGGTTGTAACGACCGGAAATTTAGATTGATTTAAACGGGAGTTAAAGAAATCAAATATTCCTTGTTTGCAAAGGAAAAATTATCATTTTGGTGTAGAATGCTATGTGCCCAGATCTAAGCATCTTTTGCTAAGTTTGCGGTCTCCGTATATCCACCGTTAATAATAATAAGAGATTGAATAAAGGTTGAAGGAAATTTTGGAAATGAAATCGCACTAAAATTAAATTTGACCCTCTCCTTACTTTATTAGCTAACATTATGCATATTTTCCCTGCAATAATACTCTATTACATTAGCATGCATCTAATAAATCATATGATAATATACGAGGCAAATAAACAGCCTTCTGACAGTTTTGCAGTATGAAGAAAATAAATAAATAAGTATTGAAAGTAAAAAAAGTATCCAGATGTCGATTTCTGATATAATATTTAAACATTATTCTGCTAACAAATTTACTGGGTTAAAATGGCTTTGAATAATATAACTAAATTTTTTTTTTATTCATTTATAAAATGAAATAATTAAAACAATTCAATATTTTCAATTTTGTAGCAGTCAGAATGAATAAAAATTGTAGTTAGAGACGTATTCAGGAAAAATCCCACCTGGCCACTGGTACAGACAGCCAACTTATCTAACTATTTTGTGTGATAAGAGAGTCCTTAAAGATTTTTTTCTGGCCCTATCTATTACCCCTCATCCATGGTATCATACAATAGGCCCCATTAAAGTTTAATGCAGAAATTCCTAATTTTCATATTCCGCTCTGCAACATCCTTGCACCAGTGACATATAAAGGGTTACATTAAAATTGGTTGTCCCTATTAAGATGTACTGATTAGCCGTAAGATATCGTAAGTGCTTCTGAAATCACAAACCGAACTCCTATTAAATTATTACCTGTGGTTAGGAGATCAATAGTTTGTCGGTATCACAAAGTAACCATGGTTCCGAAGTTGATTAATTGATATATTTTTTATATTATTCGAAGAAGTATTCTTAGTTTTAGATCTATTTTAAGTTCTATAAGTTTTAAGTTCTATCTATTCTAAGTTCGTGTTCAATGTTGAAAGTATTCACAGATAAGAGTTTTGAAGAATGCTTATTCTTCTCTGATTCTCAAGTTCTTGTTGATGACTAAATATTATTTTAATTTATTATTTATTTACTGAATTTAATTCAACCCGATATAGTGATTGGCAATTCATTCTTCTCTCAAATTTTCTATATTTCATTGTAGAATCTTTTTATATTAAAGAAATTCATTAGGATAGCCACATATTTCTCCGTATCCTGTAATATTTCCTGGACAGTTCTGTGCATGTCAAGGTTCTACGTTATGGCTATATTATTTGAATTTGTATTTATTTTTTTCTTTAAAAAAGTTGGTGATTCGGTTTTGCTAATGAGAGGCAAAAAGCACCATAATAAAAATTGATTAAAGTCTGTAAAAAAAATGTCAATAAATGATGATAGAATAGGTGTACGAAGTAACTATGGAAGAATAAGCCTACATCTTTAAACGGATAATAGATGCGATCATATATCACACTAAATAAATTTTTCTTTTAATAACATTCTAACATTGTATGTTATTCTTGTATCTCTTCTGTAAAGGATGCCCTCAGATGGAAGGCTATGTGGTTTAGATCATTGCTGAACGAAGTGGACGACAAACTGCAAAACTCTCCAGTTTCATCGTGATACCTGAAAAAACAATATCCATCCTATCGATGATGGTTCACGTAACAGAAGACCGACATTGCAAAATACACGATTGTGAAGAAGCTACGAGGCAAATTGATGGTTTTCTAAAGGTTGTCGAAACCGAAACCGGCTATTCATCTGTTCAGAAAACATGACTTTTCCACTGCACATCTCCATTACGCCCTCTTAGCAAAATTACCACACACTTATCACATCATAATACCAAGGTTAACCCTCAATAATGAGCCAACTGTTGCTTTTAACACAAATTTCCAGATCCTAGTTATTTAAGCGTTATCAATTCTCAAAAACGTTATATATTTGTTTCATTAGCAGTTTCTCTATTGGATTAGCTTTTTAGTTTCCCTAATGAGCTCTATTAAATATATTGGGGTTTGAATCCTGTCAGAGTGGATTCTATGTTAATAAGAGAAGCTTAAAATATCTGAAATCCCAATCACATCAAAATATAATATGCTAGAGTATTAATTAAATATATGATTGATTTTTGTTCGGAAATATGTACACTCTTGTTTGAAAAATATTGTCAAATGATAAAAGTTAACTATTTTTAGTTGGCATTTAATTATATTTCATGATATAATAAAAATAAACAGCATAATCTGATGGATACCATTCAACATATGACCAAGCAATTCTCAATTTTTATTAAATAATTGCTGCTGGGATATTGATAAAGGTCTATTTTATAAGTTCTTCTGATAAAATTTTTTCAGATTCATTGGTGTTGATGGTTATTGCTTCGTTCCTATGCTCCACAGGATGATTTCATTATACTTAAATTCTTCCTTAGTAATCGTTGTATCTGTAATTCATTGAGTGTTTATTACTAATTTCATCATATGACAATATACCATATATATTTTTTCTTATACCCAATCGATTTGGGAATTATATCTATGAACCGGTGAGATGAAATCTCTTATACTACTCAGGACTCAATGTAAGGAAGTTTTGAGGAGTTAGAATAGGTGTGGAATTTGGTTAATATGTAATTTATTCTAGTGATGGGGCTTTTTTTGGGGGAGAGGAGGAGGAGGGAAAGGGATCCTCCCCTCCCTCGGCTCCTTTAAGGCTATACGGGGTTTTCTCGGGCAACGGAGTGTGAACGGGGATTTAAAAGACTCCCCTGGCACCGGAACGCGAACTCGGGACTATATATTTTATCATTGTATCATATATTAGGTTGCCGGGCAACGGCGGTGCTATGCACACACGTTAGCCCGTTCGGCCACCCTCTCATAAGTGATGGGGCTCAAATAGTTATATTGTTTCAGTCCAAGTGGAGGTGATAACCAAGAATGCTATGCTATCTTCTGGCCTCTTTGCTTAGCGGCTTAGTCAATAGATCATAGAAAGCGCTTGAATAGATTAAAACAGACTTTTTAAATTTCAATTTATGCAAAACTGGTACATGATAAGTAAACAAGTAATAGGGAGACAATTCTAAATCAAAAATTTTTAGATTTATTCCACGACTTTTAAAATAGTTCCTTATTCAGCTTATCTAGAGGTAAACTTTAATTAATATGATGCTTGTCCCGCAAAAAAAAATTTTAGTCATTAAATTGATTAAAAAAATGGTTTGAAAGTCGTTTTCTATTTCAATTTATATAAAATAAAATAAAAATTTAATAAAGTACTGTGTTTTTGTATCAACATGAATATCTTAATATTATCACCCTTTTCTTATTATTTTCTCTCTCCTTGCCTAGTACAGTAACCCTATAAGTAGGTAATATATTTATTTATATATATATATATTTATATATATATATATATATATATATATATATATATATATATATATATATATATATATATATATATATATTTATTATTTATTTATTTATTTATTTATGTGTATGTATTCCATCCCAAAATTATAATCATGAATTGAAACATGATATACATACATACATAGTATAAATCAGGTAATGTTATATTACATTTATCGACAATTTGAATAAAAAACTTTAATTTACAAGTTCTATTAGTTCATAATAGCCTTTATAAAACCTCAAAAAAAAATTAAAATTGTATTCACCATTCTTGTTAGGTAATTGAATTCCCACTAGTTTTCCGTTAAGTATTTGTTTATATCCGCATCATGCATGTTAAATTTCCTCATGTTCGACGGCCTACCTCCTTTCAGCCTATATTGGCCTCCTTTCAGCTCTTCTGGCTTCGCTTTTCCTCTTTTGTACTTATAATGGATGCAGGGATAACTTGGTAATGTACAATAACCACCACTAATAAGATGCTTCAGATGCTAAAATTTGGCGTGATATATAAAAATTATTTTTATTTTCCAGAAGTAGTGTTTTGGAAGATACTTAAAAAATCAATTAAAAATACTTCCTCGGATCGTTAAATAAAAAAAATAGATTAAGCCAAACTGTCCCAATGGATATAGTGATGTAATTATTGTTTACATCAGTAATTATTCTCGACTTTCGTATAATTAGCTATAAATAAATAATTTACAGAGAAACACAATTACATGTAAAAATGACATATTGTCAATTTTAGTAATTATCATAAGGTAGGCTGAAGATGTTCAAGTAATGCAATATAAGCTTGCATCATGTATCCTTACACTGAAATTAAAGGTCATTGCACCGATATTACATAACTTTAATTTTATATCTATGACCTCAAGAGCTTTATCTGTATACGGTCCTGACCCTAGTTTGGGAAGCCCGTATATGACTATGACTTATGAAGCATGTCAGCGCTTATTACATAGCTCCGAATCAAGCTTACCACTTTCCTTCTTTATTTTTTTTAAATCACCTTTTTACTATTAATATTATTCATCATTTTATGTTTTTATTTTTCCAATTGCGACTTTTTTTACTTTTTCATTTCATTGCTGAATAAAATGTAGCATAATGCATGATAATGCAACCATTCTTAGGCTACATTACAATGCTGTCCGATTAATTTCTAGATTTACACTGTGCAGATATTTATTCCAATGTTCAACGTCAGGTTTATGAATGCTCAAATGAAAATGTAAGACACCTTCATTTGTCAGAGAAAAAAATGGCTTTTTCGGAAATTCGTTAAATACTTCGACATAAAAATAACATCGAATAACGTTCTAGTATCACTTGATGTTGCTGTTTTGTTTAGTCAGAAGTAATATTAACTTCTTGAAATAGAAAATAGTTAGGAATAGATTTAACTTGTATTCAGATCAACAAATTTTTGGGATGTCGATTAAGAACTTGGTTGACAACTATACAAATGCAATTCCAAAACCCAGCATTAAACTGATTTCTTGTGGGAATTTTGATGTATCTGAATTTGAAGGTAGTAATATGAAAATTTCTAAAATGATTAATTCATTACGGGTACTTATGTAAATGTATATTTTTGAAAAATCAGAATAAAACTAAGGTTGTTCTAGACAATACGATAGAATTTATAGGCGAGATTAATAATATGAAATAAAAATTATAAATAATAGCTCATTATAAAGGGAATGGAATGCTGAACACAGTATACAGGTCCGATGTTTTTTTCTAAGATATTTTAATCCATATCTTGTATGATACTCGTTATCAGTTGGTTTTCGACACATTTTGTTCCTTTTCGCCTCTCTAACACGGCATTGAGTTAAGATAGAATTTTGAATAATAGCTTATTTAAAAAAAAAAATGGAATTATGAACTTTTCCCTCGCGTACTGTATGCAGGTCCGATTTTTAGTTTTTGAGATATTTTAATCAATATGCAAAAACACTTCAATCAGCGACTCTAGCCGACATTACCCGAGCGTTATACATCGGAGATTTGACAACTCAATCTAATTCTCTCTCCAAAAAAAAAAGTGCAAAACCTGCCTAAAGAAATTTTCACTTCAATAAGAAAAGTTGAACGTTTAGCATTGTATTAATTCATTTAAAATACTTTTTCCATGCTCTATTGAGTTCGATTATTTATTTGTCTTTACTTAAGCATTGCATATATGGAAAATAAATAAAAATACAGTATTTTACAAAAAACAAACTTTTATACAAAAATACAAAACATATCAGTCGTGTCCATTAGATCGATCATTTTCCTCTTGGGTAGTTGGCCTGTGGTACTCCTGGAACTGGAGGTGGAGTTGGGATGTGAGCTCCTTCTGCGTGGAAGCCTGTCTCGTCAGCGTACCAGTTGACGGTGATGACCTGGCCATCAGGAGCTGTGTAAGAGTAGGTACCTCGGGCAGTCTGGGCTTCTAGGTCCTTCTGGCCTGGGTTCTTCAGGAAGCCTTCCTCCGATGCTGAAATGCCATTGCCGGTCTCATAGCTGAAATGTGAACCGATTCGTTATGTGCAAAACTATCGTCAAGGCAAGAAGGCAATAAAATACTTTAGAAAGATGTTAATTGAAAAGAATGTTGATTTTTTTTAAACAAATAAATTAGATTTTTAAAGGCATTAGAGAAGAAAGGAGTTCTTTAAATTGGGAACAGGAATAATTAAAGAAACGTGTTCTTTGAATCATGGCTAAATTTTTAAAGTGTTCACAAACCAATGAAAGTAAAATTCTTCTCCAGTAACTCGAATTAGAGTGATAGTTAAAAAACATAATTCGGTTAAAAAATAATGTTCTGAACGATATATAAAACATAATCATTTTGTCAAGTCATTCAACAAAAATTTAAATACATACCTGCGTACCTTATCAATTTGAATCCATATACTCTTAATATAATTATGTGTGTGAGTGTATTTTCAAAATCTTAACTAAGTGTCAATTATGCAGAAACTCGTGTTGTGTTGTATTTTCCTATCTCCGTAATTATTTACTAGAAGCAGTAAAGAACTAATGGGTTGAGAAAACATTCTTGTTAGAAGGTCATTCATCAATAAGGAAAAAAATTCAATTCTTCGTCATCACTGCCACTTTGAACACTGTTTTACGCGCTATTTTTACATGAATTATGCTAAACATACTTTTCTTTTATTACCAATATTCAACCTCATTACCTCCACAGATGAAAAATATGAGCTGTCTATTCTATGATTATATATTATGGATAAATAACGTTATTCAAGCAAAGGTCGACTGAGAAAACAAAATAAAATAAAGCTAAAACCAGGATATTCTTTTTTAAAATTTTTAGATAATTAGGTAAGTTGTGTATGATAGAATCAGCTCAAGATAATGCATGAAAATAAACTCAAATGTATATTTAATATATGTTATATCAATAATTTAAGAAATAGACCAATTAACGAACTAAACTATCACGTTTCGCCAGTGCAGAGATAAGTTGCGTACCTGTTGGACATAACTTTTTTAATTCTATTGAGTAGTGATAACTGGAAGTGTGAGGTAAACTGCATCGTTGTATGTCAGATTCAAAAAGTAAATTAGTTATATTACGTATGAAACCATAATTTTTAACCCAATGTTTTTAGTTATGCCCTGTTTTCAGGGTATTCACTTTTACAATGTATGGACTTAGTATTTGTATAAATTTAAAAAGATTGGGATATTACAAGAAGGATGAAGCGGCCACATAGTTTACAGAGATATTAAAATATCTTAACCTTGAGGTTTGAGAAATGATCAGAAAGATTGTTTAAAACACACTCTACAAAATAATTGAACAAATTAATACATTTTTTTTTGTATGTGAAGGACGAACTTTTTGCTGTTATGTCTAACAGTTTTCTTAATTCACACTTGAGTTAATGGATTAATGAAACGTATTCCAAACTTTATGTATTGCAAATCTTCGAGTTGTTACGGATGCTAGCTAATTCATACTATGGAGCTTTAAAAGACAATAAACTGTGGGACAATAAATGTAGTCAAGGCTTCTCTGCGCAACTAGTTAAAAAATATTTAACGTCTTTCTATTACAAATTAATAATCTAGCGATTAAAAAAATACACAAAATATAATCTTTCTCTCTCTTGTCATTGAAATTATACTAGTAGCATATACTATCAATTATCTTCATGCAATATGACAATTAAAGCATATTGTACTAGTCATCTTTCAAAATTAGATCTTAATAGTTTCTTTAGAAGAATTCCATTTTGAATTTTAATGATGGCATATCTAAATATTTCATTTGGCCATGGCAATGGAAGTATTGTAGTAATATTTGAAAACAGTGTAAAAGAAGAACCTAATAATTCTTAAATCTTGTTATACTGACTTCTAGAAAATGTACTCTGACGCAGAGAAATACCGGTATCATCACCACGATAAGATAAGCAAACAGAACCATAACATGTCAAAACATAATAGATCACCGCCCATAGAAAATATGTTCATCGACCATTCAGCTAAGGATGCGACCGATTCATAAGCGGTTAGATCAGTCGCAAGCTTATAACACCTTTTCTTTAAAAAATGCGTCACGCAAAAACAATGTAACGGAACACGCAATTGCTCATCTTCTCCAATGGGTCATCAATGTTCCTCTATACCGGATGAATACAGGTCACGACTGAATGGCAACGTATTATCATTCTTGGTTCTAATACACTTGATAGTTTACTTTATTTGTCGCATGAATCTTTTAGTATTACATCCATTGACTCAGACAAAGATCTAAATACTTCTAAGGAATTTTACATTTTTGATGTGTTTTTTTTTTTCAGGATTTCCAATGCATAATACAGTCAGTGGAATCAAAATACAAATATAAATAAGAATGATTGACTTTAAATAATAATGAACTTTATATCGTTAACTACATCTAGCGATACTATGTACCTGTATTTGTAAGATCCGTCGTAGTTGTTGTCGTTGACATACGATATGATTGGGATGACGTTGGCGTTATCGTATGGTTGGATGGGTGGTCGCCTCTGTGCCAGGGAGGTGGCTACGACCATTAGGAGACAAGCGACCTGTTGAGCATAATAAAATTTAATGGAAATATACATTTTAATTAAAGAAACAAAAATTTAATATAAAGACAACAAATAATATACAACAGTTTATAAATTATATCGATACATCGTCGATTTATAGCTAAGAACCATTAAGTAAGATTTAAAAAAAAAAATAAATCACTAAATATTTTGATTAATTTTATTTTTATAAAATTAAAACAATGTTCATTTATAATGCTGTGACAGATGTTCTGCCAACTTGTTTGTGTTTTAGTACCAAGGGTTTGTGTTTTAGTACACTTACAATTAGTCAGTTTTTCA
The DNA here is from genome assembly GCA_928085145.1 of Nezara viridula. Classification (NCBI taxonomy): domain Eukaryota; kingdom Metazoa; phylum Arthropoda; class Insecta; order Hemiptera; family Pentatomidae; genus Nezara; species Nezara viridula. The sequence continues at coordinate 186,305,561 of OV725077.1, read as the reverse complement.
TTTATAAAGATAATCAAAATTCATACATATGTAATTGAAAGTGTAGGTCTATTAAAAATGCAATTAGTGACGTCTTGTAAAGTACCGATGTCATATTTAATGATATGTTTTTATTGACAGTAAAAAAATCGCTTAAGATTGTAGTTTTGAAACCTGTAAAGCAAAGTTTAGTATTTATTAAATATTATACGTATATTAAATACTATACTACTATATTAAATACTATACGTATTTATTAAACGATCTTGAGGACAATTATCACATATGGTGGTGAAACTTGGGTCGTGTCTCAGTGATGCGAGAATACCCTTTGGGTTCGGGAAAGCACTAAGTTTAGACAAATATTTGGGTTAATGTGTATAGTTGGCTAGATAAAAAGAATGGAAAATTTCGGGAACTATGTAATGAATCAGACATAGTCAGTTATGTCAACTAAGCTGTATAAGATGACTTGGACACGTTTAAAATATGCAATAAAGAGATAGATTTATAATCGAGGCGGGATGGCCGAACGGGCTAACGTGTGTGCACAGCACCGTCGTTGTCCGGGAACCTGATACAAAGATAACCGAAAATAGTCACGAGTTCGCGTCCTGGTGCCGGGAGGGTCTTTTGAATTCTCGCCATCGCCTCCTGGCCAGGGAAAATCCCACGTATAGCCTTAAAGGCGAGGAAGGAGAGGACACATACAAAAAAAAAGATAGATTTATAAGAAGATAGATAACCGAAGAAATCTGCTATATCCAGGTAAAAGAAGGAAAAGAAAACCTAGACTACGATACATCAATCTTGTGGAGGATGATCTTTATGACATGGGAATTCGACAATTAAGAAGATGGTATACGAACAGAGGGGTTGAAGAGGCATTCTTCAGGATGCCATATCGTCACAAGGGCTGTAGACCCACGTAATATGAATAAGACGATATTTTTATTTGTTACTTTCTGGTCGAAGATAGCTTTTAAAGAAAATATCGAAACAAATTAAAATTAAATTTCTTATAAAAGAAAAAATGTATATTTTTTCATCTACACATACTTAGATAATTTGCACATTAATTTGTTTTTTGTTTTGAAAATCAGAATTTAAAATAGATTAAAATAGGCAAAAACAAATTAATATAAACAGTATTAATATTATAATCTAATTGCGACATAATTTTACAGATTTTAAATGAAGTTAATGGTTATGGTTTTACTAAAGATTTTTAAATGAGCATATGAATCGAATTTTCTTCGATTGTAAAAAAATAATCATACATTTCCTTAACGTTTTAAAGAAAATTTTCAAATTATTCAAATACTTTAAGATTTATTAAACTTGCTAACAGAAATAAATTTTGATTTAAATAGATATATCTCGCCTAGTTGGTAATTAAAGTGTTGGACTCAACAAAGCAAGGCACATTTTATTTTCTACCCTCAATATATTTTGTTTTCGTATTCAATACCCCCTTACTCGCCTCCTCCCCCCTTTTACATTTGATACTTACTGTTTTGATCATGGTAATCCTGTTGATGCACACTGCTCAATGACTGCCTGAAGATGCTCCACTCTTATATACGAGTTGCTAGGGACACCCCCACCTAGCTAGCCAACCTTTCACGGAACAATCTTACCCGAGTCATTTGAATTTAGTGTTTAAGTAATTCGGAAGCTGGAGCTAACCTTTCGAATGCAATGAAATTCCAAAATACGTGAACTACCAAAATCTTAAAATTTCAAAAGAATCAATGTGATTAACCTGAAATAATTACTACTTTTATGGATGTTGATTTCCAAGTTGGTCGTTCACTTAAACTTTTATAACTTTATAATATAATTATATAATTTATAACTTTTTCTATAGTTTTCTTAATGTATTTTTTTTATTAATATTAAAAAACATAACATTCTGTCACAATGTGGACATTGTTTATAGACAACTAAGAGTACATTTGCACCATATTTACAAAAGATACAAATAAAAAAAATAAAACAGGAGCAAATTGTATACAACAAACAACAATAAAATAAAGTTAAAGATAAGCAAAGTAAAATATTCACTAAATGTATTTTTATGTTACATAGACCTAATATCAACACCTTAAAAAAAATTACATTATAATAAATTAAATTAATTTTTATTTTCGTTTTTTTTTCAAAATAGTTTGTATAACTAAATGAAATTAAATCAAATAGATAAAAAAAATTATTTCACTCTTCACTGCAAGATCTTTGGCATTAATACGTCACAAGATCAATACTTCATTTTTTCCTATTACTAATTTTATCATGTTATATAGTCACTAAATATGAATTATGAAATTAAAATGCAATTTTTATTCAAAATATTTAATTTTAGGAAAAATATCCAACACGGTCAAAAACAGGTAATAACCTCATTGGTGACACTTGGATCCATATAACCGTGCCAAAAAACTTCGATGGAGATCATAAATAGAATTTCCATCGGCTTTAAGGACCAATAGATCTGCTGGATCTAATCTTGTTAATATATCAGTGTTTATATTTCTCAATTTACATCACTGAACTTCAAAAAATCAGTTGATAGTTATGATCTTTTTTTTCCTGACTTTCAAGGAGGGTTATCCGCTGAAATCCGTCAAGGCGTTCATAATCTCAGCATAGTTAGTCTGTCTATCGGTTCTAAAATAAATCGTTTGATGATATCCGTTTAAGTTTTTAATACCTTTTCCCACGTTTGCTTCCAGCTATAGAGTAAAGTTATAAACATATTAATAATATAAATAAAAGGTAAAAGGTGAAAAATTGCAATGTTATTTAATATTTAGTGTTATATGTTATATATTGTCATTGTTGTATGGGCTATACTGGCATTCAAAATTTTAAAAAAATGATGAAACTTAGTATTTACTAGGAATTTGCAACAAATCATAAAGCACACAATTATCCCTAATGGACAAGAGTTATGCAAAGTAATCACGCCATCCTATGCATCTAAAGCACAAAGATATTTAAATTGATTTTTATCAAAAATATATTTAGTGTACGAAAATGTTATATAAAAGATTAACCCATCAGTATAGAAGCATGAAAAATGAAATCATCCAGTCTAATATCTAGAAGGGTGTGCAATTGTTAAAACCGAATATAATTGTGTTATGAAATTCGTTTTATATTTTATTATATTATGGAAAGTACAATACCTCAACTTTTCTTTTGAAAATGAATGATTAATTTTTAAGAAATTAGAAAATGTATGAATAATGTATAAACACTCTAATATTGGCTTAGGTTAAGGGCTCTGAATAAATTTAAAGCTATTTTATTTATTTTTTTTTATATATAAGAAAAATATTATTTTATTAACTAATAGTCTAATTAAATGTCAAAGAATGAATTTACTTGCATGAATCGAAAATGTTAATGTACATATATATAAATCTAATCTACATATATTCTACTCTTCAAACAGAAGATTTCATTCCCCACCAATTTTCTTCTGTTGTCTCTGAACCATAAATGCATACTTATTAGGCATACTGCATTTCTTCTAATTTTTCTGTGATTGGAATTTGTTTTCTTTTGGATTAATTTTATTAGTCAAAAACTAGTTATCATTATTCTGTTAACGTTCTAACATCTTCAGAACATTGTCTTATCGATATCGTCTTAGAATAATAGTCATTGACAGACTCCTTTTTTATCGTAATTTATAATTTTCATGCTAACCATAAGAGGTACTTTCGTTGGTCTTTTTAATATTTTGGTTAATAAATTCGATCGAATAGCAGTGTATGCGTAAATATTTTTAAATAAAGGGAATTTACCATTCACATAAAAAAAAAAATAAAAAATTTTATAGCAATGAAAAAATATTTTTCTTCAAGTTTTCACATAAATCGAAGCCTTTGAATTATTTAATCGAAAGTCAAAGAAATTGTGATCCTTTCATGAGGACTCAACGAATTCACTTCATGAATTCTAGATCCTGTAGACTTCACAAAATTGTACAAATCCGACCCCTGTTAGCGAATTTAAATCAAAATTATAAAATATGAACAATTGAAAAGTAGCTATTTTTTTTCTTACCTTACAAAGGCACAAAATCTAAAAGTTATTGATGTGGATTAAAAAATGCTGGAATCTTGCTTTTCATCGGTTTTATTAAAGTGAAAATTGTCCAGTTAATATAATTAGTAAATAAGCAATCCGCAGTCTAGCAACCTCTCTCAATTTGAAATTTTCTAATTAATGTTAACTATAAGGATTGAAACAACAACTGTCGGAAGTAAATATAAAATATAAATTAGGATTTATCAAGATAAATTGCCGAAATCGCTCCTTACTATAAGGATAGGAATTTTTTTTCATAAAAATTTGTTTATACCTAAATTACTAGGCTTCACAAAAACACCAATAAACGACCAAACTTGATCTTAACAAAGCCATGTTTTCGTTTCAGCTGTGTATCATACGATCCTGTTATATCAATGACCTTAGGAATAAAAGATATCATCTGGACACGTTATGAGTATGAGATTTTTTTGTATAAGAAATAAATAAACATGATTAGTTATTTCTTTATATCCGAAATAAAAGAAGGACTTAACCAAAAAAAAAAGTATAAATGTCGCAATAAAACAACCAAAATTTCTAATGATGAAACGAACATACAAATAAATGTTCTGTTTTTGTTTTTTTTCAAATTATTTTATACGTTTCAAACCATCTGCTGAGTGTTAACAGTCGACGTCAGGTGCAAATAAAAAGATAGAAAAATTATAATAATAAAAAATATAAAAATTTTATATGTCAAAACTAAAGATAAATTAATTGATTGCTGGATTAGAAAAATTTAACTTGTTATACGATTTCGAACATCCCGATACGGTAGGTAGAGATTATTAGTGATCTGCAACGGGATAAATAGGGCACTGAACTAGATATGTCAAGCCTTGAGTGTAATGCTGGCACGGTATTCTTTGCCCCCGATCCTCAGTAACTTCTACTATTAACATAACAAATATATGATACATATATATATTATATATTATATATCTTATCTGTTTAATTAGATCTTATTTGTTTTTTGTAACACTGTTTTTCTTCTTTGATCGAATTAACATTTATTCAAAGCCAGGCTTTTTTTTTTTTTCTTTTAATGTTTATTTTTCTTGGTCTTCATATAATATTTCATCGAATAAAAGATTTATTAAAACAAATGTTCATCCAGTATATTATTTATTTGAATTTCATGAAGTAAATTAATGGCAATATCCTTTTTTATTTATATTTATTTCACAACGTTTTGAAAGAATATTTTATTAATTGGTACATTCTATACATACGAGCCTTTCAGTTGACATAGTGACTAACTCCGACTTCAACATTTTATTCTTAATTTTAGTGATTTCTTGTTATAGGAAAAAGTATAATTTTATTCACATTATTTATTTATTATTATTATTATATTTATTTTATTTTTTCCTTTTTTCTCTCATAAGGAGTTTCTGAACTCCAGTGAACAAAACTAAATAAACATCAGGCGTTGGTGACCCTAGGGTTTTACGCTTTAAAGCCTAAACAAATTAAAAAACTAACAAACAAACCTTTTTCAGTTCTATATTTCAACACTTCAATCACCTACTCTGGAGTCAACTTACTTAATGTTTCTACATAAATTATAAAATTTAAGAAATATCACTAAAATTACTTTACTCAAAAATTTTGAAATTGGAGTTAGTCATTCTATTAACGGAAAGGCTTATATGTATACTATGACCACATTATATACATCAAATTATTTATAATTTAACATGGATCAATACATTAATATAAAAGGGTAAAAACAAAATAAATGTTATAAATTAAATATTGGATTATAATTAGAAAAATCAAAACACAAAACCATGAATATATTTATATATATATATATATATATATATATATATATATATATATATATACATACACACATATATAAACTAATCCTTCAGCGTTTCCCCATTTCAGTCATCCGCACGACAAAAAAAAGTTATTCTCTGTTCTAATGTCTCCATGCATATGTCTTAATCATGCCTGAAAACTTATTTCAGAAATTCAAAAGAACATATAAAGGAATGTAGAACTATATAGAAAAATAAAATGATTGCTAATAGCAATACAGTGACACTATATTTTACGCAAAATTGGAATACTTATTTATCTTATTTAATGATTATTGAAGTTTAAATTCAACCTGTTAATATTAATTAAATATTATAAAAAGTATCATTTATCTTTCAGTTGTATATATATTTTTTTCATTTTCTTTACTCAGTAATATTTCATCTTGTTATAATTATAGATATTAATAATAGTGATTATTAAGACACGGCTGAGCTACATGCAGTAAACTGGAAAGCAGTAGCCCAAGATAGGCAAAGGTGGAGAAGGCTGGTTCAGGCGGCCAAAGATCTACAAGGTCTCTAGAGCCAACTGAAAAAAAAAATAATAATAGTGACAGGGTAGCTCATTCGTCCTCTATGTACAATAAATACAAATAGAATAAATACCAAAATAAATTTATATAAACTAAACTTATCAAAAATAACAATTTAAATACAGCCATACTTTCACATAATATTTATAAAGTTCATTCACCCAGAAGAACTCCCAACTATACCTTTTTCCGTCACTTTTGGAAAGAAAAGAAGAACTCTAGTAGATCCTTGCGCCTCTCGCTCATCCTCATTACTGGTATTGAATCATAAAAATTAGGAATATTTTTCTAAATGTATGATATAACTTAGAACGATATTCACAGATTTTAATTTTTTTAACCCGGGTAAACATTTTAATTTCTCTGCATAAGTTAATTATTAAATTTCTTCATAGTCTGCATTTTTCAATTACTAATCACCGCTGATATTATTGGGCTGTTAATTGCATCGAATAATTCAAATTAAAAGTACTTAAATGAAAATACATTTTAAAATTCCGACACTTAAGCCATGCCAAACTATTTCAATGAGATTAATATTAGAATTAGTTCACATGAAAGGCCATTTAGTTTTACTTTGATATGAGAAGTTCAATCAAAACCGTCTGAGCCATTTTCGAAAAAAATGTAAAAATATAGAAAATTGGTTACATTATATAAAGTTGCACCTCCGATTAGTCGATTTTAGTAGGAAAGTTACTGCAATATTGAAGGCATATAGTATATGAAATTACTGAAAGATAACTGGATATATCTACCTTATAATATAATTTCAGTTTTGTTATTTTCGTTCTTGCACTAGGCAGTTCACTCACTTTAAATAGATTATTTTGCGAGGATTGAACTTTGGAGTCCTCAAAGCGTGTATATTCGATGGAAATTCTAAAAATCATACTTAATTACAATACTTTCTCTATCTATTTATTTCATATATATATATATATATATATATATATATATATATGTATATATATAATATATATATATATATTATATGTATATATATAAGTGAAAATAAGTCATTGAATATATCAGACTAGTTGAATCAATTGTAATCCTCAAATAATTCTGTAATATTTGAAGTATTGGAAAATATTTTTCTTGAGTCACAAATTCGGTATTAAGCAGTATCTTACTTCTTCCTATAAGTATTATTTAATAAATAGTTACTCTCAATTTATAACGTTATGTCTTTATTATGTTTATTGTAAGTTTCTGTAATACTTTTGATGCTAAAGAGAGGCATAAAGAATTCCCGAAACGTATAATAAATGAATATAATTAAGAATAAAGTTATAAATTGATAGTGACTATTTATTAACATTATATAGAGGCTAGAATTAGGAGATAATAATTACTTTAAATAGTCCAAAACTAGAAACTAATTAATACTGCATTATAGTCTGTATTAAATATAATTCAGAGTCGAAAGACTATTAATAACGTATTACAATTATTTCTTATTAACATTTTTTTATCTCCTCATTATTAAATTCCTTAATAACTATGCTAATGTAGAATACCTAGTCCTGTCATAAATATTTTTACAAGGACATATGTACATATTTGAGCGAGACGACCACAAATAAATCAGACGAATCTGAATTTTTTTTTATGACAAAAATTTACTTGGGCTACTGTACTGGAAGCGTCTTTATTTTTTTGTAATTTATTATACGTTACAATTCGTGTAACTCAATTAACAATATGTTTTCTTATTTTACACACAAAAAAAAAACAAATCGATTGTTATATAACAACTTAAAAATCTTTACAGAACAAATTCAGAAAAAAACAGTAATATAAAAAAAATATTATAATTATTTTTCTAGGACCCAAGGGCGCATTGCCAAGAACCCTCTGACGCAAATCTAGTATTTTTCGACCTAGTGTCATTAAAAAAGGTTTCATTGGAATCGATGACCCCATGTGCGTAACATCCTCTTGTAAGTGGTTAGTGATAATAACTACAGAACTATTATCTGTTAAATGTTAAAATGTAACTCAAAGGTTGTGCAGAATAGCTTAATGACTACAAATGATATAGACCATTCTGCTTTAATTTGTTGTTCAGAAATTACATGCCGTTATTTTTCGTCCTTCTATCACTAGTATTTAATAATTGTATTGATAATCTTCGCTCATTAAAACTGTTGAAAATAAGAACTAATAGCTATAGAAGTGAAAAATAACTACAAAAAAAGCACATAAATTACTGCTAAATCAATCATGATTGGCAATTAGCAGCCGCTAGAACACAGGTAAAAGAGATATAATAAGGAAGGTGGTCTGATCCTAGGTAAAGTTCAAGGGCTTGTCGCATCCTTAGAAAGTGTTCATGCCGGCCACTGGCCTCTGGCTACGTCTTATAAATGTCTTATATAATTTTTATAATAGTCGTCCTTACTGCTCGTAGCTCTTAATCAAAATATATTATTTAAAATTTACAGAGGCTATTCATAGCACGTAAAGTCATAATTGGTTTTCTTAGTTGTCAGAACACCAAGGATACTAAACAATCGATATTTCACATTTTATGAGCTATCTATCTAAGAAGAGAATAGTTTAACTGCATTATATTGTTAGATGTTTATTTATGTATATATCATTCTTTATTACGACTCTAATATATCATGTCATATAACATCATAGTATCACAACAAGAATCTATTTGAGTGTTCATAAGATACTTAGCGTAACCTAATCTTATAGAATCACACTTAAGAAATAAATTTACTTCTTCTCATTGTAGCTCAATTTGTTCGAATTCGAATTAGGAATTCCGATGAACTTCATGATTTTACTTTTATCGCTGTTTTTTTTTTTTTTTTTCGTTCATCATAGATGTTCAGCTCCTTAATTTATTGATCATTATATAAATCAATTTTTTTCTAATAAAATGAACATTTTTTTTTTAATCTTCATTTATCCACCCACACTTGGCATAAGCAATGACAATAAAATGGACATAAAACTTTTTTTTTATTTATATTTAGTGGATTTACAAGTGGAAATTACAGATATGTATATACTCTATGTATTCTTTACCCCACTGCTGGTTATTGTAGTTTCACAGTAATAACTAGCTAAATTATATCCATTTTTTTTATCAATAATAAACCAGATCTAATTGTGTATATAAACAGTTTCTTACCCTTGCTTTTATACATCTGCCGAAATTAAAAAAACTAAAAAAATATATTATACTTTAATAGGAATTCTAAGAACAAACAAAAGGGTACTAAGTAGATACTAGAATACTAGATAAAGATTCTCAGTTCATTTTTTTTAAATATGTCTTTAATATTGATATTTATGCTTTACAATCAATGTAAGTACAATAAAGAAATAGAGGAAATCGCATTCAAATATATTTTAATATTATTTTAATAATATTTTTTTTCCCAGTACACAGAATTTTCAAATAAAAGAATAAAAATTATTTCCAACCGTTTCAAAAATCCAATAGGCCTTAAAAAGAACTAAATATATATGTATTTTGCTGTTAAACGTTATATTGTCTGTATTTTTTTCTTCGGCATATCTTGATTGGTTATTATTGTTTTAATAAAAATAACATAGAATAATAAGAATAATATAAAATTAAATTAAATAATAATATATGAAATCTTCCAATTACATCCTAAAAATTATTTTATGTGTCTATTTTTTTATATAAAAATACTAATATTATTACCATTATTACAATTCGGTAGTGTTTTAGTGTAGTGGTGAAATATTAATGAAAAAGAGACACAAAAAACATAAAATATATCGTGAAAAAATAAATACCGTAATATTGGGCTGTGTGATTAATAGTCAGAGTTTGTTTAATCTGAATTGAGGCCTTGTATGTTACCCGTAACTGAATGTCTCTTATTATTTGATTAAACGAATTCTTAATAAAACCATAGATGATATAACTAATTTAATAACTAATATACAAGTGAAATATGAAAGGATAATTTTGATAGGAATTTAACCTTCTGATGTCGAAGTAACAAAACTATTAACCTCTAGAACTGGAAGTATTCAACGTAGGCCAAACTTATCAAAACATTACATATTTTAGTTGGAGGTTAAATCCATTACTCGAATTTTCAATTCTAGCCTTGATCAATTAATGTCAAAACAGATATCTTATAAATATTATTTGTAAAATTTCAGCGATACTTTCAACTCGAGCCCTAATAAATAACTTTTAGAAACCACCTACAACTTATTACTATATCTTCTTACCTACAACTTATTAATTGATCTAAATAGTTCTACTTATAATCAACCGAAACTATGCTTGTTGAAATGATAGATTGGGTTTTATTTAGAAATGGTTATTTCTTATTAAGGTTACTAATATTATAACATCACACTTTGTCAAAGATGACAAGTCATGCAATGTTTTGAGTATATCCAGCAGGCAAAAAGTAAAATGAATTACCAGTTAATATAAGTTAATAGAATGGATGAAAATTATTTAGGGTATATGTTGCCTTAAAAATTTTATTGATTTCATTAAACGAAAATACGAGAAGAGATAAATTCATTCGATATAATGAAAAATAAAATATCATAACTATTAATTTTCTCTAATTTTAAAATTTAAGAAAAACGTGGGTGGTGCCATTAAGCAGTCTAAAGGTTTTTCTGAACTATATCCTGATCCAGCATTTGTAATTTTCCTAGTCTAATTTCCAACCATTTGAGCAATCACATAAATAAAGATTCACGGGAAATACAACTTTTGAATGAAATATGTTTGTACAAATTTGTATTTCTTATTATTATATTTTATTTATGAATGTATTTATTACTTACTGTTCTGTATTTGCTTATTATTTCTATTTTCTTAAAATATGGTGCGAGTAATACTCTTTTCTCCCGATTACAATAGAACCTGATTGAAACAACAATGTTATTCAATAAAATTAGTACTAAAATAAGCATAAAGCTGGAAAAGAGATATAAGGTAATTAAAATAACGTTAATTAATTATTACCTTATGTCTCTTTTCTAGCCCTATGCTTTTTTTAGTAATTTTACGTGTGGATGGGCAGTGTATCTAATGAGTTTTGTTGGTAATGGATGTTAAATATAACTTCGATCCTTTTCTTTTAAATTTATTAATTTGTTATTTTATTTATTTTAACATGTTTATTATTATTAAATTTTGGTATTGCAACAATTTTTTTTTCTTCTTTGTATTCCTTCTAATCACCTGTTCAATATAATCTTCCTCAGTTGTGTTAATAGAACCTTATCTTTCCTTGAGTACGTCGTATTTGGTTGGATTCGTGACATGTCTATAGCATTTTTTTTTCTTCTTTTTCTTTTTTTCTTTCTGCATATAAGTGATCTTGGTTTTTCTGCTCTGTTGATGCTTCAGTTGACGAAACCTAGGAAAGTTAACTATTGACCTTTACGTTGGAGACTCGTGGATACGTAGTTTGGATTTTCCCGTTTATAATATAATAAAATTTGTTTTAAAAAAATTAAATAAAACTAATTACTATATTTCAAAACGTGCTCCCTGGATATCATCCACATAAGAAGAGAACCAAACGATTACAGCTTATTATCGCCTAGAACAGCCCCACGTTACGAGAAGACTAATGGCAGAAGTCAAAAGAGTCGGTAAAAAAAAAAATAATAAAAAAATTTCAAAACGTGATTTATCTCTGACTCTGAGCTGTGAAGTGATCGTTCACTTACTACAGATTGTTTTCAAAAGTTAATTAGTCATTAGTATATTAATTCAAAACTGTACATAAATAATTTAATTAAATAATTTAAAAACGTGCAACGCTAAAGAAAACAAAACACTTCATCATATATTATTTAAATGCCCAATTTACTGTAATTTAAGGTTAAGAATTTACCAGAGTATGGAAAATTTTGATGGCATAGAAATATTTAAGCCAACCAGTGCAGACGATATTAGAAAATTATATATTTTTATCTCAATTATATCAAATTATAGAGAATAGATAGGGTAATCTGGAATATTGTACTCTGCATATTATGGCTAAAATTTCATATTGTACATCAGTATGTAATCTGTCCGGGTATTTTTCTTGTTTGTTTTCTTAGGTATAGGTGTAATCTTTTAATTTAATTTTAAGACATAAGTTAATATTAATATTTTTAAAAATGTGTATTTATTGGTTTATGTGTATTTATTTATGTACATTACTGACAATTTTAGATTTTACTTTAATTTGATAATTGGAACTATTTTAACTGTCTGATCTTTACCAAATATGATTTTTAATTTTGCTTAATAGTTTTGTAATATCTGTTATGTAGTATAAAAAGGAATTCGCATTTCCATAAGGATAATAATGTTTGGTATTTTGTGATAGACTCCATTTGTATATGATTCATCCCTGAAAACAAATAAAGATTGAATTGAATTGAATTGAATGTTAATTCAAAACATTAATATTTAATTATAAAGAATGGAACGAAATAACTAGTTGTCTTACGATAACAAAAATAACACGAAGCTAGAAATAACCTATGATGTGGGGGTAAAGTCATGAATATATTAGAAATACATTTCTATAAATAATATTTTATAGGTGATCAGTCAACTATTGGGAATGGTGTAAGAGTTTAAAATTTGAAATCACACTATTACCATAGTTCTGAAAGTTTAGTGTCTAAACCATTCAGAGGTCATAGGACACCTGAAGATTCCAGATGCGTTTCAAAATCTGTCAGATCTTACTAAAAGCCATATTAATCTATCCAAACCATACATCCGACAGTGCCTAGTGATTCTTTCGCAATTCTGAGCGTGGGGGTCCCTCTCTTTGTAACTCCTGAGGGTGGTGAACGTTTGGATCTAATCAGTCGGCAAGGCACTCTTGCACAATTCTCGAAAACGAGGAATCACGAAAGGTTTAAGCCGAATATGGTTGACTAAGCAGGCACCCATCTTCGGTCATTTGGTGGCTTTGAAATGAATTGCGTAGTTATTAGATTTTAACATGATGATAATTGTAATTAAGCTTAAGAATTGTAGATCCCATTATGAATATTTAGTGCTCTCTTGAAGAAATCGTTTATAAAATAATGGTTTTTTTAACATGCAATTTTTTATTCAAACGGTCAAAAAATAGTATTGACAATCAAGGAAATGATGGCATGGAAAGCATAAGGGGGAGCAGTACCCAGCGGCACCTCCTCCTGGTGTGATATCTACATTAGGCGAGGATATCCCTCATCCAGCTCCTCTTCAGTCTTCTACGGGCGTTTCCCAGCATATGTGTTGTGACCATGTCGTTTATAAGTATGTTAGGACGCACCTGTAAGTTTTCATGGAATTGTTTGTAGTGGATTCGTCAACAGTCAGCATATGAAAGTAGTATGCAAGATTATGTAATTAACGTACCATGGTTCTTTAGTTATTACCCTGAAAATTTTACTTGAAAGATTTGAAATTTTTATATATGAGTCTGTTTAGCTGTTCCAAACATTAGTGATGAGGTCTAGATAGATTTTAGTAAGTAACTGTATTTATTCAATTTCTGTTTAAGTTTTAGTTTTGAGTGTTTCCCGAGAAGTGAATTTAGAAGTCTTAGTCTTCGATTTAGTGGGGTTTTTTTTTCGTGAGGCATGTGTCATTTGTCGGTCAAATGTATATCCAAAACAGTCAACAGAGTCTGTCTGTCGAATCTGTGTATTGTCAAGGAAAACTGGAGGGCATGTTTCATGTCGAAGGGTAAATGTGTTATGCTGTGATTTGTTCTGATTTAGGAAGATTTTCCAAATTTTAAACAAGTCACATAATTTTGTTAAAAACTGTTTTAGCGTCTGTGAGGCGTATTTTGGATTTTCGTGTCTTTCTAAAATTACTGTTTCGTCTACATATGCCTCTGTTAAAATGTTGTAACAACAAGGTATGTCATGGGTGTATGTGATATAGAGTATTAGAACAGAACCTTGAGGTGCTCCTGCTAAGATAGACCTGATGAAAGATAGTTCTGACCCGTGTCGAAACTATTTAAAAAAAAAATTTTATGAAAGTAATAATTCATGTAATCATAGAATGTATTAAGTTGAACTTAATCTTACTACCAATAACACTATACTCTTTAAAAGTTCTTTGTTAATTTGAAAATTCAATGTTTTATCCTTTCTTGGTCATAAATTTCTCAGAAAAATGTTATTTACATTTTCAATGTCCAGAATGGCCTATGGTTAACTTAAAGGACAGGTAATATATAATCTTTTATTAAACTTACCAACCTAAATACTGCTAATTTTTTTTTAATCTTAATTGAAATTAAATATTATTTTATTTCAAATAGTAAAAATGTAGCTTTATTCAAAGTTAAAATTGAAAAGTTTGATTGATAGGTGGGAAACTAATACAAGTTATTTTTGCCTTAAATGATAAAAGCATAAATTAAAAATAATTTTAATTGAATTCATTTATTTGTTTTTAAATAGCACAGCTGATTGATGATTATTTTTAATATTATTAAAGCTACTCCCGATTATTTTATTTGAGATTTCGGTTGGAAATTTCCAGCCACGGTTTTCTAGAGGTCGATCTACCGATTTCTAATTATTCATTTTCAAAATATACTTTGAGAGATGTTTGGTATATAGTACTGTTACTCAAAATATTTTTATTAATATTAAAATAAATCTCCAACGTTCCTTACTTTTACTTGGAAGAAATATAAGCACCCATTCTGATCATTCCATAATTTGTCGATTTGGCTTAATCCCAGATATCTATGCTTACGAAAACTTCAAAACTATTTAAGCTTTCTCGTTTGTAATCCTACTTCCTCTTAGATCCTTGATAACAATCCGATGTGGCTGAAAAGAAGATTACCTCAAGATTTCGTAATGTATAACGCTTATTTCAGCGCTACCAATGTGTAAATTCTCTACAAGCCTTTGTCATTATAATTCTTTGTTCAAATTTACTGGTTGCATTTTTTTAATAATGTTGTAAACTCAACGTATAAATAAATAAGAAATACATATACTAAGGTAGCTCATGCCAGTAAATAAATTTAAAAAAACGTTAGATAGAACAGGTATTCCGAAGTCATTGATTTGTTCTTCAAGCATGACCATGCAGAATTTAAGATTGGTGGTGCATGTGGAACTCTAATAGTTTGGAAGCTGGTTGTGCCGTGAGGCAAAGAGATGCACTGACGTTATTCCGTTATATAATAAATGTGATGAAAGGGCTATTAGGGAGCCTGGTATACGAACATCAGCAGCATTCTTATACTCATTTCTTATGTTCCTAGGGATTGTCGCCAGAATGTAAAAAGATGACAATAGGCTCTAAAAGAAGTTTTCTTCAGATTTGGTCTAGATGTGAAGGAGCTAAATACTAACTTATATTGTAGCCAACCAATAAATATTTGAACAGTTGTTCAGTTTCATCTATTTATGAACCGATGTGAAATTTAGATAAGACCTCATACAAGAAACACAAATCGCATGTCAATTACCCGTTAATAATACGGCTACGGTAGGATAGGGTAGAGGCTTTAGGGCAATAAATAGCTAGATTAATATATGTCGTGTCAATAATAGATGTCATATTATTCTTAAGGACATAAGTAGTTTATATGTGTAGTTTATATCCCTTACATAAAGAGCCTTATTTACAGTAGTATACGTACGTATTTCCAACGCATTAACCCATTGATGTCGAAACCCCGTATGGCAAAAGCGCCATGAAAGGAAACAAAAAATGATATCTGGTTACAAATAAAACTCTATATAAAGTTTGTTCAATTAGTTCAAGCCCAAGTGTCTGAGGTCAAGAACTAAAAAAAAAAACTTATTTTTTTGTGAACTTAATATTCTACAGAAGATATTTGGTCCTATAAAGGCAGTGCCTCAGAATTCCCTAACTCTAGTACCGTTTTCGATTTTTGATTATGTAGATCTGACTGACTTTGGGATGCCGAACCGGGAATCTCTTACCACTTATTAGTATGTAAAAATAATTATTTACGTTTTTACTTACAATTAGTATGATTAATGGAAAAAAACATATGGTAAATTAATTTTAATTTTAAGTAAACGCAGAAAATGAAACATAGTCAAATTGAACGATATACAAACATAAAATAATATTCAAAAGTTAAGAAAATAGCTCATACTTAAAAGGATTATCTGGTATCTATGATGTAATTGCCCAAGTTCATCATATGCCCTGGTCCACCACTGAATAAAGAATAGTGTTACATCTTTAATAATATAGTGACATAGAGTATGTAATGGGACATAGACATAATGAAATTCATTGGCCTAGGGAGGTATGGTTAGCCCATGACGATACCAAAAACTGTTGGTACATACACATGCAGTTTCACTATATGTGACAAGCTGAAACACACAAGGTCCTGTAGTTGGTAGTGTTCCGACAGAGTCGAGGGTATACGGAACACACGAAACTGGAAAAATTCATTGTAGTTGGAAGCCAACTGGAAGTAGCTTTTGGGGGTCAATTTTCAATCAATGATGTATAAAGGCATTGTTGTGTCATTTGAAGTCAGAGTAAATACTTGCTGAATACAAATATCCATAAGAATAATTAAAAAAAAAAAACAAATATAAAAACATTAGATATTCATATATTTATTTTACAAAACTTTGGTTGACACCACTATCAACTGCATTAAACAGTGACATCCAAAAAGCATTGATTTTATCCCCTAAAGAATTCAGCGGCAGGCCTGACAGGCAATGCTTCGAAGGATTCGCCTTGCTCTATTGGTGGTTTTGGACGAACAGGTCCGACTGTCACCGGAGGTCCTAGGACAGGGGAAGACGTTGATGGTATGTGAGCTCCTTCTGCGTGGAAGCCTGTCTCATCCGCATACCAGTTGACAGTGATGACCTGACCGTCTGGAGCTGTGTAAGAGTAGGTACCTCGGGAAGTCTGTGCTTCTTCTCCTTCTAGGCCTGGATTCTTCAAGAAACCTTCTTCCTGGACTGAGATACCATTTCCCGTCTCATAGCTGAAAAAAAAAAAGTGTGGGAGGTTCATATTAAAAAGAGACGTTGAAATAATTATTACCTATTGTGAAAAGATTTTAGCTTCAATATGTTCAGATAGGATTTATTTTATTTTATTCTGAATCTCTAAGACCAAATTAACAAACTATGTAATTTTTTTCTTCATATTCTTATTAAAGACAAGAACTTGTTATATTATAACCATTTACTTAACCACAAAGATAAAATTATTATGATGAATTGTTTAATTTGACCTTGATGCTAACATCAACATTAAGGCATCAAGGTCCAAGAATTAGATATAAATAAATTTAACGATGCATCTAATCGACTTAAATTTAAAATAATGAATTAAAATATTTGACAGGTAAATTTTTGCATTATACAATTCACGGAACAATAGGCTTTTCTCCTGTTACTCATCCTCTACTGGTGCAAACAAATAATAAAATTAAATAAAGTAGCAATGAAATCGCTACATGAATTCAAGAAACACCCGTTGCATACATACCAATGGCTACAAATTTGATCCAATTATAATTCTTTCCTTACATAGTAGCAAGGTAGTAAGTAAGCAACGTGAAGGGGTGAGCTGGCAAATGTGTGTGGGAAACAAGTGTTTCCCAGCAACCTGATAAACTAGTATTACAAGTTCGTTTCCCGAAGCCGGAGGCTTTTAACTCTGGCTTTAATCCTCCGTCCTCTCCCTTGGGCTGGAAAAACTCATGTAGCCGAAAAGACGATGTAGGAGGAAAAAGTGTGAAACATAATGACCATTTGTTGTTGTTTTGTAAGAAACCGTCTTCATGGATTGATACAGAACATACATATGTTGATTATTGTTTTTAAGATTTAGTGAAATATATACTTCGGAGCTTGTTGCTTCGTCTTATGAGAAAGGGAAGATAAAATTTGACTGCTACTTCGCTGCTAATTACAATTGCTTCCATAACAAAAGACATCACGCCCCACATTAAAACAGCTCCTATGGAGGCTGATTCCTATTATTCTAATCATTATTCCTTAGCTATATCCTTAGAATCCAGAAAATAGTCCCTTTCTTTACAAACTAATCCTTATTCTTGCAAATTTCTTTTCAACCTTGAAAAATATTACTGCTTTGTTTAATCATAAAGTGATTTCATAGTTCATAGCTATCCGTTTTTTATAACTCTTAACAGTTAAATATTGTCAATTCTTTTAAATGATAGCTCCTCTGCTATATATAATTTTCACATATAATAATCCAGACAGTGTCGATACTCTGACCGCGACTTACGCAGACGATACAACTATCGTGGCAAAACAAAAATTCAATAAACGTCTCAACAAACTCTACAATATCACCTAAACAAAATTCCGCGACTAGTGCAAACTCTGGGGAAATTCGACTCAACCATGACAAATCACTTTTACCCATCGACGTGAAACTATCTCTGCTATTTACTTAGACAATGTCAACAAAACAAATATCTAAGACTATTATACTCACTCATTATAAGTTACTTATAAAATAATTCACCATAATGGTTTTATTTCTAATCAAGTTTATTGGAATTTTTCTAATGAAATCTGTGTAACGTAGAGACTCTTCTATGTAAAGAGGAAAGTGCAATTATAATAACTGATTGAGCTGGGATATGAGAGAACCTCTAGAACATTAATGAGTGATGTATCTTAGACTACCGTTTAATGATGGCTAATAGATAGAGGGACCTTCGCTACTCCCAGGGAAAGTACTTGTATATGATAATGGGGATGGTTGTACCGCAGGAGTAGATGGTATCTGCCTGCTCTATCCACCCATCCCTCTCCTCGCATCTTCTAATGTCAGTTATGATGCGTCCAGTGTGCCTTGACCCGTCTTCTTTTTGCCTTGGCTAGAAATGTTTGCTAGTAAAATATTCATGAGTAGGAGTGTATATTTACATAACGACAGTTTATTGAAAAATGTCATAAAGAATGCTTTTGAAGGATTTGAATCTGTCAGAACATATTTGTGAGTTTTCATCATATTTATCATGGCTCGAGGCAACTCCACACTGAAAGGCACAAAAAGGATAAAATAAAGAAGAAGAAGGAGAAGAAAATCGAATCAATTGCAGCAAAAAGTGCAACAAAATAACACAAAACCTATTAAATGTGTTTTTTTTTAACTTTTATTATAATATTTACATGTAAATATGTACAGAGGAATATAATCACATGAAAACGCTTGTTGAGAAACTACCCATTGGTAGTACTCTAATAATATGTCTGCATGAGAAGTTCAATTTTCAGACGTCTCGGAGGCTTATCAGGAATCGAAGACGAAGCAAGGTTAGAAAAAAGAGGATTCGGATATTTATGAAGTTTATTATGGTTGGATAAGTATCTGGATTGGGCCAAATCGGAAACATATAGAACATTAAGGTCTTTATGGATTATTTTATTAGTGGCAAGGTAAGAAGCATTGAGGATTTCACGAAGGATTTTGGATTGTTAGGATTGGATACGAGAGGAATTTGATGGTTTAGTGGAGTCCCATATCTCAACTCCATAAGTCCAAATAGGTCTTATTATAGTCATGTATATGAGTCGTCTGTAATTAATTACAACTTTAGAGCGTCTGTCGAGTAAGTGTTGGACGAAGTGGAAAAGTCGGGCAGTTTCTTGTCGTTCCGGTCTTGTATGAGGATTCCAAGTAAGACGTTTGTCCAGGTGGAGTCCTAGGTATCGGATTTGTTCTACAGGGATAAGTGGGGTGTTATTAAAGGATACTGTAGGACAGCAAGTCATTGGTTTACGACGAAGGGTAAATGTGATTTGATGGGATTTATTGGAACTTATTTTAATCTTCCAGTTTCGACACCCTATTCAATATAAGAAATATATATATTGTTTGCACAATGTAAGGATAGTGTAGATTAATTAGTGTTTCAAATCAATTAAATGTAGATTAATAATAATTTATAAACAATACCTATTTCAAGGAGACTTTATGAATATACTTTTGCCTGGTTGTATGTTCGAGGGTGTACACAAATAAATTAAAGTTGAGTGGACGAACCAATAAGCAGGGCCGGAACTCGGATCTTTTCCGAGAGGAGCAAGATAAATTTTGCCGTCGCTTATTTCATCCCCTTCCCAACTTTGTATTTTAATTAAAATGGTGAGTAGTTGAAATTCAATTAAGGTGTAATTAAAATTGTTATATTTTAAGAATAAACAATCTGAATACTGGTCGCCTATTTATGATTTAGAATCGTTAGTGTGGTATGGAAAATCGAAAACTAATTAATTTGTAGAAGTTTGGTTGAAGTTAAATTGGTGCTTGTCTATTAAGGACCACTTAAAAAACAACAAATTATCAGTTTCTTCACAGCTTTGTAACATGAATCTATAATGGCTACACTGATAAATAAAACAAAACCTTGTAGTGGCGGAGGGAACGTTTCAAATGAAATTTTATTTTTTCCTAAAACAGTTGTTAACGTTAAACAGTAAAACTCTGTGAACGTTTGGCAACGCTGTTACTCTGAGATAAGACTCGTGTCGAAAAAGTGACCGACCACCTGCTGACCAAGCGGTGTCCTTGGCTGCCATCGGAACAGCGATCGGACACAGGCTATCAGAACTGGGATGTTCGCTCGCCTGAAAAGACAATGGCTGTCGAAACCCCATCCTCCGGTGTTGCCTCACTTCGGTGAACTGCCTTACGAAAGGAGCAGGGTCACGGGATAGCCCTTTGGGGAGGGGCTACGGGAGTGTGAGGGGACGGATGGTGGACAACGGAATAATTGGTCAATTATACATCGTAAAATATAAAGAATTATTCCGACCTACATTAGCACAGCCTAACCTTGATCCGTCCTCTAATTATAAAAAGGTTGCCAACTTATGTGCTATACCATGTAACTGTATATGATTTATAGTTTTTTTTTGTTTTTTTTATGAAATAAACATAATATTTTATCATATATATATATATATATATGATTAGTAAAGATTTGTTTTATGTATATAACATTTTTGATTAGATTATTTCATTGTATTATTAAAATTTTAGTATGTAAAAATAAATTAAAAAATAATTTGTGATATAGAGTATATAGGTGCATGTGTGAACGAAAAAAATTTAAGCTATTTACTTCAGGATTTAGTAATGCATGTATCATAAGATGATCAAAACATTCTTTTGGGACTTTTACTCTGCTGTTGTTCATGCAAAATATATATATATATATATATATATATATATATATATATATATATATATATATATAATATATATATATATATATATATATATATATATATATAAACCTGTACCACTACAACCCATGAAGGGTCTGGAGTTCAGTACTATTTAATGAAAGCACTGTTTCTAGGTCAACGGTTGTGCAAGGAGGTGATTTAATATAGATCACGCTCAACCGCTAGGTTTTCCCCCTTAATTAATTATTTAATTAAGGTTACCCACTTTATAGAGGCTGGGTGTGCCCCAGGAGGGTCTCCCGACCCAGGGTCGCCCCACGGCCAATGAAACAGATAAATAAATTTTCTGCCATGAGCCGGGGTACTAACCTAGGATCTTTGCATTGGAAGCTCGCGGATGCATTGGAAGCTCGCGTGGTGCCCTACCACTGAGCTACCCCACTCCCCATATATATATATATATATATATATATATATATATATATATATATATATATATATATATATATATATATATATATATATATATTTTTTTTTTTTTTTTTTTTTTTTTTTTTTTTTTTTTTTTTTTTTTTTTTGTGGTCGATATTTTTCCCTTAATTATAATAGATGGTTATTGCTTCCTAAAGAAATAGCATTTATTTCATTTAACTTAAAAAGAAAAACATAATTTAATAGAAAGAAAAACTTTTATTGCATTTACGGCCTTGCAACATCCTAAACCAACCAAAAAAAAGAAAAGATAATTGGTTTGAAAATTCTCTATCAGAACTTTTACTGATTTCGAAAATGCATTTTGGAATGACAAAGTTCTAACTGCAAAATTTCAATATTCAAAATTATATTAATAAGTGTCACAGTTAAGTCATCAAACGAAGGTAAATATAACTTCATAAATTCATTGCTTCAAGGTTTCGACAAACAAACAAAATTGTCGGTCTAATTAACAAAATGTTTATACTAGAGTAAATCGTAACTTTGAATTTATCATAAATTATAATAAATGCAATTAGAAAATTTTCAAATCTAGGCCACAAAACGATAAACTCTTTAATTTTAAATAATATAAAATAATGCAATAACAAAGTTTTCTCCTTCGTTTTATTTCATTATCTATTTTCCTACTTCCTGGCTTTAGTCTACACATTACCTGCTTTCCCAGAATAAAAGTTCTCTACAAAACTCCTAGCTAGCAACTTGCAATCTAATGTTCATCCTCAGACAATTGGAAGAGCATCAACATACGTAACTTGGATGGTATTCTAGCTTAAATATTTATTTTAAATTAATTTATATTTTTTTGCTACAGTTCATTGACAATTTTCGAATATGTAAACAGGCCTGTATAGTATTTAATTGAACAGCTATCAAAGCTAAAGTGAATAAATTATTTGAATTCTTTAAATAAAAAAGTACAGGAAAATTTAAAAAAGTTATTTTCCTTCTTTCATAAAGCAAACTAACGGAAAATTCACAACAGACTCTTTAAATTAATTAGTATATTATACAAATACTAATATCACACGAAATTTGAACGAAGGACATCGGTTACACTCGATGACCTTCGACGTCGAGGATGGACCGAGAAACGGCCGCTTTCTTCACTCGGGATGCCGATCCAACGAGTCATCGGCGAATAAGCGGACCTTGAGGAAACATCCGTCTGTCTTCTCTGGAGAATGGAGAACAATGGTCATTGTTATCCGCGATCTTCGGCATCTATAATGGTTCAATTCCTCTAAAGTTCACAGAGCGTTGGCAACCTTACAATTACGGTAACTCGTAAATGAGTGAATACCATGAAAAAAAAAATTGGCTAATATTTTTTACGAAATCCTAACAATTATGAATTCATTGCCATTTAGTTTAATTATTTGATGTCAATTAGTTATTCATGAATGAATTTACATACCCTTATTAATCTTATTGGAAAAAATAGAAAAAAATATTCGGACATCCAAAACTTTTACAACAGTGAAGTCGATAGAGCATTTAAAAAATGCATTACGAATCATTAAGAGATGAGGTCAACTGTATTGTGCAACGCTTCCCACAGCGCAGTTCCTCTATTTGAGTTGTAGATTGTGCTTGTCGTAGCCTACAGGAACTACGAACTATCTACTTTTAAATCCATTTTCTTCAGATATTTGTAAATAACAATTTAATATAAAAATAAAATCAAAGCAGAGTAGCTAACATCGAACCCAAGACTATAAACAGTAGTGTTGCCCAAATGCGAGACCCAGACGAGTCTTGCTTGGTCTTGCAACAGATAGGCGGTGTTAGCATTGGTGTTGCAAAGTGCAAGATCAAGACCGATTTTTGGCAACAATAATAAACAGACGTAAGATTCATGCTCGATGTCCCTGTATAACTTATCAGAATATTAGAATAGTTCAAGGATTTACTTATCTTACGACTGCATCTTAATCTATGGGTTCAGAGAGTAGGAGAAAACAAGGATTAAACGAATATTCCATTAACTTTCTACACTACTCGTTACCAGTATATCAGAGATAAGGCTGTAAGGAATTAGGGCCTGATAAAAAAATTACGAAAACATACACACTTAAAGAGAGCAACTTAGATGCTAAAAATTTAATATTTTATTCTTGATTTATTGAAATATTTCATTAAGGATTATTGAACTTGTTTTGCCATTTACAGTTTGTTGAAATTATAACATCTTAAGATTTCGCTCCTGCTGAATAACATTCCAACAAAACGATTATTCATATTAATTAAACTCGATAAAGTGTTTATATGGAGAGGCTTTTATACTTCGATTTTTATGACTTTTATGGAACAGAACAATTACGAAAATATCTCATTTTCCTTGAATAAAAGTTACGTTGCTATCATTATGATTGTTACTTGCATATACATTAAAGAAGAACGATTTTTAACTTTTTCATCATGTAATGCAGCTATTAATGAGTTTTAACAACTTTCATATTCCAACATCCATATAAAATTAAACCGACAACCAACTTCCAAACCATATTGTCTTCGGTAAAACATTTACATAGTTACAATAAACATTAAAACTTTATCGAGAGGCGGCTTTCATTAGAGTTTCGCTGTGTTTAAACTATACGTGATGTTCATTGTTTAATAACCACGTAGTTCCAAAATATTTGATTGAAAAACAACCGCTAAGTCTTATCCAATCACGACTAGGCTCAAGAAAACGATCGTTATAACATCATCCCTCCTCGAGTTTGATGGTTGCGGTTTCTGGATTCCAATTACAGACCAGCTGCGTTTGATATTCAACCTGCGCTCTTGTAGTTTACACACTTCATGAAAACTTAAAAGTTCACGGTTTCTTCTAAAGGCTTGATTGGAAAAGGTCTCTAGCCACTATTTCACAAATCTTTACGTACCATCTGCCTTGCGAAAGTCTTTGTAACGGTAATTACAAAACTTAACCATAAATTTCTACCTCTTTTGCGTGCTACATCGTCATAACTGTTTAATCGCTGTTGTGACGCGCATTTCTTAGCGGCTTAACTCAATCAGACAGTTAGGTAGATTTATGGCAATATCCTCGATGTAATAAAAAAATACTGTTCTGAATGACAGTAAAAGATAAAATGTAGTAGAAATATATGTTGTTGTTTTTTTTTTTTGTAAAGAAACCGAATGCAAAAACAATATGAAATTAATGAAAACTGCTTGTAAATATAAAAGTCGAAATCTAATCATATATTACAATTAAAATAAAAATCCATCATCTCAAATCGAAATTAATTAACATCATTTCACAATTTTCAAAATTGAGAAATCTAAATAACGCTAAAACAGTAATCTACGCTACATATCTTCGGGATCCCAAGGGATGTTTCATGGCATCCTTCCACTTTCAAGTATTGGATGACTTGGATGAAGCCGTCCTTCATACACCTCCTAGCTCCTTCAATTCAAATCCTATGTTCGTTCCCGCAATTCTCGTTCCCGGTCTTCAGATTTATACACAAGGGCCCACCGACCGTTGCAATCGACAGATCGTTCATTTTCCGATCTTCATCCCTATGGAATTCCATCACTTCAGACATCCGTCAATCCAATGCTCTTTCTACTTTTAAATCCCGCCTGTTCAATGATTTTTTTATCCATCCAGTCCCAGTAAAATTGTAAATAGATATTATTCTAAATATGTATATAAATTATTAAATTGTTCTTAATTATTTTTACTTCATATTTTTCAATTAAAGTTAGAAAATAACAAATATATATTTATATATATATATATATATATATATATTATTTTATTTTGAGTATTTAATTACTTTGTATTTTTGTTTATGTATCTCTGAGGCAACTTATCCCACATTTCTGTCTCTCCTTATTATTCTAAAGGATCCTAAATTTAGTAACTCGTCCCAGAATAAAAAAAGTATTATTATTATAATTATATATGATACGGTACAAAAGATCAATTTTGCAGTTCTCAAGAACGTTTTATTTAGTTTTATTTCTAAGGATTTTAAACTGTCACTTATCACCTGTTTTCATTTGACCCTTGAATGAAATTGAAAGGGTTACAAAATAAATTGGTAAGAGATTCATAAGCAATAAAAAAAATGATTGACTTTTAAAAACCAAAATAATACATAATTAAATGATCGAAATAATCAATTGATCCATTAAAAAAAAAAATATATATATATATATTTCTTGATAATTCGCTTTAAGTACGAATTTCTTATAAATTGTTAAAATAAATAATATAATATATATCAGTGAGTCAAGAAATTTACAGTCCTCAACAAGCCTTACGTTGTCGGAAAGTTAACAGTCCCGCTTTAAAAGAAGGAGCGTTCGCGAAGAAATAATTCACGGATCATCTCTAATATAAAAAATAAAAAATCGCAAACAATAATTTTCATACATTAAAGTCTTAAAAAAAAATATATTTTGTTACCTATCAATTGTTAAATTACTTCCGTGCGTTAAAAAAATGTGTGCCTAAAACTATTCTAAGCCCAAAACCGTTAAAAATTACTCATATGCTGTTTCTGAAGAAATCTATTCAACGAATGCCCTATCAGCTATTGAAAACGGCTTTCGGGCTGGAGTCCTACAAAATAGAATTTTATATATTATTTTTTATTTGTATAATTCTCTAAATGTAAACGTGAAGAAAAAATATTAAAATGTTACTAAATAAATCACCGTCACTAAAAATTAGAAACAACAAAATTTATTGGACCAAAAATCAAATCTATTTGCTCAATAATACTTTAAAAACTCCAGATTTCTGTGGAATAAACTATGAACTAGTTTTATAAATTATTAATTTAGTTTAAATAGAAGTTGAATTGAAAATCAAATAATGTTTTTATAATTTAAACTATTTAGGTGCTAAAATAAAATAATAATATTCATTAATAATCGCTTTAATATTAGGTGAAAAATAAATAAATAAATAAATATATATATATATATATATATATACATATATGTATGTATTTAATAGTTTTGAAGTGTTAATATAATTTTTAAATATACTAAACTGATGATATGCATGAATAATCATTCTCATTATATTTTTAAAATACGATCGTAAGGAATTTATATAATTTAATTACACGTTTATCTGGATTTAATGGGTGTACTAACAACAAAAATAAACAGTGGAGGGTAATATAAATGCAAATTCCTAAAATAAATATGGTCTCTCTCCGTGTAGTATATGGTCTATGGTATATGGTAGTTCCTCTTCTGATTACCGTTACGTACACTGGATAATAGATGTTTGTTTTCAATGTCAATATATTTGAGTAGCCAGGTGTTTAAATATGCCTTTGCATGGATTTGTCACGTTTAAGCATGAATATTACCATATCTGATAAATGAATAGTGGACGGCATATAATTAAAGAATTTTATTGTTAAACAATATATTTTGCTGCTGTTACAGGCACATGCTCAATTACCTGAAGGATGATTACAGTATTGGTTGAATAGTTAAATAGGATAATAGATGGTTTTCTTGTGGTGATGAAGGTACATATTGGGATAAAGGTTGGGGAAAGGTCTGAAAACTGTTTTTAAAACATTTGTCAACAATAGGGTATGTCTGTTTTTTTGGGTGATTTCGGCCGATTTGCGAAATGTCTTACAATTCTATGAAATGTCTTAACAACTATGTGAATATTTAAAAACTGGTGTTTCAGCGATTTTAGGATTCACTAGAAGAACCTAATTCGGCCCGGAACATGCCGTTAGCTCATCCATGATGCAGTAAATCTTGCATATTGTAACTTTTTTTTCCACCCAAACCCAATGTTCAACAGTAGCGTTAGCTCGTCCCAGTGTGTGGCGTGAACACCATG
Organism: Nezara viridula; assembly: GCA_928085145.1. NCBI lineage: Eukaryota > Metazoa > Arthropoda > Insecta > Hemiptera > Pentatomidae > Nezara > Nezara viridula. Next base: position 186,277,575 of record OV725077.1, on the reverse strand, counting down.
TTTCTTTTAAAAATAGATGATGTTTTGAGTTTTGTTTTTCAACTACTAGAGACCTGACTAGCAATCCATTGCAACTGGTAATTTAATAATTTGATTGATAAATATTGCATCGTTAAAAAAATTACCTGTATTTGTATGAACCATCGTAGTTGTTTTCATTTACATATGAAATGATGGGTATCACATTACTATTGGGATAATCCAAAGGCCTTTGCTGCACCTGTGCAAAGGCGCTGACCAGCGAACATAGAATGAGACTCACCTGCAATAACATTACAGAGCAATATGTAATAGAAATACTAAAATATAGTTAGTCAATAATCTATAGTATTAATAAGTTATATTTTAAATGTTTGATTATCTGCTAATCTATTAATATGAAATTTATTATAGTAATTCATTGACTATCTTTTACTGTTCAATGTATCCATTTACAGAATAGTTAATTAGTCACGCTAATATGTTAATTAAATGCCTATAGAAATCAAATACAATTTATTTAAATGATATTTATTGAAACTAAAGCGAAATCTAAGTAAATTCTCAAGCAAAAGTTCATTTTCTTTTGAAGTTGGCAGTTTTCTAGAAAATTTCACCATAAATAAATAAATACTACACTATTAGCAGATATCAGAAGAATTATGGCATTGGCAGAAAGAAATACTGCCGAATACCAAACTGGCTTTCGACCACGGATAAGTACAATAGACCACATCTTCTCTATTCGACAAATGCTAGAAAAGATGTATGAATATAACATAGATCTCCATCACCTCTTCATCGGTTTCCACCAAGTATACGATAGCCTCTATAAAAATGAACTGCCTAAAGTACTGAAGGCACTTGCAGTTCCAGAAAAGGTCGTAGGATTGAGTGCAATGACTCTTGAAAAAAACAGATGCAGGGTGAAGCTACAGAAGACTCTGTTAAATGAATTTGCGTTAGTGAACGGTTTACGCCAAGAAGGTCCTCTCTCTCCTGTATTATTTAATATTGCATTGGAGCGAGCGGCTACAGCAAAAAGGACAAACCTAGAAGAAACAATCTATAATAGATTTATCCAACACTTAGCATATGCTGATGACGTGTTAATATCGTCAAGATCTAAAGCCGTACTATCAGGGGTTTTACAGGGGTTTGAAGAAGCCTTTTAATTTTTTTGTATAAATAAGATTTTTATTATTTAAACAAAAATTATTGAAATTTACCTGCTGCGTATAACTGTATGAAAAAGATACAACTTATACCTTAAAATCTGTAAGCACTAACACGAAACTAAAGGGTGGCTTAGATCAGAGAACCATCAAGTAGAGAGGAAGAATCATCTAAAGTATAAAGATGTTTTTTTGTTTTGTTTTTTTATCACGAGTACATCGAAAATAAACATTTGGAGAAATTGATGTCATCCTATTTTACGATGACAATATCGTTTCAGACACCAATTATTCATTACTATTCACACAAAAAAATCATCACAATCCATGGATCGCGGGACTCATTGAAGGTCTCAATTTGGTCCGCAGGCCTTCAACAAAACGTTTGGAGACCCCTGTCCTATAACATTTTAGTCCTCTTTTTATCGAATTATTAAAATATGGCTGAAACTTCGTATATAGCTTCATCTCATCGTAACCTACAAATATTTTATTAGCGAAAATTCTCGGAATTGGTGTGTTTTCAATATGAAGGTCGGCAAACTTTCTGTATTTAATTAGGTAATAAAAATTCGTAAATACCCATTTGCTTTCCACTTTAATCGTAAGATAACTTGAGCACAAAATGGAGAAAAAATGTGAACTTCAAAAATAATACATAAACCCTCAAAATAACAAGGTTATATGAAATAAATGAAATGAAAAAATAACTTTATTCTGGGACTACTGTCCCCTAAGAATAATAACAGAGTTACAAATTTATGTATCTTAGTCTTACATAATAAAAATACCAACTAATTTATTGTTAATTGTTATTTAAATTGTGCAATGGATTGAAATTAAACATTGTATAGATGCAAGTAATTTTACATGTTAGGGAAAGTTTGAATGTGGAGTAGGTGTTGGAACAGGAGTTGTTTGAAGGAATATGCGCATGGAGTTGAAGCATGGAGGTAGGAAGAGAGTTCCATAAGGAAGCAGCACGAATGACGATGGATTTGCTGAAGGAGGAAGTTTTATAGGAGGGAATATATAAGTCTATAGGTTGAGACCTATGTTGAGAGAATGGATAGAGGAGCGCAGAGTAAGCAGTTCCAGGAGGTAGGGAGGTTTTTGGTTCTGAAGACTTGGAAAAGGAAAACACCAAGGAGGAATTGTCGTCGGGAAGTAGGATAAAGCCAATTCAACTCGGTGTACTATAGTGAAATATGTGAACGCCTGGGGATCCCGAAAATGTATCTTATGAAGCAATTCATGAGTCTTTTTAGTCTCATTTCCAGCCTGGCAGATAGCCCTCCATACACCAAGCAGCCGTAGTCGAAGTGGGGTGGAAGATGGGAATACAAGGGAGGTTACAAGGAGCTGTCTGATTTTTAGAGGAATACAATCACGGAATCAGGCGGATGTTAATAATTTGATAACATTATTATTATAATTTGATAAGTACCAGGGACTAATTATTCTTGAAACACATGGTTTGGAATATCAACATGTTTGAGCACGGCCAGTTGCCAATATACGTAAGATGGGGTAGCATTGGGACTGGGTTGGTAACTTTGGGACAGCGGGTAAAATTTAGTTTGTGGTAATTCCATGGTGGATACACTGTGTTGGTTCGGGCTGCAAAAATGTGCTCTGTTTAGGCATTCATAGGGCCTACTACCTTGCGGCAGTTTAAGAACCTTAGTTCACTCACTCGTTGTGCAGCTATGTTTTATTTATTTCCACTGTATTTTAAAATTCTTATTTTCACGAAACATTTGCTTGTGCCTGAAGAACTGTGGACACCGAAATACGTTCAGGTCTGTACACACATTAATTAATACATTCTTATGTGTTCAATATTGAAGTAATCATGTTATTGTATTTACTTTGTTTCATAATCTGTAAATTATAAATTTTCACGTGTTGCCAGGGTTACATTGTGACAGTCCCAAAGTTATCCTATGGTCTGGATATTATGTTTTGTATTATTTCTATTTGAACATTTGTCAGGATTATATCAGACAATGCCCAGAAATTCTAAAAGAGTTCTTGGCACAAGGCCATACAAAAATTACAGTGAAGAAAATTTACAAGAAGCCTTACTAGCAATAAGAAATAAGGCACTTTCGATCCGAAATGCCACCTACAAGTACTGAACAGCGAAAAATATACTGCATCGGAATCTTAGATCGGGCTACAGTGTTTTCAACGGAAAAAGAGGAACATATTGTAGCGCATGCTGTTGCCATGCCAAACTACGGATTTCCAGTCAACACCTTTGATTTACTTTGTGTTGCAAAATCGTATCTAGATAGAATTGGAAGAAAATTAACCCGCTTCAAAAGTAACTTACCGGGAAACGGCTTGGCAGGTTCGTTTAAAAATATTTGCAATCTTTTTGTTCCGCTAACACAAATTTATTGTTCTCATAAATATAGTATTGCTTGTTATTTCTTATACAAATAATGAGGCTATACAATATTGAGGAGTGAAATTGATACTAAGTCATGTTTCCAGCCGTTTCTAATGGAGATAATGCACTGTCCCAATTTCACTCCAATGAATGGGGTAACATTAGGACAACTTAAATTTTTCTTTAGTTAAATATCCTTGTTTCTAGAGTTATTGTTCTGCTATATTTTGTTAGAGGAAGAGTGACTTTAAATATTAATATTTTTTTCAGCATTTTAACTTTGAAATGCTTAACTTTGTGTGCTCCAAACACACAAAGGCATAAAACAAAAACAGTATGTGGAAAAAATATCAGACCTTGTAGAACCTCAAGCCATAAAGTTTGCGTCACGCATATCAAATAACAGATTTTGTATACACTTATCTAATAAAGAACAAGTAGATAAACTTTTATCAAAACACAAAATCGTTACGATAGAAGGACACTCAATCCCAATCCGACGCTTAATAAATCCAGCAAAACGAATAATAATTTCAAATGCTTGTCCCAGCATTCCAAACGGCTTAATAGAAAATGAACTAAAAAAATTAGGGATTAGAGTACTTTCCCCCATTTCATTTTTAAGTGCAGGCTACCGAGATCCCAAGACGAGTCATATAAAGAGCTTTAAACGTTATGCATATATAAACCCCGAGGATATGCATAATGTTACTTCATCGCTTGTTATCCAAAATGAAGGTATCTCCCACCGTATTTATCTAGCAGAAGATCTCTTAATCTGCTATGTTTGCAGAAAACCTGGGCACTTCGCAGCAAATTGTCCAGAATCAGAGGCAGTTGATGAAGTACAAAACCCACTCATCCCACAGCACAGAGCTTCAGACACAGATAATGAAAAACTAAACCCACTCACCAACCAATCCATAGCTACAGACACTATTTCTGAAGATCAAAACTCAATGGTCACTCAAACTGTAACTTCAAAGGCAATCTCTGAAGAACGAAATGTAATCAGCAATCTTCCCATAACTTCAGACGCTATTGCTGATAAACAGAACCCAGCCATCACTCAATCTACCTTACCTGAGGATGTTGATAAACAACGAGGCCCATCCACTTCTCTGATCATAACTTCAGAGAGAGAAACGAGCGTTTCAATAGTTACAGAAATGGAAAAAAAGAATAGAATTAGCGATTGCAGCTATGGATTAATCACCAAACCTGCAACAAAAAAACTTAGCAAAAACAAAGTATCTCCTTTAGGGTACATCACAGAAATTAAAAATAACACCAAGCATTTCAAAGCAGGTAAGACTCGTCGTACACACACTCCTATGAACACTACTAAAGTAAAAACACCTACAACAAAAAGACAGAATAATTACAAAATAGCCGATAATATAATATCAAATTCTGAAAAAACTGTAGAATTAAAATTGAATGAACAACACAAAACAAAACCAACTACACAGGATGTATTAGGACCAATTCGCGATATGCTAATTGATAACAAATACCCCCTCCAATTCAACGAAATATGCTTATTATATGAAACTATACAGACTGAAAAAATATCACCAAAAACAGTAAGCTTAATAAGACAATTCACTGATGACAAAGACGGACTAATAAAGATGCTCACAGACATTAAAGAATCAATAGGAAATAGAAGCATAAAAATATGGAGTACAAAAATATTAAAGATAATGCAGGAAAAAGACACATCGACTAATATAACTTCTTTGGGAACATCTACAGAGGACAGAACCTCTATCGACAAAGAAAACAACACATATGGTGAAAACATTACAGTGGAATTGTAACGGTTACTACCGTCACATAGAATATTTAAAAAAAATAATTTCCGAAGAAAACCCAATATGCTGCTGCTTACAAGAAACTCATCTCAACGAAAAACACTCAGTGAAACTCAAAGACTACAAGATTTATAGAAAAGACAGACACTCTGAAAGAGCGTGGGGAGGAGTCGCAACGTTTGTTTCAGAAAACATCCATAGTGAAGAAGTGATACTACAAACCCAGTTCGAAGCATTAGCTGTGAAAATGTATTTTAATCAACATTTGACAGTATGCAATTTATACATACCACCCTCACAAGCATTTTCCAGTGAAGATATTGAAAACATTATCAATCAACTTCCAAAACCCTTTCTTCTGTTGGGAGATTTCAACGCTCACAGCTCTTTATGGGGTTCCTCGCTCCCAGATTTAAACCATAGAGGCAGAACTATTATGAAATTCCTCGAAGAAAATACTTCGACGGTACTATTAAATACAGGAGAAAATACCCACTTCAGTTCAAAAACCAATAGTTTTTCAACAGTAGATTTAAGTTTTTCCGAAGTCAGATACGCACTAAAAGTCCGAAAATGGAAAACAAAAAGCCATCTATACGGTAGTGATCACTACCCAATAGTTATCGACACATCGGAGACAATCAATGACATCCCCTCAAATATTCGATGGAACTACGAAAAGGCAGATTGGGAAACTTTTAGCAAATTAATAACTGATGAATTACAGGCAATACCAACTTATAGAAAAATAGATGAAAAGGTGAATTTTTTTAGTGAGCTAATTATGAAAGTAGCAACAAAAACAGTTCCTACTATTAAAAACAACACCAAACACCATAGCGTGCCCTGGTGGAATAGACAATGTAGTGATGCTATTAGAGCAAAGAAACAAGCTCTTAATCGGTTCAGAAAAACTAGAACTTTACAAGATGCAATAGCATTCAAAAGACTAAGATCGATAGCTAATAGAATTATCAAATATAGCAAAAAAGAATCTTGGAAACAGTTTGTGTCATCGCTAAATAATCTGACTCCAGTGACCGAAATATGGAATAAGATAAGAACCCTCAGAGGAATCGGGAAACGGCAGAGAATTACTGGATTAGAAGTCAATGGAGAAATTATAACCAACCCTGGAGATATTGCTGAAGGTTTAGCAAAGTATTTCAAGGAAGTTTCTACCTCGAACAATGATCACATCCACAACTATACCTCAGGAATACATGAAAGGTACTGTTCAGTACCAACCGAATTTAAAGGATGTAAAGAACCGTTTCGGATGCAAGAACTAAATTCTGCCTTACAGAAATGCATTGGAAAGTCAGCCCCTGGTTTAGATGGAGTTACTGGCGAATTCTTGAAAAAATTGCCTGAAGATGGTAAACAGCACCTTTTAGAAATCTACAATGAAATATGGAATACCGGTGAATTCCCCTCCTGTTGGAAGCAATCAATCATCGTACCTATCCAAAAAAAGGAAGACAGTGTCCAGCCAAATGATTGCAGACCCATTTCACTAATATCATGCATTTCAAAAACTCTAGAAAGGATGATAAACACCAGACTTATCGATACACTGGAAAGAAGCAATGCCCTCTCTCCACAACAGTTCGGGTTCAGATCAAATCGCTCAACAACTGACCCCCTGCTGTCATTAAGTTTAGAAGCCGAAGAAGCTTTTTTTAACAAAGAACACCTAATTGCAGTATTCTTAGACCTAGAAAAGGCTTACGATAGAATGACAAGAGGCCGTGTATTAAGAATCTTGGCAAGATTGGGTATTGGAAAGAATATGTGGACATACATCAAAAACTTTTTGACTGGCAGAAAATTTTGTGTACGAGTAGGAAACACTTTCTCCTCCAGTCATTCTTTGGAAAATGGCACTCCACAAGGTTCACCCCTCAGCTCGACACTCTTCCTCGTAGCAATTAACGGTATCACATCCGCTATTCAGAGCCACACTAAATGTTTGCTATTCGCTGATGATATAGTAATCTCAGCGCGTAGCAAATCTTTAGCGTTCATCCAGTGGAAGTTACAAGATACTGTTGAAAAAATGGAAAATTGGACGAAGGAAACTGGGTTCAAACTATCAGCTACGAAATCCAAAAGTATCCATTTTTGCAGACAACGAAAATGTCGTGTAGACCCTCATATAAAATTAGGAGACTCCATTATCGAGTATGTAGAAAACTATAAATACTTGGGAATGATACTTGATAAGAAACTGACTTGGGTTCATCATATAAAACACTTAAGAGATGAATGTACAAGAAGAATTGGACTTCTTAAATGCATTGTCCATTCAAGCTGGGGAGCCGATAGAAAGACACTCATCCAAATATATCATAGTGTGATTCGAAGTAAAATTGAATATGGAGCCCAAATATATGGAACAGGTCGCAAAACGTTGCTAAAAATGCTTGATTCCATCCACAATTCGGCTCTTAGAATCTGCACAGGAGCTTTCCGAACTTCTCCAGTCGAAAGTATATATGCCGAATCTGGAGAACCCTCATTAGAGATGAGACGAATGTATTTATCAATGAAATATGTATCCAAATTAAAAGCATGTCCACAACACCCCTTGAGTTCAAAACTATTTGATGAAAGATCTGGTAGGCGAGGACTTCAGGAGATAGAGAAGAGCATATTTAAACAAATGATTTATAAAACGCTATATAATGTGAACATGGATTTGAACACAATTAGACGCATCCCTAACCTCAAAATCCCTAACTGGAAGAACAGTAGACCGACTGTAGATGTATCAATGACAAGACGTAACAAGGAATACCCACTGGATATCCAAAACTACTTTTTTGAATTATTGGAGAAATACGAAGGATATAATGTGATATATACCGACGCCTCCAAAATGGAAAATAGTGTTGGCTGCGCTGTAAATATTAATAAAAACCAACACCAACTTCTGTTTAGCTTACCTGGAGAGAGCTCCATATTTACCGGAGAAGCTACTGCGATCATGGAGGCCCTCCATTGGATATCAAATTCCAATGACAATCAATGGATAATAGCATCAGATTCCAAAAGCGTCATGACAGCAATTGGTAACCCATGGCCAAGCAATTCAATTATAAGAGATATATTGAATCTATGGTGGGAATTAAAAGAAAGAACGGTCAGAGTGATATTTGTCTGGGTTCCATCTCATTGTGGCATCACAGGCAATGAAAGAGCAGACCGAGCAGCTAACTTAGCAAGGAAGGGAGAGGCACCAGCCATAATTTCAATAGATTGTACCACAGTGGAGGACTGGGTTCACGCAACAAAAAAGAAGTTATTGGAAAATTGGGTAAATAGATGGAAAACTGAAAAGTCAAAATTATTAGAAATAAAAAGAGACTGCAACAAGTGGGCTACTAGCACCAGAATATCCAGAAGAGAAGAAACCATATTGTGTAGAATAAGAATTGGTCACTGCCTGTTTACCCACGGGTACCTTCTTAGAGGTCTAGAACCACCCACGTGCGAAAAGTGTGACAATAAATCGCAGTCAGTAAAACACCTGTTAGTAGAGTGCCACGAGTTCAACGACATTCGGCAAAAATTGAAACTTCCAACAACAATAAAAGAGATACTGAGAGACAACGAAGATGGAGTCACCACCCTACTGCGATACTTAATAGAGACGAAACATTACAATAGAATATAGAAAACTAGCCGCCAATGACCCTCTAGGGTAGAGGCGATTACGAATTAAAAAAAAAAAAAAAAAAAAAAAAAAAAAAAAAACTTTGAAAATAAAGATAGAAGCAGCTTAAAACTTTGAAAAGTGTCCCAAATTCACCACATCTGCTTTCTGTTATTGAATCAGCACCTGAAATTAAACAAATTCTCGCGTATATAATTATTACGTTCCTTCGATCAAAGGAGATTTTTACCGAAACTGTTTATTGATGGATGAAATACGAAATGAGAAATGTTACAGCGGAGGAATGGGATGAAATTGTGCTGCAGGCTATTAAGCACTTCGATCAGGGAAACATAGTTATCATCAGCGACAAAGTGTAATAGGCAATCAAGGAGCAATGTGAAGTATGGAGCAAACCATGGGGGCAATTAAGAACTGAAGAGGCATTGCCTGGGCTACCAAGAAAGGATGTCATGACGCACTTCTGTCTGGTGGCTATAGACCCCTTTCTCATAGCGCATCTCTGTAAAATAACATTATAAATTTAATTTATCATATGTCTATTTTAGGCCATAGGTCACCAAAAAAACACGTTTTTTTTATTTCCTGTATGTTTTATTCAACGTTTCGGCTTCAGGAGCCATTTTCAAGAACCTGCAAAACTAATTTTAATTTATTTTTTAGCATTCAAGTACAGCCTCAGACATATATTATTCAACATCCACAAGTAATACATTTAGTTTAATTTTATTTTTGTTTGTGATTAGATTTGCTTTTTTATTTTTGGTCTTGTTTTGATTAGTTTTTATATTGGTATTGATGTTTGGACCCTTTATTTCTTTATAATTATCTATGTTTTTTTCTCTTTTATCTTTGTGCCATAATTTATTTATCAGTCTTATGGGGTACCAATTTTGGAGTAGAATTTCATATATTTGTGTTTTTACTTCTTTAATATGTATTTCGTCTGTAAGCTCTGTAGCTGATTCCTATTTCGTATTAAGTCTGTAGCTGATCCCTAACCCCTCCACCCCACTCCTAATGTAAGTAAATCCAGTCCTGTATGAATGCCCTATTGAAGAACAATAATTTCTTGATACCGTCTGCAAATAGAGGTATATAAATCGAAAATTAAAATTTTTTTTAAATTAATTATAGCAATCTATTTTTAATTTATTAATTATATATTACAATTTTTAGAAACGGAAAACGACATTCTTTGAAATAAAAGAATGAATTAGGACGAATCATATCGCAATGATAAATTTTAAAAATTTTATGGCGCGGTGCATGGTAGGTGGATGATACAAGTTTATTCAAAGATAAAAAAAATAATAATAATAATAAAAAAAAAAAATTAACTAAATGTATTACTTGTGGATGTTGAATAGTATGTGTCTGAGGCTGTACTTGAATTGTAAAAAATAAATTAAAATTAGTTTTGCAGGTTCTTGAAAATGGCTCCTGAAGCCGAAACGTTGAATAAAACATACAGGAAATAAAAAAAAAAACTGTGTTTTTTTGGTGACCTATGGCCTAAAATAGACATATGATAAATTATGAGAAAATGGCACCAAACCCGAAGGATGTGACTAGAAAATTATAAATTTAACTCCTTCTAAACGGGACTTAAATTGAATATGAAAAATACCACCATTTTCATATAAAAAATTAATGAAAACAGAAAAAAAGATGGAAACTACCCGATTAAACGCTGAGATATAACAATTTTTACTATATCCCTAGACTTATTCTACTTAATAATTATTAAGTAGTTTAAATTTGAGGAAAATAAAAAAATAGTCTAATAATGTTTCTATTACAGCAAACAAACTCACAATAAAAATGCTATTAAGGAAGAAATTTTCAGAATAAAAGTTAAAAAGTTAAAGTTAATAATATTACTTAATATATCTAACATTTTTTTTTTTTTTTGCTTAATTTTCTATTCATTCCTATTACCGAAAAAAGTGCATTGCATGCATGGTGGAACGATAGCACATCCAAGCTCCACTTCTTCCCGGACCCTTAATTCATGAAAGTAGGTCTTAATAGACAAGCTCCCTACCGTTATGTCCATGAAGTTAAGAGTATTCATAACATAAATCTACTAAAAAAATTCAAGCACCAAAACCATTTTAATAATTTTTTAATAAAAATTCCAAAGTTATAAAAAAATTGTGACTATTAATTTTCAATGCGATTCGAATAGTTTCACAATTCAGTCACAAGGTTCACAATTCGGCTGTAGCATAATTCTAAAAAAAAAAAAAATACAAAGAAAAAACATATGAACAACACATTATTTAATAAACAGCACCGTATTATTATTTACTGTTGAAAGCTTGAATAAACAGAACCATCGAACCCACAAATCTTCTCTCCTGTGAACATTATTTTCGTTCCCAATGTCTACAAGCATTTTCAAGCAGAATTTACAACAATATTTCATGCAGATTGTCGCGTAAATTTGACTGCTTGAAATATTTAATTCTGTGTGACTGCGAAAGTTCTACATATTGTAATTCGACTAGATCGCCAACTCACCAGCGTGCTGCACTGTGGGAGAAATGACCAATCTAATTGAAAAAAAATAAGGGTAAAATTTTTTAATTCCGACGTAATGAGATAAAAGAGGGATGTTTAATTAGAAGATAATCATATAATTAGCGGTAACAATAAATACAACCCTCTAAACAACTACTTATTTGATGGTTCATGTTTTGTTTAATTATTATTATTTGAGCTTAGTACCACTAGTTAATTTTGTTTTTCAATAATAATTTTTATATGATAGGTATAGATGCCTATTATTTAAGTAAGTCATTAATCAAATTATCAACACATAATTTGACTAATTTTAGAAATAAATAAGTTATTTCTACATGATCTTAAATGAAGTCATTTTTAAATTCAAAAATAATTTACTAAAATAAACCCAAAAATACCCCAGTGAAATTTTTTTCAGATGCGGCTTAATAGGTATGCTCAAGAAAAATAAAAGAGTTGATTGCCTTTTGAGACATTATTTTATTTTATTTTTAAAAATATTCTACTTAAATAAGGGAGTTATTCGGTATATTTCCTTTATGATTAATATTAGAGGAAAAAATAGAGTATAAAGGTGTTGTTCACCAGCTGTTTATTGATTTCAAAAAGGCCTTCGATTCTATTGACCACCAGAAACTATATAATATTCTAATCGAGCAGGGGATCCCCAAAAAATTAATGAATCTGCTTAGGATGTGCTTGAAGGAAACGCTCAATAAAGTTACAATTGGTTATTATTTATCCGAGAAATTTGAGGTTCGTTCGGTCTTAAAACTAGGTGGAAGAGATATTTGGAGTGGTATATCTAGAGCTGATTCAATACATTCAAGATTATTTGGGTTAAGAAAATCGGGATGTGAATTAAAGATTTTAAAGAGGCGGAGAGCAAATATTTGGGATTTTTCTTTGTCGGATTTGGACCAGATTTGACTACCGTAATAAATGGAAGATTACGGTATTTAAATTTCAGGAGCCTTTTAGTGGTCGTCCAATCTGTCGGTAGTTGTAAGTCATTCAGTAAAATTTAGTAGATTTTGAATTTAATGAGGAAGTATGTAGGTGGTAGGAATTCACGGAGTTTGTACATCAGTCCCGGATGCCAGACTCTATCAAACGCCTGTTCAACGTCGAGAAAGACTCCCGTGCAGTACATTCCGCGCTCCAATGCAGAGGAGACTACATCTACCACACGATAGCATTGCTGAATAGTGGAGTGGGATGTGCGGAATCCAAATTGGTGATCTGGGATAATGTGTTTAGAGTCTAGGATGGGATACAGGCGTTTTAAAATGAGTTTTTCCAGGATTTTGCCCATAATGGGTAAAAGGGAGATAGGACGGTAGTCCCGAAACTTAAAAAATAGAATTTACAAAACCATTATCCTACCTACGGTTCTTTATGGACGCGAAACGTGGTCGCTTACATTAATGGATGAGCAACCTCTTGAAGTTTTTGAAAATAAAGTATCACACAGAATATTCGGACAGAAAAAGGACGTGTTAACCGAAAAATTTAGGTGGTTACACAACGCTGAATTGCGTGAACTGTATCCGGTTAATATAATTGAGGTGATTAAGTTGAGGCGATTAAAATGTAAAATAGCTGGGTTTAGCTTCCGAGGGGTAGACCAAAGCAAAGGTAGGTAGATTGCGTTAAGGCTGATTTGGGGGGTTGGGTTTAGACGGAGCCCGGTGGATGGAAGAATGTGGACATCGATTGGTGGTATCGGCATCGAACCTTCGGGTTCGCTAAACATTATTATTATTATTATTATTATATGTGTATACATTGGGCTTAATTCAGAAAATAACTAAGTATTTTATTTCTTTGTAATTAGTAATTTTGGGTTTTGTCAGTGAGTGTACATAAACTTTATTTGCATCACTTCAAAACTAAGAAAACTATCATTATATATTAGTTATGAATAAGTACTACATTTATTTATTTACTATCAGAAAATCAATTTTATCTAATCTAATACATTAATGAAATTATTACCATTGCTGTTTCAAAACCGTTTAATATCTTATGAGCAGAAATATAAAATAAATAAAAAATGCGATCTGGCAGATAATTATTCAGAACATTTCATCGAACAAGGACCATACAATTAATTCATGTTAATTATGAAGATTAAATAATCCAACAAAAATTTTAATATCCACATTTCAAAAGTGTGGATATTAAATTATCTTATTTAAAGGATAGTGAATTATCTCATTAAATAATTCAAATTAATATTGATTTATTTTTATTTTAAAATTTGATAAATTTCCTTTTCTTGGCATGCCTCTGTGTGTGTAAAAGCAAATCTGATTTTCATCCCATTGGGAAATCATTCGAATAATCGAATTGTGGGACTAAGCAGTTTATTCTGGAAGATTAACTTTTCAAATTTCATCGATAAGAGGATATATTTTTAGGTCTATACATCAACTTTGATATTAATTATGGTCTCGATTTATATTAACTCTTTGAATTTCATCAATATAAGGGTATATTCTAAGCTCTAGTGTGTAGAATTTTGAAATAAAATGGATTTTAAGATCGATTCGATTATATTAATTTAAAATATTTCATTTATACTAGGATTGACTGTTATGTTATTTTCTGCTTATGATTCGAAAAAACAAACAATTTTGAGATAGATTGATCATATATTGTTTTAATTTTGTGATTCCTTCAATATTTGGATTTAACATTAGTTTATCCGAGGGGGAGGTTTAAAAATGATATCGATTCAACGAATATCGATTTATTTTAACTTTTCTAATTTCTTCGATTTTTTTTTCTTATAAACATTCGATAAATTGGATTTTGATAGAATGCCTCCTAAATATAAAATAAAATCACCTGCTTTCCATTCCATAGAATGGATCAAATAATGGGACTAAGCAAGGTATTCAGCAAGAGCCAGTGGATCATTAAGGTTAAATATGATGACTCCAGATGTTAATGATAAACTGATGACAATGTGCCTGTGAAGAGCTTGAATGAAAATTGAAATTTACATAATCAAATTTGAAAATTCCAAATAGCCCCTAATGATAGAGGTATATGAAACAATTTAAAAAAATTAAAACCTAAATAAAAAGTATAAGTTGTGCGTAGGGGTATTACTAAGTTTTTACTTTGAAAGTATAATTGATATCCTTAACGTTGATAAGTCATAACTTTTCATAAAACCATGAAAAAATGAAGAAGTAATTCTTGTGGTCTAACAAATTTGCCAAGTTCTAATCTTTTTTTTTTTTTTTTTTTTTTTTTTTTTTTTTTTTTTTTTTTTTTTTTTCTTACCCTCCAAAAAGTTTATTGAAACAATTACATATATAGTATACAATAATACAATATAAACATGTAATAAATTCCTTCCACTGCCCGAGGGCATTTTAAGGATTGGGGATAGCTAAAGGTTACATATGTGGCAGAAGGCCTTGTGACTTTGACATTGAACGGGGAAGGACCGTTCTGCTAATGTTTTATTATTTACAATATATACAAATTAATGAGTTTGGACCGCAGAGACCAGACCACATCCTTCGGCGAGTATGTCCACCAAAGGGAGTTTACCTTGCCACCTCCCAGGTCTGGGTGGTGGTGAGATCTCATTGAACAGTGGGTTTGCACAGGCCTTCAGCCCATCAAAAAATTTGATGTGCCTCCGGCCTATGAACTCAGGTACCGAGGGGAGCTGGAGCTCCTCGCGTATTGTTTGATTCTTAGCCCTTTGTAGGGTGGTGCCACGGACAATTCGCCGAAGGATAGAGTTCTGGAAGCCCTGTAGACTCGTAAGCGTGGATTTATATAGGTATCGCAGGAGAGGGGCCCCGTGGAGCAGTGTTGGTCTTATAACAGCTTTATAAATTTGGAGCTTGAGTCTCAGCGAGAGCTGCGGCGACGTCAGTAGGTGGTAGAGCCGGTGCGACTTCTTTCGTGCCAGCTTGATCCTCTGCCTAACGTGATTGGAGAAGGTCAAATGTCTATCTAGCGTGACGCCGAGGTAGACAATCGAGGTAGAAATTTTATGATAAACTCCTCCAACGGTGAATTGTGTGGGTAGATGCTTCTTTCCCTTCTGAAACGACATGACAATAGCATCAGTCTTCGCAGGATTCACTCTGATACCGATCTCTTCTAGCTCTTCAACAATTGTGGCTGAAGCATTCTGTGCCAGAGTGAGTGCAGTCTCCGCGTTGATGCTGGAAGCATATATGCCAATGTCGTCCGCATAGGCTGCTACCACCGCCTTTGGATGCTTGAGTGCCACCACTGGCGCCGTGAAAACGACGAACAGTATTGGCCCCAACACAGACCCTTGAGGTACTCCGCAGGTGGTATCGACTGGGTTTGAGTAGTCTGTACCAACTCGTACGACGAGAGATCTTCCGCTGAGGTAGCTTCGGATCAGTCGGCATAGAGTGGTAGGAAACCTGAACTCTTCCAGACGGCGAAGTAGATGCGTGTGTGACACGCAGTCAAAGGCCTGACTGCAGTCCAAAGAGATGAGCGCCGTAGCTCTGTTGAGACTCATTTCATCTATTGTGTGGGCCTGAAGTTTAGCTAGGTGGTGTTCACACGCGACCCCTCTCTGGAAACCAGTCTGCTCTGGTGGTATGATGCTCTCTTTCCAGCAGTGCTTCATAAGCTGATGGTGGATTAGCCTCTCGAAAATCTTGCTGATGTGCGAGAGGAGGCTGATCGGACGATAGTGCTCAGCTGAGTCCCCGTTCTTCGCCGGCTTGAGTAACGGTACAACGATCGCTTGTTTCCATGCGGTAGGAAAGTATGAGATTCGAAGACATGAGTTGAATATGTTCAGTAGAAAGGCTTTACCCTTCCTAGGGAGCATCTTCAACAGTACGTACGGAATCTCATCCAGTCCAGACGCTTTGTTTCCTTTGGTGCGTCGTAGCGTCGACTCCAGCTGGTTGAAGGTAGAGAAGACGGGTTCTTCGTTGGGACTGGGCAGTGGTCCTTCCGGCATTGGTGGTGCATTTCTCGTCCGCTCAGCATCCCTCGCTTCATAGCTTTTGGCCAGGAGTTCAGCCTGTTCCTTAGGTGTCAGCAGCTCATTCCCCGACGTCAGGTGGACAGTCCTCTTCTTGTTAACGAACGTTCGGACCAGTCTCCAGAACTGGCGGTGGTCATTATGAGTCCTCCGGAGCTGGTCATGCCAGAGTGAGGTCTTCCAGTCTCGCATGAGGCTGGCTATCTGCCGGGTCATCGCATTGATGGCCGGTTTCAAGCTGTAGTCACGCGTGCGCTGAAAGATGTTCCTCAGGTTGTTCCTCTGACTGATCAGGGCGAGGATGTGACGTGGTGGTCTCCTGATGGCGTTGGGCTGCGGAGCGAACCTAGGGATGTTCAGGTTGGCTGAATCCTGGATAGTGGTGGTGATGACATCCACCGCCTCGTTTACCTCTTCTACTGTCTGGCACGGCGTTACCGCCGGTAAAGTGGATTCAACGCTAGACCTGTATCCTTTCCAGTCGGCCTTGTGGAGTAAGTATTTACTCGCCGGTGGTTTGGCGGGTGTGCCCTCGATCGTGTAGAGCACAGGCCGGTGATCCGACGGTCCATACGGAAGCGCTTGGCAATCCGTAATGATGTGCAGATCCCTGGTTAATAGCAGGTCCAGCGTTGATGTCCAATCAGGTCGGGCTGAATGCCGGAAAGTGTGTACACCTGGGTGAAAGACGGCCAACCTAGTCTTGGTAATGTACTTCCCCAGTGGATTGTCGCTACCACACAGCCAGGAAGTGTGTCGAGCATTGAAGTCCCCAAGGACTACATGCCGACCCTTCACCTGGGCATGTTGTAGCAGCAGCTTAACAGATGTCAGTCCAGCCCTGGGTCTCCTATAGACACAAGTGAATGTGAACCGACTCTTAAGTCGCACGTCAACTGTGAGTAAGTGAGTTCCCTCGGTTGGTTCCACTGGGTTCGGGACGGATCTCGAAGGTACATCTTTTCTGACCAGGATGGCTACTCCCTCTCGAGACCCTGGTGCACACACCTCTCGGTATATAGTGTACCCCTGGAAGTATGGACGAGTCGAGGTGTGAAGCATGGTGTCTGTCAACGCCACCACTGAAGGTCTATGCTGCTGAAGAAGGAGCTCGATTTCAGCCTGCTTCTGGAAGAGGCCTCTGGTGTTGAAATTCATGACGAGATGATTAATCATGATGCTTCTTCGTCATAGCATCTAGCATGCGGGCAACTATATCCATCAGCTTGTCCATTCTTGTCAGCATCGTCATCACTAGAGACGTCAGGGAGGCATCGGTACTTGTTGAAGGCTGAGGCGATTGCGTTGGTGCAGTCTGTTCCTTGAACTGGGTGGCGTGCTGGTGGTGGGGATGAGACTGGTGGTGGGGAGAGGTTCCTTCTGATTGGACCGGCGCTCCTCCGCTTGCTGTGCTGTATGCCAGGCCCTCCTGGACCCACTTACTCTGTTTGCTGGTATTCGTTTTCGTCGGTGTTCCTTTGGTGATTTCCCTAATTTTCTTCACCAACTCCTGTCTCTTCAAGCATTCTTTGGAGGAGGTGGGGTGGGCACCTTTACAGTTTTTACACCAGGGAGTTACTGTCTTCGGGCACTGTTCAAGGGTATGGACACCTCCACACCAGGGGCACGCACATGTTCGGCCACAATATTTCATAGTGTGTCCGTATTCTTGACAATTTCGGCACTGTGCTGGGACCCCATCTTCTTTAAAGATGCTCACACGAAATTTACACTGCGATATATGATAAAGTTTAGCAATGTCTGTCAGCTTGACCGAGTCGTCTGTAATTATCTGGATCAGCTCGATAGGTTTTGGTGGTTCATTCGGGTTGTATCTCTTTGTGAGTCTTCGGGCGAGTCTGAATCCTGGTAATCTGGTTTTTAACTCCTCGACTATCTCCTCGACGGGGAAATCAATATCGAATCCGTGAAGCACATATTTTCGAGATCGCTTAGTGCCTCTGGGAGCAAAACTGTGGAATTGTACCCTATTGTCCTGGCGCAACAGTAAAGTGGCTTGAAAGTGGTCATTCTCGGAGTTGACATACAGCCGAGTTTCTTTTGATGATGAATTGATAGAGAATAATGTTATATTATTCTCGATCAGTATATTTTTCAGCGCTGCCTGGGCTATCGGAGGTGCTATGATGATTGGCGGCGGTCTGTTTTTCTCCGGTAGATTCACTCTCAACACGGAAAACTTGTTGGCAATTGGGATCTGGGAAGGCTTTTCCGGGACGGTACGGGCGGGAAACGTGTGTCGTTTGGCTACTGGGGCGTAGCCTTCAATATCCGATCCAAGGCCTTCGCTGTCAGTTTCGTGAATCCTCTTCCCACTTTTATCTTCGGAGGCCTCAGGCTCTGGAATCTCCATAGGAAGGTTCTCATTCTGGTTCGCCATCACGAATGAAGGAAGAAAGGAGGTCCGCTTGTCAGCGCGACGCTGCCCTCACTCGAGAGAGTAACTGCTGAGGTTTGGTCCAAGGGATAAGTATGGACCCCAACAGTATTAAAGGGCGCAAGCTTAACAAGCAGAGGAAGTTAATAGTGGTCTCACGTCACTATCAAAGATAGCAACGCCAAAAATATATAATCTGCGAGAACGTTAATTATATTATTGCTCTAACGATTTTTACGATTGCTGTGTATCAAGTTCTAATCTTTCTTATAATACCTTTAAATATTGTAACTGAATGTTAAACTTTTCGAGGTTTAATATAATTTCTATCTACGATCCTGCTGAGATAAACGAATATCATTCTAAAAAAAAAAAAAATTAAAACTACGATAGCTACAATTCATCAGAGAAAAGGTTAATGTTTAAAAAAAAAAACTTAACTTTACTTAATCCATCCTTGTCTACCGCTAAGCGGTGCGAGACATATACAATAGCAAACGAAAAAACTGCTTATCCATGTTTCATAATTTAGCAAGTTTAAAATCGATACACATATGTTAATGCAGTTTGCTGGCACGAATTTGGCAAACCAAGTTTTGAACAACGAATGAAAAGAAAACAACGCTAACTAATCAATAATGAACCACTGGGAAATGAATTATTTTGAAGTTTTCACTGAAATAATAGTGAACAATTGTTCATATACATCAACACAGGGACCATACCAAATCTTTTTCTGGGAACCGAGCAAATGTTCACCAATTTGCAGAAAGACCATGATCGAAACGAGTTCATCACGATTTATTTGGTCTAACTCCACAAATAGGCACAAAACGAGAAACATGGCGTAATTCTTACATATATTTGTTCAAAAAAAAAATAATAATACACTTCATTATTAGAAATGAAGATAATTACAAAGGCGTTTGATCTTGTCCCCATAGATGGTCAATTATTATTGGGAAAATCGCATAATCAAAATAATATCAAAATAGTTCATTCAACAAATTTTGGAAACCTTTGATTCAACAATAGAAATTATACTGAAGCTAGACTTTGCATATTGCTGATTGTAATTCACTGAAAAGAGCTACTTTGATTTATCACTGAAAATGTGATTACCAAATAGTGATGATTGTCACATTCTTCTTATAGAACAATTTATTTCTCACTCATCAAAAAAAGCTTTATCTCATTTAATGATGAGCTCATGAAATCTTCTAGTAGATATTAGAGTAACTAAAAATGGAGTTATTCAAATGCAGTCCAAGATTCAAACATAGTCTTAATTTTATTCATCTCATAATATAATGTGCCTTATCCTTAATTGTTATTATGTCAATTGTAATGTTATATAAGTTTAGAATAGCAAATTGATGATAAATTTATAGTAACAAATATATTAAATATTGCTGTAAAATTTGGTAACAGAAATTTCGGGAAAATAGTTTCTGTAAAGAAAGAAGCGACTGTCCTTTATTTACCATAGTTGGTATCATTGTTTGCCAGAGCTTTGTTAAATATGTCCATCAGTCAAATTTTGAGTAGTTCTTTTCTGTTTACAGATGGATGTTAGTATGAAATAACTTACCGCCTTCATGTCTTCCAGTATCCAGTTTGGTTCTTCCAGAAAGAGGTTAATTCCTTTTATAGAGGATGCCCCCTCCAAATCCTCGGGGGGTCGCAAAGAAGGCACGCACGCGATGATTACACAAGATTGTAATCACCCTCTTCGCCGATGTCCATCCTTCAGGGCGGACAACAAGAACGGTCGTTATGTCACGGTGGGTGCTGCAGCTTCAATAGAAGTTGCCAGGGAAGATCTAAGGACTGAGGTGTCGAAACAGCCAGGGGTGTCTACTAGGAAGAAATAGCAAGTCGACGGCATATAGAGTATTTCGTCTCATTAATCATACTAATTTAACAAATCATATGTTTTTTTGTCTATTTCGCTAAACTTTCAAATGTGCTCGAACTAGATTATCAAGAATGCTATAACGTTCAACAAGAAGGATGTTATTTTAATATATACAAAGACAAACAGGGACGCCCATCCTTCCTAGATCCATGGAGCGTCTTTCCACTCCAAACAAAGTTGATTGATCTTCTCCTCTTAAAACAGCTCAAACGAAATCATCATTAGAAAAATTGTAAATATTTAGCAATCACACTTGTAGTCTGTTCCTTGTTTTCTCTTTGTTTTGTGGTTTTAAAGCTCCAAAATCCACTAAAACGGAGTTGCCTCAAAACATTCCTGACCCTGTAAAAATATGCTCCTCTCAAAAATTCAAAACATCATAAAATAAACACACTCAAAAGTTTTGTTGGCTAGCCATACTCCCTTCAGGACAACTGCTGTATATACTGTCACGAACTTTTGTATGGATCGTTTTAAAGTAGCCTTATGAAATAAGGTGAATGCTTCATGAGTTACATCTCAACCAGAAAAAAACAAACAAATTTTGTGAAAAAGTTATCATCACATCGTATTCACAATGCCACATATTCTCCACATACAACTTAGCGCATTAACCTTATGGAAGTGCCATTTCATTAAATGATTTTTCGAGGCAATAAATCTTACAAAAAAAACATAGGTTTTAGAAAATATAATAAAGCAATTTGCGAACAACGAACCTTGCATGATATTGGCTATAAATCAAATGTACAAGAGTAAGATTCTATTCTCCTTTTTTATCGAACTCAGCGGTTGATTGAAATTTATGACCCACACGGAAATGAGCACTTTTTGATTTAATATCGTTTTGTATACATTAAAATGTCTGGGAAGTATTTTATAGATATATAAATTTAAAGCGTTTCAGAGGGAGGGAGAAGACTTTAGGGAAGTTTTATTAATATCGTTGCAATCGTTTTAGTGGTACAGTCTATAGAGAAACTGTTATTCTTTATTATTATTAACTTGTTATCCATCAAGGCAGTTCCCCGACACCACTTTGATATAAGAACATAGTTTTACCATCTAAATGTTTATTACAAGCAGCTCTAGAGGTGCACAATACTTTAAAAATTGGAGAGTGGTCATACTAGCCAACATTTACCCAATGTTTAATGATATTGGTTGGCTAGGTTTAATACACTTTGTACCGATTTTCATCTAGTTTGCCCGAAAGTAGTCCAAAACTCAAACTTTCCACTGGAGGCCTGCGAAAAGTCTCTATCAACACAAGGATATTATAGATTTCTATTATAGACGAAAATTTATCAATATTTGTATATGACTAGGATGATATGAAATACCTACAGCAATTTTTTAAATCACAGTCACACATTTAAAGCACTGCGTTCAATCATATTTTCCATTGCATTATAATGTGCATATATATATATATATATATATATATATATATATATATATATATATATATATATATATATATATATATATACATATATATATATATATATATATACATATATATATATATATATATATATATATATATATATATATATATATATATATATATATATATATATATTACAAAATTCTATAATATATAAATATATATATAGGATCACTAGCGGATCCAGGATTTAATTTTGGAGGGTTTTCAGCCCGAAACCTTTTTTCATAAAAATAACGATAATTACTTTGGAAAAAAAGAAATAAACTAACTACCTATATGAAATGGTGTTTAAGTGATTCCTAAAGTCTATTTAAATGTGATTAAACGAACAACAGTACTTTAAGAGATTATTTTTTTCCATAAAACATGGTTATATTTTACCATTTTGGGGGGGAGGAACTTCAGCCCCAAAGCCCCCCCCCCTCGTAGATCCGCCCATGTATAGGATGTAAGAATGGAGAAGGAAGGCAGAAGATAGGCAGGAATGGCTATCAATTTTAAGTGAGGCTAAAGTCCAATCAGGGCTGTAGCGCCATTTAGTAAGTAAGTAAGTAAATATAGGAAGTACAGTAAGTAGAGAGAAATATTTAAAAGGTTGACAGCAGACATCAAGACCCACAAGAAAAGTTCATATTAACAATTTTCCAATTTCCAGCAATAAAGTAGAAAATTTAAGATATGCTTTTTTTTAGGCGGGTCACGATTTTTGTTGAATAGAAAGCGATAATATAAAAAATATTTGATTATCGTAATTAAACGTTGCTCCATCGTAAACTAGACTAAATTTACTTTAAGGGAAAGAAAATTTCGTCATTGTTAAAATTTTTAAGAGAGGACTATAAGGCGGGCAAACGCTGGTAAGTTCAGTCTAAAAAAAGTCATAAAATATTTGTGATTACATTTATCACCCTTTAACTGTACTACATTTACCCATTTACCTGTACTACACTTTTACTAAAACTTTCTTGGTTAATAAGCTTCAAGTTCATATTAATTAAGTTTAGGTTTAACAGGAAAAATGTTGAGATTCACCTCAAGTTGTGTAAAGAAATGAAGTGATTTCCAATCCAGTCACCTTAAAGTTTAAGTGTTTACTGCAAAAAGTACTGTAATAAACCGTGGCTTTATTTCTTTTTTTTTTTTTCGAGGTATGGGATGTATTGCAATAAACATAATTTCCTAAAAGCATATTTTATTTATAAAATTTAAAAATAATGATTTTTTAAATATTCTTCAAGTAAAGTCGTTATAAAACTGTGTTTTTTCTCCCAGATCTCCGTCATATGAATTGATATGTATTTATCAGCGCCAAATTTAATGTTTCTCATTGAAATTTATGTTTAAAATAATGAAACCTACTGATTTCTTCAATTATTTTCATGAAGACGTAAATATTAGGGTTAGGAAAGAAGAAATAAAAGCTTTGCAACAGTTGATTATAGTTATTTTTGCTAAAAACATGGGTACTTTAAGGTGACTGGATGGCAAATCACTTAATTTCATTACACAAATTGGGTTGAATATCAAATTTTTATTTTAAAAACCTCAACTTAATTAATATGGACTTTAAGCTTATTAAATGAGAAAGGTGATAAAAAAACAAAGAAATAATTTATGTTTTTTTTTTTTAAATGGAACTTACCTGTGCCTGTCCCCTTAATATTCATCTAAATAGTTTTAACAATGACAAATTATACTTTCGTTTAAAGTAGATTTTGTCTTTGTAACGCGTTGTCGCTTAAAACACACTCATTTTTCAACTTTGTCCAATTTTCTCGTTCTAGGTGTCATTCGTTTCAACTTCCCGAGCTTAACAAATGTTGTTGTATACATTTTTAGGATTATTCAAACGTAGTAGCAGGAAAATTGGGAGAGGAGGGAGGGAACTCCCAAAAAATTCACCCCACCCGCCACAATATTCAGATCAAGTTCTAATTTTATACGGATGTAACTGACTCAATGTCCAATGTTATTTTGGTTATTTTGCCAGTGATAAACTCTGCAGAATTTCAAGAGAAGGAGAGACTACAACTCTTTTTGACTATTTCAATTAACTCTACAATCTTCTCGCTTCATCATAAATGAAAATTTAAAACTTAAAACATTGTAATGGGTTGGTTGTGGTCGGTTTAGGCACTTTATGGCTTGGTTATGGCATGGTTGGTTGGTTATGGCACTTAGGCAAACAGTCGAATAACAAAGTTTTTATTATGACTATTGCGAAATCTTGACTTCCACAAGCTCCACTATAAAAAAATTCAACCCAATTTTATGATATTAAATTTGGATTCCCACTCCATAATACAAAATCCGTCTCCAAAGAAGGTTCTAAAATTTTAACTATACACTCGTCAACGACGGGTACCTCAGCTAGTAGTTTATAAATCGTCAAAATAAAATTCGATCAAAAAATTGTTTTTTAAATTATTTTTATGAGAAAATTTATATTTTTTATAATAAAATTACACATATAACAACGTAAACTTTTTTATATTTGTAGTTTTTCTTTCTTCCTTTATCAATTTTATTCTTACATACATAGCCAGAATTTTATTCCAGAATAAATTTTCTTTGTAATCTGTAATGTTTGTTTGAACTCTCATAACTATATTATTTTCCAAATGGTTATGGATAGATAAAATCATTACAATTCTTTCACTTTTATTCTTCAAAATGAAAATGGTTTTTCACCCTACAAAGGTGTGATAGAACATCTTCAATATTCATAGAAGATTTGGAGGACACAAGCGTTTTCGTCGGATCAAGCGGAGAGCCCTTTGAGTCTGAAAACACGTTTTCAGCCATTGATCTGCTTGTCTGTTGATCGATTATGTTACTTATTTCTTTCTTTCTTTTTTTTTTTTTTTTTTTTGTTTTAAAGTCTTGACTACCGATACCAGTGAAACAAAATGGGACCTGCCTGCTCAATAGCGGCTGTGCAATAAGAGAACATATTTTTCCATAAGCTGTGGCGTAAAAACGATGTTAATGAAACTTTCCTCGAATTTTCTGCTTAGTCTTTTTAATTTTCGCATATTTAGTCATTTCTCAAGAAAAAGTTATAAAGAAAAGAAAACTGTTTGAGGGGCTTACTCATCATATCGTTTTTCAACAGATATTAACATTTCAGAACCCCCTGCGTCCGAATTTAAAGCATATTTTTTGAAAGGTTATTAATTTTCTGACAAATTTATCGAAAATCATCTGAATTGGACCACTTTCAACCAAGTTACAGCATATTAAATTTTATACGCTGATTTTATTGATGGTTTACTTGATGGCCCGCTTAGATTCCTTAGTTCATCCAAGAAATGGTACTCTAATGATTTTTCCGATCGATTTTTAGAAAAATTAATCTAATCCAATTTTTTTTTTTGTCTTTTTTCGCTAATGGAAACATTTACAGTCGTCATTTTTTTAAAAAACACTGATAGGAGTCAAGTTAGTGGACACACTAAATTTTTATTTAAATGATTTGTAAAAATTAGTGATTAATTAATCAAGAGACAGAACACAAATGTAGGTTATAATTTGGGGAGCCGCAGTGGTCGAGCGAGTTAAGGCGCCGGCAAAAGTTCCATGATACGAGTTTAAATCCCGTTCGCGGGTTTTGTATTTGTATTTATTTTGTATTAGTGTTTGTATTTGTATTATTTTGTTTTTATTGTAATTATTTGTATTTATTGTATGTACTTTTTGATTATTATTTAGTTGTTATTTTTCATTTGTTTATTCTATATTTCTGTATAAATATTGTGAATGTGATCTTACCTCGCTATAATTATTTTCTATGCGATAGAATATAATATTACTCAATAGTGAATGTAAAAAAAAAAAACAAATTTGTATACAAGTTTTTTCTCGAAATTTCAGCTTACCGGCAATTTATACTATAAATAATTTTCTATCAGTTCCGATTGTTTTTAAGACTATCGATTACACAATGGGTGGTGATAACTATCAGTAGTTTTTCAACACTAAGATTTTATATAAATATAATTACTATATAATAAATAAATAAATGGAGGGAATTCCATAGGAACCAAGTGGAACAAATGGAAGAGAACTTCAGGGGAGGCAACACCAGACTCTTCTACAGGTCCTCCAAGAATAACATTAGAGGCTATACGTCACCCAACTTGGATATCAAGAGATATAATGGGACACTGGCACCAAACAATGAAGAGAACTGCGAAATACTTGCTAAAAACTTCTTAATTGTGAGAAACCGAAAGAAAAACTGGAAATAAAGAGAAATACACCGCAAAATATCGACTCATACCCCCGGATGAAGAAGAAGTACAGGAAGTAGTGAAGGCCCTCAAAGGAAGAAGAAAGAATTTCAGAGGAATGGCGGACCGCCTGAATACACCCACTACACAAAAAAGGGGAATCTCGCTATAAAATATTCTCTAGAATCCTACTTAATAGATTAGAGCCGCAAATAGATCGGAAGATAGGGGAATATCAGGGAGGCTTTAGGAGGGGAAGATCCTGCAAGGAGCAAATACTTAGCCTAAAACTGATCATAAAATATTACAGATTTTTTACCTCAGAAAGATATATTGCTTTAGATATATAGATATATTACAGAGATATATTGCTTAGTTCTAAGGGAACATGGAGTAGACCAAAAAAACAATAAGCTTGATAAAATTTACACTGACCAATACCATTTCAAAAATAAAATTCCAGGGTCTAATAAGTGATTTATTCAAAATAAACACGGGGCTTAGGGAAGGCGACGTCCTGGCACCGATACTTTTTAATTTAATGTTGGACAAAATTATGACAATATTCTGGCGAAAGGACGAGGCAGGTGCGGTAATAGGAATAAAAAAGAACAATGTGAAAGTAAAGTGTCTGGCCTTTGTAGATGATCTAGCCCTACTAGCAGAGACAGACGAGGAAGCCATAAAACAGGTACATAACATATAACACCCTGAAAGAAATATCCGAGAAAACGGGACTACATATCTCTTATGAAAAAACAGAAATTATGACAACAGATACCAACTTCACCAAGAAAATATTGGACACAAAATAGGGGAAAATATAAGTGACCAAAAGTTTAAATACCTAGGGGAGATAATATGCAGTAACGGAACGGATAAGGCATCAATCGAAGGAATAATAACCAAACTGGAAAGACTGAACTTCGCTACCAAGAATGTTTATAACAAGAAAAGTTTGTCCTCAAATGTAAAAATAAGACATTACTGTACAGTAGCAAGACCTGTAATATTATATGGCTTTTAAAGCCTTCCGAGCCTAGAGAAAATCCTGAAGATTGAGAGGAAGATTCTAAGGAGGATTCACGGACCCAAGGTAACGCAAGAGGGATACAGGCTAAAATCCAATAAAGAAATATACAGATATTTGGAAGATTTGGAAACAGTCGTCAGTGCAAGAAGACTGAGGTTCTACGGGCACATAGTCAGGATGAACAGTGAAAGACTGAACAAGAAAATTGTTGACAAAGTTTGCAGCTATAAAAGTATGGGTGGATATGTTAAACAAATAAAAGAGGGACTAGACAGGATAAAAATCACGGAGAAAGATTGCTTGGGTAGAGAGCTTTTTAGGGAAAAACTAAAAGGGGTTGTGGTTCTTGAAGAGGACGAGAGAGGAAATGAACTAAGGAAGAGCGAGAGGAACAGTCCAGGAGGATGAGAGAATATTGGATTAAAATGAAGGCTGAGGATGTGAAGAGGAAACGGAAATGATATTCGCGTGGTCCTTGCGGGCCAGTTCGTATAAAAAAAAATTAATATATAAATATAATCCGTAATGACAAACAAAAACTGAAAAAAAATTCTAAGCTGCAACTGGGCAAGCCTTCGGTTTCCTATTTCGACCTTTTCGATGAAGCGTCATGTCATCCTCTTCAAAGAAGTTTCTTAACTTTAAAATTTTAAAATACGTTTAGGGTCTATTGCAATGTAACCACTAGGATGTGTATGGTATGGATGTTATAATCTATAATTTAGTCGTCGTTACAGTGCGACCTTTTGCAGAACTGTGCGTATTCTTCAATTATCTTCACATCAACGTCCTGGAACGACATCTACTCTACAAAGAACATTCGCAATGCTACTGATTAAATGGCCACTTTCGTACAATCTATAAGAAGAAGCTAAGTCGAAATGATAAGTGGTAACGATATTTCACTTTAATCGGTATCATTTATTATTATTATTATTATATTCTTTAATTATTCAAAACATTATTATTTTTCAATTAAATCTTTAAATTATTTATGAATGATTAGTCTTAATCGATGCATTACAAGTGGGAATCGTCTAAGAGTAATCTAACCGCAGTGCATTATATGAGGCTATAACTTAATAACGACACTCTTTTATTCACGAAGCTGTGGGATTGTTACTCCCGACGAGATATTATTGAAATGCCATGACCTTCATTTTCGCGGCTAGAGATGCACGCCTTTCACATCTTACGTCAGTGGGGTCTAGGGCATTGCGTGTCAGTGCTCGGACAGATCGGCGGGGGTCAAGTCGTCCTTTGATTCCTTTTTTTTTACATTCTCTTCTCATGTATAGTTAATCATATCGTATTCTTAAAAATAAATACGTTCTATATATATGCGCAATAAATTATAAGTTTGGATAATTATTTTTTTTTTAATTAGGAGCACAATTAAACCTCAGTTTGATAAATTATAGCAAGATTTTAATGATTTATATGTTTCTTGATAAAGTTCAAGAATAACAATAAGATTTTATATTGTTATCACATTTAAAAAAAAAAATGTTTACTTGGTTTTCCTCGAACGAACAGGCACTGTTTAGCACCATGAGCATGACTGAAGAGAGTCTTAACATTAACACTCTACCCTGACACGCAATGATAATTTTGATTTTCAAATACTTCAGTAACATTTTATAAAACATTGAAATACAACTTGTACTATAGGCTTACGAAATATTTACATATGAATAGAAAAATCTTTCCTATTTTATAACTTTTGGAATGAAATTTCAACTGTGAAACCACTTTCTCTAAAGCATAAGAAATAAAATTTCAGTTCATTTACGGTAGTTTTATCAATATTTTCTCCAATACATTATAAGTAGTAATTAGTGCTTTGATGTATGATGTAGCTGTTATTAGTACATACTACATATGTATTAACACTAATGTGTATTTTTTTTTCCTTCTAAAATATTTCTCCTTTTTGTTAGATGTAGTAGAAGTAATATCATACATGCAGTCTACAATGTAAAGTTCAATCCATATTCACAGCATATTTTGTTACAAAATAAATACATATAATATTTATAATTTTATATTTTTTTTTTATAATTCAATTATGAAATAGATAATCGCCAAGTAAATGTATAAAGAGGAAATACGATGGGGGAATTTATAAGGTATGTTCTTTGAGACAATAATAAATTCATTAAAAAACATTTTATTAATAATTATACCAATACACTCATATACATATATTTTTTTTATAATTTTAATTCGCGCGATGTATTCTTCTGAGAGACTTATATTGCTAACGGGAGCAGAGATAGGCTGGAATGCGTCACCCAACCTCACCTAAGGCCACTTATAGCTGTTGCCTTTGGTGCTAATGAGTACTTCCCACCGACTCACTCGGATTCAAGGACAGTGTCAGATCGGTCTAGATCCATGAATTATGGCAGTTCAGGGTCAACCGTCCTACAAGGACATATATTACATTCCCTGAAACAGACTATTCTCGGAGCAAACTACTGACATCCTAGAAAACCACATCACGATTTTCGATTCTCGATAAGAACATGAGATAGGGTCACCACCCACCCCTCCGCTCAGTTTTAGTTTACTCCATTAGACTGATGGTTCTCAAATATTAGAGAAAGAATCTAAGGCTGTCAACGTTTGCTAATCATTCTAGTAATTACCACGCTTAATGTTGCTTAAAATTATTTCTTAAAATTAAATCAATAATATTCCAAACGCGTTAGCCCACCGAACCATTCCATCTTCTGAAAATATATTGTCTTTCTGCAATGGACGCCCAGCTGATCAAGTTCTCACCACGCTCGACGTTGCTTAGCATTGATAACCTATTTCAAGCCTCCCAAACTTAATCCACTAGGCCAACAAGAAACCCCATTTACAAGCCCTCTCACTTTACTCAAAGCCTATTAAATTTTGTTAACATTTTGATTTTTTATTATCACACAATTATAATTTAAACTGAGCTTGCACATCAGTTTTCAGTATTTTTTTTCTTCTATTTACTTGACAATGATGTCGATTTACCTTTTTTTCTATTGTTGTAAAAGAAGCGAGGTTTTTTTTTAACCTGGCTTAACATATGGCGGCAGGGGAGTAGTTCAGTGGGTAACCACTGACTTCTAAAGTTGAAGGTTTGAATTCGGCTGATGACGGGGCATACTCAGCTTTTATAAAGTGGGTGTTCTTAATTAAAGTAATTAATTAAGGGGAAAACAGCCAGATTAATCAAGGCTCGATCACCTAGCTGCACAACCGTTGATATTGAAACAGCGATTCCTTTTTTTTTTTTTTTTTTTTTTTTTTTTGTAGCATATTCCATGGAGGGGCATAGTAATAAAACGAGGATGATTGTGCATTAAAAGTGAAATATGATAAAATGTGCGATGTTCATATAAAAATATAATAATTGGAATCTGGAATTTACTTGTAGAAGTACCAGTTGTTTGTATAGTTATGTCATATTTTGTCTTCTGTATTTCATGTCCATGTTCTTACATAAGTTAATTTTTTAATAAAGGATAGGTTGAGGATCTGTACATTCTTTTAGGCTCTAGCTTGTTTTCTAATGGGAATAACTGAATTAGCCTGATTTGTTGGTATTTATAGAACTACTTTTCAAGTATAAATTATAGATATTATCCTTTCAACTGCCATGCCACTCATGAGGTCTATTTATATATATATATATATATATCTATATACCGATGGTTCGAACAACATTCTTACCCCCGCGGCAAGGATGAGTTGCCCGACCTTGGCCGTTCGAAAAGTTAGCTGTTGACCGCACTCTCGGGCGGACCATGATCGGCACTTGCTCCTCCGTACTCCGTCCCTGTGTCGAAACTAGGAAATGCCGTGGGATCTCTCGGCTTCGCTGCCCTTTCCAATGACGCCGTAAATACCGAGTACCATCCCTCACTAATTAACTTGTCAGTCTCTGGACGTGAACAGTTAAGAATCGAACCTTCTGTGAAGAAAGGCTCTCGCTTATTTTACATAACGGGCCAAAATTAGAATCAATCAGTTATTTATTTTCTATTCAAATAATGAGCATTTTTGTTAATGATGGATATGTTTTGTGAAGGGAGGAAGAAAATATGTACTCTGAAAATATAGAAAGACGAAACAATAACTATCTTATATGATTGGAATGGAGCCCATACATTATATGACACATAACTCATGGGTCCCGTCATACCTTTTATATTAGGGGCCAAATATATATTTTTGGTTTATTATAAAAATATACTAAGTATATTTTAGAATGATATATATATTGTTCATATATAATTAAACAGCTAATATATATTTTTGTATCTTATATAGTCCTGAAGAAGACCTACAACGTACGTCGAAACGTTGGGCAATGTAATAAATATACTATTATGTAATATAGTATTTTTTTTAAACCGCTCGACATTTCTAGCTAGTTCAGTACATACAAAACAAACGCTCTAAGCTTCCAATTAATTACAAAATATTTATATGCATGACTGTAATAAGACCTATTTGGAATTATGAAATTCAGCTTTGGGGCTCCATTAAACCATTGAATTCCTCTCGTATCCAATAATTACTAATCCAAAATCCTTAGTAAAATACTCAAAGTTCGTTCTTTCGTCTCAGATAAAATGATCTATAATGACCTTAATGTTCCATATGCCTCCGACTTGGCTTAATCCAGATATCTTCCATTCTATAATAAACTGCAGAACCATCCGAAAACTCTCGTTTCTTATCTCCTTATTTTTTTTTTTTTCGATTCCTGATGACCCTCTGAATAACATGGCCCTTTCTTGAAAATTTCATTTCTAACTTTTAATAAAGCTTGCTTAACTTCCTGAATTATATTCAAATTCAACATTATTACAAACATTTGAAAGATGGATGGATGCTCATTCAACCCATATCAATATATTTTGGATTTTATGCCTTTTTATGGTGTAAATAAAAAAAAAATCATTAGTTTTTAATTAATATGTATATTTCCAATTTGGTAATCGAGGTCGTTTCGTTGCCATTTTTCATAGTGTAAAACGCTCTAAATTAGTAGTAATTTGGTTGTTGAATTGTTCATAAACAGCAAAGGACCCACCATACGCAAATTTAGAAGAATAATATCATATTAATCAACTCCTGCAACAATTCAGATTTTAGGGTTTTTCGAGGGGTGTAAAACGAATCTCAACCATTTTAAAATATATTTACCAACACTTTCTGTCTGTCCAACTTTCTACTCAAACTATATTAATACAGAAGGAATTTAAAGGCCCGGATGCAACAATTAAGAATTGTATTAATTTTTTTTATTATTTATTTATATGGTATTTACAACTGTATACAAAAAATACATCTGGTAAATTCGCACATTGGTATAAAGACATGGAACACATGTTGAGAAACTACCCATTGGTAGCACTCTAATAATATGTCTATATTCTTCTTTTCAGACGCCTCGGAGGGTTATCAGGATTCGAATAGGAAGCAAGGTTAGAGACAAGAGGGTTGGGATGGTTATGAAGTTTATTATGGAAGGACAGATATCTGGATTGGGCCAAATCTGATACATAAGGAACATTAAGGTCATTATGGATAATTTTATTTGTAACAAAGTAAGGAGCATTGAGGATTTTACGAAGGATTTTGGATTGTAAGGATTGTATGCAAGAGGAATTCGAAGGTTTGGTGGAGCCCCATAGCTCAACTCCGTAAGTCCAAATAGGCCTTATTATAGTCATGTAAATCAGTCTTTTATAATTGATTGGATGGTTAGAGCGTTTGTCTAGTAAGTGTTGAAGTAGTCGGAAACGTCGAGCTGTTTCTTGTCGTTTCAGTCTGGTATGAGGATTCCAAGTTAGACGTTTGTCCAGATGGAGTCCTAGGTAACTGTTCAACAGGAATAAGTGAGGTGTTGTTAAAGGATACTGAAGGACAGGAAGTCATTGGTTTACGACGAAGGGTGAAGGTAATTTGATGGGATTTATTGGAATTTATTTTAATTCTCCAGTTCTGACACCATTCTTCAAGAGTTGTGATGTGGGATTGAAGGGTTTGGGATGCAATAGATGGGTCGTTATTAACTGATAGGATACATGTGTCATCAGCATGTGTGGTGATGACAGTGTTGGGATGGGTTGGGATGTCAGCTGTATAAACTGTGTAAAGGATAGGACCTAGGATACTACCTTGAGGAACACCTGCAGACTGGGAAAAACGGGATGTATAGACATTTTTGTGATTTACTTTAAAGTATCTATCATCAAGGTAGGAACGGATAATGAGAAAGTAGGTAGATGGTAGGAATTTTCGGAGTTTGTACAGCAGTCCCGGGTGCCGAACTCTATCAAACGCCTGTTCAACACAAACATTTGAGAAAGGCTCCCGTACAGTACATAATGCGCTCCAATGCAGAGGATACTACGTCTACCACACGATGGCATTGCTGTATAGTGGAATGGGAGGAGCGGAATCCAAATTGGTGATCTGGGATTATGTGATTAGAATCTAGGATTGGGTACAGGCGTTTTAAGATTAGTTTTTCCAGGATTTTTCCCATGATGGGTAACAGAGAGATGGGACGGTAAGAGGATGGATATTCTGGTGGGTTTTGGGGTTTGTGGATCATTTTGACAATAGATATTTTCCATGGATCAGGGAGTATTAAATTTAATTTTCAAAGTTTCACATAAAATTATTCTTCATCTAATGTTGAATGAAGTGTAGTTGGAATAGTTCGCACTATTTTAATCGAATCTGCTAAAGTCTGACTCTACCAGGCAGGGTTTTGTTAAGCAGTTTCAAATAATCAATCATTAACACCGTCGTTTTAATCTTAACTCTTTCTTCCAATAATAAGTAGATTACTCAAAATAATAATGAAACTACCATTTTCAGAAACCGGCAGGAGAGTTTCCAAAATATCATAATTTCACAAAAATATATATTCCATCATTTAGTGGGGCTAAGAGATTTTTTTCTTTTTATCCCTTTTATTAAGGCGAGGAAATCAATAAGGGCGGGGCTTAAAGTGCTCGAAGAAGTCCATCAGGAAACTTCTACAAAACGATTAATCTCACGGTATTTGACATAAGACAACGTGGAAGGTCGAAAAGCAGATTTTCAGAATCAGCAAAGCTGCAAATTGAAACTGAGTTGCACTGAGGTGAAAACATATTGCCCAGAGTGATAACATACACAAACATTAAAAAAAAAAACCATAAAAATTAAAAGAACTACTATAATAACTATCTAATAACTTTCTCAGCTTCGAATTACAGCTTTTATTAAAAAGGAAATAATTTAATTATAATTGTTTAACGATTTCTTACCCAAGTAAGAAATGCATTTAGCAGATGATGTTGAAACGATGCCGGTGAAGAGGAATATTACATTCTTAACCCCTGACCCAGGTTGCGGTGTAAAATCATAGCCAGCCACTCAATTCCACGTTGCCTAATCGGAAATACCAATTGGTATAGCCAAGACATTTCGTCTTTATGCCAGAAAATTATTATTATTCTGAATCGAATATTTGAGCTGTGCATCTATAATAGTCTTCAAGCTTCTCGAACATAAAATAACATCGTTTGTAACAATAATATAAAAGTTGATAGAACTCAAAATATGGACTGGTATTTAGGCTCTATTTACAAAACTAATTTATATATTTATTATTTAATTCAGAGCTTGCCTATGAACCAAGCTCCAGAATTTGACTTAATTACGAATTTCGTCAAAAAAAATTTCCTTGGAAAGCAATTTTTTTCTAACAAATATATACAATTATATTTCGAGAATCAAACATTTCCCAACCCTCTGGAAATATTCTAAAGTTGCCATGACCTTAAAACCTAAAAAAATCAGCCTTCTTCCTTATTATTTGAAAAAAATATGTTTCGTCACCTTGATTCTCTCTATATTTTTAAATTTATTGCAAAACATCAAATCGGCTTCAGAAAGTGAATCATTCAATTGTTCAACAATGCCATCGATTGGTTGATTGTATTTCTAATTCTTTATTGAAAAATATTGCGACCATGGGAAGTTTTTGTTCCGAGTTTTTAACATATGTTTTGAGGACTATTGATCCGAAAAAACAGTTTCGCAAAATGGTCTAGGCGTGAACTGTCTAGCTCAAAACAAAAAGCCACAGACACAGAAATCACCTATTTAGGATGTAAGCCGCTGGTAAAATTTTTTTCTCAATTTCATTACAGTATATAAACATGATATATGATTATAAACACGTCAATCATAAATAGTACAAAAAATAGTGCTCATTCTCGTTTTAATTATAAACTCTTATGAACTTCTCCTTAGGAAACGTAAAAAAAGGGTTCATTTATAAATCCCGGAGATGTGGTCATAAGAAATGTTTTAATATTTCCGTTCTATGTAAACAACAGAATCCTACACCGTGACCTTAATATCCAATTATTTCTAGAACTTATGCTTGAAAAATTATCCAAATTTCATCAGAACCATACATTTTATCCAAATAACCTTGCATAAACCCTATTTAGCTCCACCCATCACCAAAATCCTTCTTGAAGGTTAAAGCGGCATTGGCCCCGAAATGTTTCGTAAATGAGTATTGATAAATAAACATTACGGCTTTTCTCCACCCAAGCCATGTACCGGCCATTAATACTAGTGAACCAGCCGAGAGAGTGGCGCTAGGATATGGGCTTCCGAGTTTTTAACATATGTTTTGAGGACTATTGATCCGAAAAAACAGTTTCGCAAAATGGTCTAGGCGTGAACTGTCTAGCTCAAAACAAAAAGCCACAGAAACAGAAATCACCTATTTAGGATGTAAGCCGCTGGTAAAATTTTTTTCTCAATTTCATTACAGTATATAAACATGATATATGATTATAAACACGTCAATCATAAATAGTACAAAAAATAGTGCTCATTCTCGTTTTAATTATTAAACTCTTATGAACTTCTCCTTAGGAAACGTAAAAAAAGTTTTCATTTATAAATCCCGGAGATGTGGTCATAAGAAATTTTTTAATATTTCCGTTCTATGTAAACAACAGAATCCTACACCGTGACTTTAATATCCAATTATTTCTAGAACTTATGCTAGAAAAATTATCCAAATTTCATCAGAACCGTACATTTTATCCAAATAACCTTGCATAAACCCTATTTAGCTCCACCCATCACCAAAATCCTTCTTGAAGGTTAAAGCGGCATTGGCCCCGAAATGTTTCGTAAATGAGTATTGATAAATAAACATTACGGCTTTTCTCCACCCAAGCCATGTACCGGCCATT
This sequence comes from Nezara viridula, assembly GCA_928085145.1. NCBI lineage: Eukaryota > Metazoa > Arthropoda > Insecta > Hemiptera > Pentatomidae > Nezara > Nezara viridula. Next base: position 186,240,681 of record OV725077.1, on the reverse strand, counting down.
AATACTAGTGAACCAGCCGAGAGAGTGGCGCTAGGATATGGGCTTAGTTGTGACCAAACATAATGTAATGTCAAAAAAAAAAAAAAAAAATCATACCTAAACTGCGCTGAAATTGTCAATATATGTAGAAAGTCATAAATTTTAGTATTCCAAGAAAATGTGATAAAACAAATTCTCAGGTGGTCTGTTATGAACAATTTTTTTTTCAGAAATATTACAATCTGTCACAATTAAGGGCAAGGATAAACAATATATGAACTTCCAAAGCAAAAACTGCATTTGGCACATCCTCATTGTTGTCAAGACTCATAAACAGTTGCGATGCATGCATTCCCAGATCTCAAGTAGGCTAAATAGATGCACAGGTGTGTCTTAACCTCAACCGGTTGAAAACTACTCGTTCTTTAAATATTTCTTGACACTCAGCCATCACGATTTCAATTGGAGGAACGTGGAAAATCGTAACCTAATGAGACTATTTGTCAATCGAAAACGAATTAAACTAACATAAGTTTCATTCTTTTATTCTGCCGTATACGTTTCAAGGATGGCTTTAAAATTTTGTGCATTTTAAGAACAAATTTAGTAATAGAGTAAAATTAAGTAAAAACCGCCTTAAGCTGAAACTAATTGTAACAAAATTTATTCTAATTATAACTGAAAAGTGACGTAGTATGGCAAGTAATCAACATACTGAAAATTCAAGATGTTGCTCAAAAAGAATTTCTTCCGGCCGCCAGCTTGAAAATACTTACTGAATATAAAAAAATATTATAAAAAATCAAGAGTGATACAAATTTACAGGGAATCTGATGTTAAAAAAGAAAATGCCATTGTTCATTAAAAAAAAAAAAAAAAAAAGCGGTGGCCGAAAAATTAAAAAGCTTTGTAGTTATGAAAATATATTTTTTACAAACATTTGAAGATACATGTGCAGCTTTGATTGCGCTTATGGTTAAAAAAAAAAAAAAAGAATATATAAATACACAGGATGTCCCGTGAGCAAGATCTACAAAAAATTTCAATTCCCCAATTTCCAGCAGAAAAATAAAAAAATGAAGATTTGAGTTTTTTTAAGCGGGTCACGTGTTTTGTTAAATAGAAAGCGTAAAACTAAAAAATATTTATTTTAAGTAAATAAACATTGCTCCATTGCAAACAAGACAAAATTTTCTTCAATCGAAAGTACAGTTTGTCAATGTTTAAACCATTTAAAGCTTATTGAGCGGACAAACTTAGGTAAGTTCCGTTTAAAAAAAAGTCATAAATTATTTGTGATTTTTTTTACCAGCCTTCAAGTGAACTACAGTTACCCCTCTTAAAGAGAAACTTCTTCGTTTGATAAGGTTTGTGTCGATCATGATTAAGTTGCGGTTTATAAGGAAACATTTTGCGATTCACCTCAAGTTGTGTAAAGAAATGATGTGATTTCCTATCCGGTCACCTAAAATTACCCGTGTTTTCAGCGAAAGCCTTTATTTCTTGTTTTTCCGTCATATGGGATGTATTGTAATACAATCAATTCTCTAAAACATGTTTCATTTATAAAAATTTCAGATAATGATTTTTCATGTAAGATGGTTATGAAATTGTGTTTTCTCCCAGATTTCTGTCATAGGAATCGGTGCATATTTATAAGTGACAAACTTAATGTTTCTAGCCTTAATATTTATGTTTACATGAAAATAATCGAGGCAATCAGTAGGTTTCTTTAAAATCACATAATTTATTTACACAAGTTGAGGTGAATCTCAAAACATTTCTTAATAAACATCAATTTTAATTAATAATGACTTAAAGCTTATTAAACAAGGAAGTTTTTCTAAAAGTGGAGTAACTGTAGTGCAGTTGAAGGATGATAAAATAACGTAGGACTTTTTTTAAACGAAACTTAGCTGAGTTTGTCCGCTCAATAGTTCACTTTCAACAGTTTTAACAATGACAAACTCTATTATCATTTAAAGAAAATTTTATCTAGTTTACAATGAAGAAATTGTTAATTCCTTGAATCAAATATTTTTTTCAGTTCTCGCTTCATAGGGTAAGCATTAAAATATCGTAAAAGTTTTTCGTTATGCACTTCCTGTTTTTTTTAAAACAATATTATATTATCTTTTTAACATGGCATTTATTATGATTTGATACCAGACTTAGTTTACAATGTTTTTAGGAAGTAATAAAACGCAACTTGCGTTGCAGTTTTTTAGCAATTTGTTTCCCATCTATCGCTATTTCTTTTGTACTTTAAGCGTGTTACATTATCATAATAAATAATGAGTGAAGAATGTGGCGTGACTAAATTGTCGCATAAAAAGTTATAAATAGGCTCTACCAACGATGATTTATATTAGTCTTTAAGCATGTAGGTAATAGTCTATATATATAAAAATGAATGTATGCCTGTCTGTTTATCCTATATGCATTACTAAACCATTCATCCAATCGCCATGAAACTTTGGGAAGTTGTTCCTGGGAAGGTTTCTGGCATAGTAGTTATGTCTTACGATAATTTTATATATGTAAAAAAAAATAAAAATGTAAATGTTTTTCTGTTCAAAGCCGCAAAAAAATGTGTCGCTATAAACTGTAGCGCCAAAACGGCTTTACCGATTTTAACAAAAGTTGGCTTAAGTCTTCCCCTTGAAATCCTTTTAATTTATGTGTATAACATACTTTCCCGAAAAAAAGCTGAAAAATGTTACGATGAATTCAATATTTTATATGTCTATAACTAAAAAAGTACAGAATTTTTTATTGATAATACCCATATTTATATGAAAGATTTTTAAATTCCTGACAAAAAAACAACAACAAAAAATTGAAATCGGACAGTTCGTTGCAGAGTTATAGAGTTTACTGCTTTCTCTTAAGAAAGGGCCATTTCCTTTTGCTTCCTCACTACCGAAGGTAGACAAGCATTTTTTTTTTTTTATTATTGATTAATCGAAAATTTTATAATTACTAAGTAATTGAAATTATCATTTGAAGAAGTTATATGATTCTCCTTATGTAGGTCAATACTATTATACTTTACAGACAACTTGGTTTCTAAGCTTTTTAAAAATGACAAAATGTCCTTTGGTATTAATCTACTCATATGTGCTTTCTATTTTCATTCTTTTTCATTTTGCCAGTCTAAGCCACTGCAGCGCTTGGCCGGGTAAAGCTAGTTTATTATTTAAAAATGAGTAATTCTTCCGAAATAAAAATATGTGGCTGAACGTTAGAACAGATCTGACAGTATCTGATTCATGTAATAATCAATTTGTTGTAACGTTCACCATATTAACAAAAAAAAAACTATACCAATAATATGTAAATATTGATTAAATTTGAACCAATCAATCAAATAATGCTTAACCGGTCTACTAGAGAGAGAAATACTTTATTTAAAGCAGTGCTGGCCTACTATATAGGGTTGCTCGATACACGGCATACTCATCAATCTTTTTTTTTTTTTTTGGAAACAGCACTTAATTATAATTAATGACACACACACACACACACACATACATATATATATATATATATATATATATATATATATATATATATATATATATATATATATATATATATATATATATATGTACAAATTCTTTTTCATATCATACAGCTTAAACAATATCAATAGTATAATATGCCAATACACGCAATCACAATGATACACCAATACAAGAATATTTTTAAATTTATAAGGAAAAAAATTAAATTTAAATTTAAAGTAAATTACCCATGAAAACCTTAATATTCCTTATGCTGCAGATTTTGACAGTAATTGCGCTACCCACACACACCCACTGATTCGTCATCCCACTCTATTTTAAGTCTGCGAAGCGTCTTAAAAGGTTGTTATTTAACCGATACCTATGGGTAGTTCATCACAACTCATCGACATAAGTGGTCAAGGGCAATGTCACATAATGACACATTTTTTTCACTTCAATTATTTTTTTCTTCTGCTATAATTTACATTTTTAATCATTAATGTTGTTACATTTTTAACAAGTAACGAACTTATAAGAATTATGAAATGAGATATGTTCAAAATTAAACTGACTGTTATATTTATAGCAATAGAGTTTTTAGCTATTAATTATTTATTTCATATCCAATAAATTTCTGACGTATCTATTTAGCTGCTCACTCATTCTGGTAACGAAATTCCTCGACGTTTATTCCCAACTGATGAAGACGTTAAGGTTTCCATTGCCTGAAGTGAATCGTGGGGACCACTGGACATTATTAGTATGCCGAAGAGACCTTATAACATCCACTATCTCCTCAATATATTGTGCAACGGACCTTTTACTAGTTATTATTGCGCTATTCCAAAGTTCAAATCAAATTACGACCTTTCTATTTTATTCGTGATTGAATTAATTTTGTGAAAACATCAGCCGTTTTATTGCTAATAGACTGCAATATTTAAAAGCTCCTTCAAATAAATAGGAGTTGAATGAATAAAAATTACACTTGGTAACTGAATGAATCATTAAAAGAACAAGGAAACTTTTTATCTCTATCTTTTAGCTTACATAATTTTTTTTCTATTATTTAAATCTCCTCTTTATTCTTTTCAGAAGACATAAACCGTATTTTTTTACATAACTTTGTTACCAAACAATATTTAATACTATGGATTGATTAGAAATCGAAAGAGAAAAATGGTTGTTGTTTATTTCTTCATATACTCCTACAAATAAAGATATATTCGGAAACAGCCCCCTCATTCTCAAGGGCGCTGCTGCATACCTTTCTTATAAGAAAATTTATTGCATTTCTCTTTATAAAAACGGTGCAAAAAAAGTAACTTATTAAAATTTTAATTAATTACTTATTATTTTGCTACCTCACCATCGAAGGTAGAAAAGTTTTGTATTCGTGAGGGAAATTAAAAAAGGTTTTGTGTTCGAAAACTTTCACTCGCGTTTTACGTTTCAGAAATCGAGGACCAAATTTGGTTCAGTGGATGTCTATCTGAGTACTGAATACTGATCTGTCTAAGTACTGAGCTTCTAATGACAAAGGTCCCAGGTTTGAATCCCGGCTCATGACAGAAAAATTATTTATTCTTTTTCAATGACAGTGGATCGATCCTGGGATCGGGAGACCCTCCAGCAGGGCACATCCAGCCTCTATTAAGTAGGTAACCTTAATTAAATAATTAATTAAGGTGGGGGAACCTGGCGGTTGAACATGATCTCGGTGAAATCAGGTCCTTGCAGAACCGTTTACCAAGAAATAGTGCTTCCCTAAATATTAATGAACCCAAAACCCTTGTAGTCTTCAGTAGTCATGGGTTGGCATATCACCTATTACCGTTCATCTGATACTCATGAAATTTTCAGTGTTTGTGTGAGTTGGTGTCTATATGGTCCCATATTAATTTTATCAAATTCCATCTAGCTTACTTTTTTTATTTTTTTTATATATATATATATATATATACCAATATTTCAGAAACGGTTCGTTTCCACTCTCGGTCATCACGACCTCTCCAGCCAAAATTACATAGAATAATAGTCAATTCACCATATTATATCACAAACAAACCCTACATGGCGATCTTAACATCCCATACGTCCTTGACATCATCATATCCGGATTCTCAAACTTTCACCAGAACCTTATTAATTTTTCAAGACATCTTGCTCAATTCCTATCCAGCTCCGATCAAAAACTTCGTGAATGACTTCATCTTATAGTAACCTATAACATTCTTATATTCGAAAATTCTCTGAAATTGGACATTTTTCATTAAAATGAAGTATTCAAAATTTGCAAATACCCATTGGCTTTCCAGTTAAATCGTAAGATGATATGATATTAAAATGGAGAAAAATATCTTGTTAACATGTCATAATAATTCGATAAATTAAAATAACTCAATTACGTGATATCCGTTTCTGGACGGACGTTAATAGTGTAAAAAAAGGGGTCTGTACCGCGGACTAATAGATTTATGAACACTTGTGTAAGTGTAAAAATATTTTCATCTGAACATACGGGAGAAAATATACAATACTAAGACAGAATATAACAAGCATAATGGAACATATTTTTTTTCTTAACGATTGCGTATTTGCATATACACAAACACGTATATATCCTAATATTAAGCATTGATTTCCATAATAATATAGTCCATGAAACTAACAACATATAATGATATACATACAAATATGCAACAAACGTTTAAAAATTTTACTGATGAAGGACACTCACTAAGAATCTTTCATAATAGAAGTGAAGTTTGAAGTCTCTGGGACCTTGACCCGATCAGCAGAGGGATGGACATTTCGTGAGTTATGGCTCTGCTTCTATTTTAATGTTATGTTACACGGAACGGTTACATTGTATTACAGAGCGCTTTGATACATTATTTAGCTGTCAGGTAAAACTTACGTCGGGTAACGTATTGTGTTAAATATTTTTCCTCGGAGGAATGAGTTGGTGATTTAAATTTATTATTTACATTTTCCTATTTACTGTTTATCATGGTCAGTGATTATAAATGAACTGAACTGATTGTAGTGTAACATAAAAGAAAGGAGTTTTGTAAAATATTTCAATGAAATCTAGGGTCATTTAAATTACACCCAAACGTTTAGTTTATTTGAAAGAAATAGCATTTTATAAATTCATAAAATGGCAATAAATTAAATGGATTCTAAAACGCGAACTTAAAAAAATTAATAATTGAACTCTGCTAAAGTAGAGGATAAAATTCTTTGCAAATATTTCTCGAGCTAATGGATTCAAAATCTAAAACCTTCTTCAAACAAGAAAAATAAACTTTATTAGGCTTTGGCAGAAATGTATATAGCAAGCAAATACTGACTTAATAAGTATTAAGCATGTAAACTAAATACAATTTTAAACATTGTTATTATCTAAAATGTACTCAACACATTTTTAATACTCAAATAAAATATTTGCAATTTAAAAATAAAAATAAAACTGAACGCATACTATAAACCAAAAATATGCTAAAAGTTAATAAATAAATTAATTATCATAAATTTATTATTTTAATAAGGATTGTTGACCTAATGATTTGTTTTTATCAAAATTTATATATATATATATATATATATATATATATATATATATATATATATATATATATATAAGGATCAAACATTTGATCCATGGATCCATGGCCTGATTCGAGGGATGAAATATAGTACACCTTCGACTGCGACTCCGAGCGAACGTAATTAATGGATCTAGACCAATTCGTCACTGTCCTTGAACCTGAGCAAGTCGGGGAGAGAACAATTTTTCCATGTTCATAGATATATGATCAAACATTTTTATTATGAGACACAGCAATTCTGTTATATTTTTAAACTTTCCGAACTGTTATAAAAATAAACTACAAATTGTGGCAATATAGTTATATTAAAATTACTCATACAAATATTTCACAAACGAGGAGCCAACAACCGTGTCACACGCGGACTTGCAACTATATTTTTGACAAATGACAGTCCGCAATGTTCGGCTTCACCTCTGACCGAGGTTTCTTAACGTACGCCTCCAGATGACTGGAGAAGTTATGGCGGTAGTTTGTCTGTTGTGCTCGGGAAACTGGTCAAATGACTCCTTGATGAAAGATCGTCCTGGCTTACATAACTGTTCCCAGAACAACGGCGGCACTGAGGTAACTGCTCTTTTGGGAGGTCGTTAGGTGAGGCTTCGCTACTAGATCCAGACCTACCAAAGAAATTATATAAGATTTTGACAAACAATATGACATTAAATTAACAAAGAAGTTATTTTAGACGATAAGCAATACTTTTGATTAAAAAAAAAAGTGTATATGTCTACAATACAATTGGAAAATAAATCAAATAAATTTTTGCAGATATTAAATATTGATCGACAACGGAGAATAATTATTATTACTGTTAACTAAAACTCGTGAGTAAATGTTAAGGAAATCTCTTTCCTGAGGATAATAAATCGAGAATATATATATATATATATACTTCTCGCGGGGAAGCTACGATCGATATATCATCTTATCCGATATTAACTCCCTCCTCAGCTATCTATAAATCATGACTTTATTCCGTTGAGATATCGAGTGTTGTAGCCTCCTCAATCTAAATCTCTGACCTTTCTTATTCTGCTTAGGGAGATCATCAGGAACCTTTCGTTGACCTAAGACTTTTTGACCGCTGACCGTTTGAGCTGTATGATATACCAAGTCTATCGGTCAATACTGGAATTCAGGCTTCAGGATATAGAATCAGCTGGAGGCAAAATAGTTAGTGTTAAAGAATAAATCTTAAACATTATATTTTTGTGTTTTAATTTACATAGGACAAAATTAATAGGCATCTATTTTTCAGTGATATGAATTACTGACTGGCACTCGTGCCAACGTACTACGTTTGTAGAATATATCTAAGATATTATTTACCAAAAAAATAAATAAAGGAAGCTCCTCAGAAACCGGTTTGTTTATTTATTTTATTGCCCTAATGAATCCTAACATGATTTGAATAAATCACATATCTAGTGACATAAAATTCCAAAAATCATATATCGTATTTCGTTAGTCGTTATTTGAAACAGATAATCTTTAAGGAATTGGGGGGAAGGAAGGAAGATAAAATAAATAAATTTCAAGAAAAAGAGAGTACTTAATATTTTTGATTATAATAAAAATGGGCACAGAAATACAGAATGGCCAGGAAGACTTATAATATAGTGGTTAATAACCATTCCTCATACTATACAGACAGTATTAGTCTTAAACAGTATATGAAATGAAAATATATTTTATTATTTTTGGACTGTTGTCCCTGTAGAACAAATCATAAGTACAAAATGTATGTTTGTATGTTGATAAATAAATTAAATATTTACAATTATAGTTATGCTAGAAATTATAATATTTGTAGCAGTAATACTTATGCTGCAATAATAATATGCTGACCTGGGACCGGCATAAACAAGTTATTCATTCTATTTGCGAATGTCTCTCCATCCCCAGTCCTGCTGGTCCTTTAACGAACTAAGAACGGCAGACACATTTAACGTTAGAAGTCCAATGCCGGCTTATCACCGGCATCGATTTTCTGTCCTATTCTTTTGCCGAATCCTACAAAACAACAAAGGTAAACCTACAAAATGGGGTTTAAAGGTTTATGCAGTTGCTGATGCTGTAAATGGATACATTTAAGGCCTCATTCTGTATTTTGGATGTTTAACCACCCAAGTCTTGTTTCGCCCTGATCTGATATTCACCAGCAGAGTTGTACTAACTCTTGCTCAGTCTGTGTTGCCTACCACTGGTGCCAGTGGTACTATACAAATATAGAAGGAGCTAAAGAACTACTGAAATGTGACTGTCACTAGACTGGAACAATTCAGTTAAACAGAAGAGGGCTTCCTTCGATACTGAAAAAAAAAAACAGGATAGAAAAAAGCCCCAAAATGAAAAAAGGGGGTACGCGTGTTTTTAAGAAGGACAAAATGGGTGTCATTGTATGGATAGACAAAAGAGAAGTGACCATTATCACTACCTTATAAGGAAACAAAAGTGTAGAAATAAAAAGAAGAGGAAAAGTTGGGGAAGAAGAAACCGTGCTAAAGCCTCTGTCGATCGTTAAATATAATCAATGTATGGGGAGAATAGATGCAGCTGACCACCATATTTCTTCTTATCCATTTTTACAGAAGTCAAAAAATGGTACCGAAAACTCTTTTTTTGTCTGTTAGAAACAGCTCTTGTTAATTCACATTTGCTATACAAAGAAGACAGGAATTCTAAAGCACGTCAGAACACATTCCGAACCCTGGTGGAACAGCTCGCTGGAAATGTGAGAAACTCGTTAGTAAAGAAGCGAGGTTAAACCTCACGTTAAACCTTAAACTTCGGACGACGAAGAGAGGCTAAACCTCAGTCTCCATACAAATGGTCCAACAAAACTAGAGAGTGCAGAGTCTGTAGCGACCGTTCCAAAAAAAAAAAAAAAAAAAGGAGAAGAGAAACAAATATTTACTATAAGACATGCTCCAGAAATCCGCCTCTTCACATTCGGGAAAGTATTGAGAAGTATCATACGATGAAAAATTACCGCTGAATTTAATTATATTACTTAACAAAACTGTATAAATTACTTTTTTTGTAATAGAAATTGATTCTTGAGCATAAATAAGCAGTTGTATGATTTTTATGACCTCTAAAACAAAATGTGAAATTCGGCAGAAAACTATATGGACCATCACGGTGCGATGTAAACAAAAGGACACGGATTAATGACGGTGGTTGTTTATGCCATAAGACCGCGTGGACATTCATGAAATTAAGAATGGGACTGTAAAAGGGTTAAAAGTAAAAATACAGAGGAATGAAAAGAAAAGCGTACATATATAAAACACAAACAGAGAAAACTAAAATAACATAAATAAACAGAAATAGTCTCTGAGGGTACTTAAATAGTTCCCTTATTTATATTTATTAATCAGTCGAATTGAGAAAGGAGAAGGTGTTTAATAAGGATAGGTTCGAAAGAGGAAACTGATTGTGCGTGTCAAATATCAGGAGGGATGGAAATCCAGAGGGAGGAGCCTGAATTACAAAGTATTTGTCAAATGCAGCAGTTCGGTGAGGAAGTGGATATAGGTCAGAAGTACGAGATCTAGTGGAAAGAAATTGTATGGAGTATTTAAATTTTAAGCTGTGAAAAATATAGGAGGGTGAATGGGTTCTCATGACCTGGTACAGAAAGATAGCTAGGAAGTACTGACGAAGATAGTCTTCTCGGCGTTCAGGGTCAGCCTGTTGAGGTTTGCCCAAGCATTGATTCTATTAATATCTTCTTGGAGTTTTAGGATCCATCTTCAGAATCGGTCGGATGGAAGGAGAGATAAATTTTAATGTCTTCGCTATACAGGTGGTACTGATATAGCAAGATAGAGGATGTGGCGTCATTTATATACATGGAAAAATGGGTGAGGGATAAGGAAGAGCCTTATGGTACATCTCTGGACAAGGATAAAGATTATGATGGGAGACTATTAGGGATTACAACAAACTGGGAGCGAACGGTAAGAAAGGATTGGAATCAGTTAAGAGCACCAGAAGAAAAGGAGATATTTTAAAGTTTGGTTAGGAGGATGTTGTGCTCTACTGAATCAAAAGCTTTGGAGAAGTGAGGGAGCATAAGGATGGCTAGTTTCTGCTTATATGTGTCTATATGAAGGTCTAGGTAAATTTTGATTAGTGCAGACTGAGTAGAATAGCCAGTTCTGAAATCGAACTGATAGGGTTTAAGAGATTATTGTGCTCTAAAAAATGGAATAGCTGGGATTAGACTAGTCACTCTAAAGGTTTGTAGAGGTTTGAAAGAAGGGAAATTGGACGGAAATCGTTAAGAGCTGATTAAGAGAGTTAGAGTTCTTCTTCAAGGAGCGTACTAGGACGGTTTTCCAGGACGTAGGGAAGGTAGCATTTTGAAGAGAATAATTATAGATGCGATAAAGGATCGGAAGAATGGATAGTAAGGCGGTTTTAATCAGTCTGACTGGAATGTTATCGGTACCATAATCGTTGGTATGGGACTTCTGAATGGAATTAAGGAGATCATCAGGAGTAATGTGGGGAAAAAAATAAGTGATCAGAATTAAAAGAGGAATAGATAGGAGCCGGACTGGGCGCAAGAGATGTGGTTGTGAATGGACAGGAGAATGCGAAGTGAGCATTGATGTTATCAGAAACGGAAATGAAATGGCTACAGTGCTTTTTGTTGTTTTTTTTCAAAAATTTTATTTATTTAGTGAGAATTGGAGACAGAAGTTATGTTCAGATTTCAAATGTTCAAACTGTTTATCTTTATATAAAACTTTACAAGCATAAATTATTATTTCTAACCTTAGTTACATTTGCTGCTGAAAAAAATTAGTAGCTGGCAATTGATTCTAAATTAATTTTTCATGTGTGGAAGTGCTAAGTTATACCTAGGTTTAATAAGTATAACTTGCAAATATTATAAAATAAGCTAGATAAGAAAATAAGAGAAAATGGGGGATAGCTAGTAAAATTTTACTGAGCGCCTAATTAGTTATATAACCCATCTACCGGCCCTGACCATAATTTAAAGTCTACTTGAAGGGGACTGCCTAATTAGTGTACAACTGGCCAGTCATCGAGGTTTGGATAACCTGCCGTTGTGAAAATGAAACCATGGTTCATAATAACGCGAGTTAATCTCCATACTTTAATTATGTTACATTATTCAATTAATGTTTTTAAAAGGGTAACATAATAAGGCCCACGAACTATATGGTCTCTTGATCCATACCAAATCAAAAATATATATCTTTCAGCAGATAAAAAAAATTAAATATAAATAATGCATAGGAAAATTTAATTTCTCAGAATATACCCACACGATTAGAGACAGAATATGTTCAATTTTTATTATCTGTCAATGATTTCCTTAATCTTGGAATAATGATAAATTATTTTATTTAACACTGATACATTTTCCACCGTTCACCCAATATGCCTATTTCTTTCAGACCTTCTCAGTCAGCGATTTTTGAATCTTGGAAACCTCTTGACCACAGGAATGACGCACAATAGGTCACAAACATTACATTGCACAAGCTCCACATAACCTAATACGCTCTGATGGGAACTAGAGGCTTCCCATGCGTAGTAGTGCTTGGTTGCAGTTTCCCAATAGACCCTAAACCGAGGTTAAACGCTGGATGATGGGGTCAAGTCTTCAGTTACCTCTTGTCATTTTCATTATGTGTCGGCAAGCAGCGTTTCATCTGCTTATGATTATTTTGCAGTAACCATACGATGAAAGATAACTGCAACATCTCACTGTTACCATGACCTTTGAACTGGATCAAGGTTTATCCATTTGAGAATACTTCTGAAGTTTTATAAGACATGGAGTTAAAACAATTGACAATTCTTCTCTGTATATTGCACTGAATCATATAAAACGTTATATTCCTTCCTAAATATGATTTTTTTCGATGGAGAATGTAGATTTTTTTTTAATAAAAAGGGTTTTTATGATGTATTTTTTATATATGTTACATGTTTTAAAATGGTTTTTCACACAGGCGTTTAAGAAATGTAACTACAAGTTCCATTTGAAGGATCAGTCACTCCTTTTAAAGAGGTCTGTTCTACCTCAGTAAAAGCCATGAAATAATTTGTATTAATTATATGTATTAATTTCTATGAAATAAAGTATTTTCATTATTAATATGCAAACATTTCTTTCAGTGTCCTGTTTCAGATAATTTCAGTTTTATTTTCATATTTCTGAATGTTGGTCGTATACTTAGTAGAGCTTTTTTTTCTTTATCCCTACCTAGTCATATCGGCTGTTTCAGATGATTAACCTAGGTTAATCCAGGTAACCAATCTGTTCTAGCTAGAGTTGAAAACCGAAATTCATTCCGTTGGTCAGCTAGGCATTAAATTTAAACCATCCTAGACCAGAACCGAACCAGTGCCGCTTCTGGCTCAATATTTCCAAGGTGCCTTAGCACACTCGGTCATCACGGACTATTTTATTTTAAATCAGGAACTATTATTTCCAGTCATATATTCTTAAACTGTATGTAACTGTATATACTCCATGAATTAAATAATTATGTATGCATGTATATATTTAATAAATATATTACATAATATGTATTTTTAAAGGTTACAAATTGCATCGCTATGATTATAAAATAATTAGTAATGATATTATTAGATGAATGAAAAATAAAATCAAACAAAATAAGCTATTACATAATATTATACAAAATAAGCTGATTAGTGTCGGGGTTTTTCTCGGAGGAGTTGAAAATCACTTACAATATAAAGATTAAATTTATTTATCACTTTGTTAGATTTCTCCGAGAACATCATTTTTATTGAGTTTTCACTTATCTATTTGTGAAATAATGATTCTTATTAAGTGATAGCGTTTACTGTCGGAAATAGAGAAGTCATATAGAATGAAATATTTGAGGAGTTTGCATTGTCCCGTGTCACTTGAACTTCATAAGTCATTGAAAAACTACACTACCTTATAGTTTAGACTCGACAAGTTATTTCTTTTCAAACTTTTAAATATACCAAAGAATGGGGAGATCAGGGAGAAAAGAGGAAGACATACTTTCAAAATATAATTTCAATAATTAAATGAAATTTAAATAAAATAGCAACAAAATTCTGCAAAAACGAATTGGCAGCAACAGACTGAATCTTATTATTTCATTTTTTTAAAAGAAACTATTTACAAAAAAAATAATAACCTTCACATGAAAGAAATTAAATTTAGGAACTTGCAGTCCTTTGGTTTTGAACTGACAACGCCCATGTTCTGAAATCAGCACTTAATTTGTAACCAGCTTATCTTAAACTTAAATATTATATCTTCCACATCTAGTTTCTCAACGCTTCTATTCATATCTAAACATAAATTTGCAACATGAAAACCCTTCTCAGGAATGATATCTACACTATGTAGTGTAAAACATCTCTCCGACACTCTGAAGCTGGATGGATTTCGATGATTGAGGCATCGTTATAAATGCCTATTTCAAAAGTTAAAAGCTTACTACGACTACTATAAAGTGATAGAAAAAATAAAGAGATTTAAAAATTCAGATGGTTTCAAAAGTCTATAAATCAAATCAATAAGAGATAAATTATGTATAAAAGATTTTGAAGTGAACATATTTACCTTATATAAATACAGATAGTTCCAAAGTCCTAAAAAGAACCATTATCGAGATAAATCCTAATTCTGGCCAAAATCCTCTATAGTGCTATGGTTGCTATGAAATACTTATCCTACATTTATGTTTTGAAAATCAAAATATTACTATTTATGATATTCTTCGACGTACTAAAAATCTACTGAAAAGATAAATGGAGAATAGCTCTTTGTTTTCATAGGCACTTTGGATAATATAGAAGAAAACTTTTTGGAATTTTAATGAATAAATAAAATATCCAATATGGCTTCTGTAATCTCAATAATAGACTCTTTATAAGGCAACTATAAACCAAGGATTTTCTGCACCAAACAAATGGGTCTGAAGTCAGAAAAGGGTGGATTATTATAAGTTCAGAGATAGCTGCTGCCTATCGCTGAACTATTAAACAGGAGGGATGTTTTGCAGTGACATTAACTAATCAATTATTATGTAACTTGTTACTTACAGTAACAAATAGTCCTTTGAAAGTATGAAGCTTCACCAATTTAATGTGTTGAATAGAGAGTTTTCATTATTTTATTATATACGAATAAGGATTATTGTGCATTGTATACACTGATATCGTTTACACGTCTAATGCAAAAGGGAAACGAATTGCTGTTCAATGTGAGAGTTCTCACTGGGGTTTACCAGTTCCTAATTAACCCACATAAATCACTCATCGGAATACGCTGAACTTCCCTGATTTTGGGCTATATCAATCGGAATGAACAACTACTGACAGCAAGTACCTCCTCCATATCACATCAAGATTGATGGACAGGATGTACTTTCCCCGATACCCTGCCCGCGTCCTTGGAGTGACCTATACATCTCCGTTTTCCAGGAATCGTGACGGCCCTCAGCTCCTCATGAGCTCATTGACATTCGCATAACCGACATTCCGTCGAAGACCTCTTTCCATTTTTCTTTCATGACTCCCCCAACCTGTGACCCCTGCCCCAATATCCTGCCACGCTATTTAAATTTTAAATCAGATTTGCCATGAATATGTCACTTAAATGGTCTTTTAAGAAAGATTCCTAATCCGATATCCTAAAAAATGAGAATAATATTCATGCAAATACGACAGACTTTGCCTAACGTTATGAATAAAAACTCTTCAATATTTTATATGAATAAATAGACATTCTTCATTCTTAAAACAGGTATTCCATGTCTCGTAAGCGATACAGATGCTACAGTTATTACTTTTTTTTACGATAAGTTACGATTATAACTAACGTAAGTGATCATAAAATGACTTTTATTATGGGTTGTAGTAGCAATGTAAGGATCCAAATCGGATTAAGTAACTTCCGGATGAAAATCCATTCTTCCCCAGAAAACGGATCAATACTTATTCTAGTGTTGATTGTATATATTTATAATTAACCTAATAGTTTTATGGTATATTCATTTCCTATTTCCTCTTTTCCACTTAATCAGTGTTGAGGTTGACACTTAAAGAGCTTTTACTAGATAGACTCTTGCGCACCACGTCTCGTCTCCTGTTCCGTCCAATCCTCACTTCTGGAACATATCTTATAAAGCTTCATCATATGGGATTTGAGGTCTTGCTCCCGTTCTTTTTTCCTGCAAGCATGTCTTATTAACATCCACCTGAAACTTCGTAAATAGTTTCATCTCATCGTAGCCTACAACTATTTTCTTTACGAAAACTCTTGGAACTGGGTCGTTTTCAATCTGGAGGGGGGCAAACGTTGTCTATTTAATTAAAATAAAATAAAAAACTCTTAAATACTCATTTTCTTTTTACATTGTTCGTAAGATAATTTTTCACAAAATCGAGGAAAAAGATGGCCTCCAAAAATATTAAGCCCTTTGGCGTGACCTACTCGCCCAAATTTTCAAAATTACGAGGTTATAGAGGACAAACGGCCCAATATTTAGACAAAGTTCGCCCCCTTCCAATTGAAAACGCCTCAATTCCAAAAGTTTTCCTAAATAGAATAGTTGTAGGTTACGATGAGATGAAACTATTTACGAAGTTTCAGGCGGATGCTAATAATTCGATAAAAACAAGGGGCTGCCCCACGAGCTATCATTATTTATAAAAATATTGTGTATTGCATGACGAAAATTTCACTCACCACTTTATTATCAGATGAAATTAATATTTTTATAAGTTAAGAAGCCTTATTTATGGAATTCAGAGGAAAATATTAGGCAAAAAACGACTCACAACACGACCATCAGAACCAATCTCGAGGTCAAACCGACAGAAGTCATTCTAGAAGATTAGTTAAGATGGTTCGGACAGCTTTTGTGAATGGATCGGAGTGTAGTTGCAAGAAAAGCCTATATGACATGCTTGCGGGAACGGGAGGATGACCTCAAATCCCATACGATGAAGCGTTATAAGATACGTTCCAGAAGTGAGGGTCAACAACCTAACAATTATGAGACAACTCAAGCTATGGGCGAAGAATCGCCGTTTTTCACTTCGAATCCATTTGAAGTGCTTTCAAATATAAATAACGAACAAATGGAAGCAGCATCAATCCCCAGAGAACCTAAACCCCCACCAATATTTGTTAGAAATATTAAAAATTTTCAATTGATGTGTCATCAATTGAATAATCTAGTAGGTTCAGGAAAATATTTATGCCAAAGCCGCACCAATGACACTAAATTAATGCCCGACACTCCAGAAACTTACAGAAAAATGATAAAATATTTATCTGACACCAAGGCTGATTACCACACGTATCAACTGCGTCAAGAGAGGGCGCTCAGGGTCGTTATCAGAAGACTGCACCCATCTACGCCAACAGATGCTATAAAAGAAGAGCTCATGGGTATGAGATTCCATGTTCGCCAGATAGTGAACATATTCAAGGAGGATAAAGAACAGCCTGGAATAAAAAATAAAATACCTCTTCCACTATTGGCTATTCGTTGACCTTGACCGAACACCCGATGTCGAAAACATCTACAAGGTCGCACGCCTTTATTATACAAGTGTTGTTGTAGAAAAGCCCTACAGCAAGCGCGACATCGTTCAATGCCATAACTGCCAGGCTTATGGCCATACGAAACGGTATTGTCATCACATTCCTAGATGTGTGAGGTGTGGTGAGCAACACAAAACAGAGGACTGTAGGAAGTCAAGAACTTCACCTGCAGTATACGCTTTATGCCACCAAGGACACCCAGCCAACTACAAGGGTTGTCAAACATATAAAAATTTAAAAACACGAATGTACGCAACGCCTAGAGAAGAAGGGACATCCAGGCCACCAAGACAACCCTCTAGAATAGTGAACGGAAGAGTGTCCTATGCTCAGATGTTCAAAGGAGACACTGTAAACTTCCTATCTCAGGTCCTGCCACAAGAACCTAAACCTCAAGAATTCACACATCAACCTCAAGACCCATACCCCTCCATCCCCGAACGTAGGTTAAATACCCATACATTCATTCCTCCTCCTTCCAATTCCACTGACCTCACAAGCCTACTGACATCTTTCCTTTCCGAATTTAGATCTCTCATTACCCCTCTTATTTCGCTACTTACCAATGTTATATCCAACCTCATTCCACTGTCAAGAAATTCATAAATGTCCTCAACCAAATTCCTCTCCATTCTCCTTTGGAATTCGAATGGTATTCGGAACCACATCAACGAACTGACAATCTTATTACATGACAATCTTATTATCGACATAGCACTAATAACTGAAACTCGACTAACCAACAAACGACAAATCAACGTTCCCGGCTACAATATTTATCGAACCGACCATCCTGATGGAAAAGCACATGGTGGCACTGCCATAATTATCCATAGATCCGTTTCCCATCATTTGTTTCCCTTACCAAGCCATAATTTCCTACAACCCACAGCCGTAATAATCCAAACACCCCTTTACCCAATAACACTAGTTGCGGCATATTCCCAGCCTAAAACACCCATTTCCGAATCCCAAATAATTTCCTTCCTGAATTCCTTAGGACACCACTTCCTGTCCTAGGTGCAGATCCTAACGGCGGATTATCCATAATTTATTTGGAAAGCCTTCTGAATGTTACGGATGCTATGTAGTACTTATCGTGTAATATTTTGGTTTTTAAAATTAAAAAGAAAGATGTTTATTATAGTTTACAACAATCTAAAGTTTTTAAATAGTCAAAAAATGAAGAATAGTTCTGGAATTTCTTTGGCACCTCGCATAACATAAATTTGAATTGAATGAAAAAAAAATTATCAACATCGGATTATGTTTAGAAAATATTGTAATTTGTACATTTATTTCAGTATTTTTGTTTTTTAATGAAAACTAAATTACTCGCTCTAATAATATATTTCATATATTTATCCCTATATTATGTCAAAAGATAATATTATCCTTCCAACCATAATATGATATCAATAGCAAACTCAAAAGTGATATTACACTTATTAACAATGTATGATGTTTTTCTTAAATAAAAAAACTAGTGTTGATCCACTTAAAATTGAAGCATTGATATATCAAAAAATATTGAGACATTCCTATAATGGAAAGATAAAATTATATCATTCCTCACTATCATAGAGTAACTGAAAAATAGGTTATTATTTTTTAGAGAGATGAATGTTTACAGTTTATATTGGGTGTTATATACCAGAAAACTTGTCGCTGAAATTTGTAAATTCAAATTTAAAATAAATAAAAGTCAAATAATTTTATTTTTAATAACTGATACGTTAAAAACGAAAGTTTTTAATGTAATACAATAATTTATTTAATACATATCTATCATTAAATAAAAAGCAACTTTACTCCAGTGCACAGTAACTAATAAAAAGAAAAATAATAATTTCACTTACAATAGTAATTATTAAGTAATATAAATTACTTTTATTAAGTGCAATAATTCATCTGTTTTTGTTATCGTTACCAAGTCTGCACTTTGATATTCTAAATGCAATCACATATATGAATCAGAAAGCAATCTTGGTAGCAGTCTAAAATAGTCTATTGGCTATGGTGTTAAAGTATTGAGTATTTTATCATTAATCAATTATCAATTTACCATAAAAAAAGTTACCAGTTAAGAACGAAAGCAAGTAAATTCCCTAATGTATGTAAAATATTAATTTTCGAAACAAGAATATTCGTGATTTTAAGGAATGCGTTAAATATTAATGAAACAACTAAGGAATACATTATGCCAATAAATCATAGGAAATGAGATTTATTTATTAATTTCGATGAATTAATATCATTTTTAGAATATCGTTTTATTTATCTTTATATTCTATAAATTCCGTAACCTATTCCGGATATGTCAATGTTTTCTTTTATAGATAGTTAAAGCAGCTTCAAAGTATAAGGTAATTTTAAAATTAAGTTAGTGTAATTGACAATATTCATCATTTAAAATTAAATTGTATTTAATTTAATCCAATATTGAAATTGATAGTATTTACTACAGAATTATTTTCGTATACGACATTTTCTATCAGCAATACTTTTAATATTCGTTTTAAACCAAAATCGAGATGACCACACATACATAGTGAGTGTCGTTTATTAATTTTCAAAACGTGAACCAATAAAATTATCAATAAGACAGGGTGGACGTATAATTAAATTAAATCACATAAATATTTAATTAGAATAGTCCGGATACCGAACTTAAATAGTCTGCATTAGTTACCAGTTCAGGAAAGTTAAGTCACCAAAACAATTTTCGCCACCTCCATTCTGAAACCTAAGCTTGCCTTTGCATCATTGAACACCCAAAGTTTTCGCGTGAGGAGTCGGGAGAAATGCAGATTTCGTGAATTCAAATCTATCGTGAGTCTACGCCTCCCCAACTAAAATTTCTTAACTGGTAAACGTTGTTTAAAATTCACCTTTGCATGCTAAAGACTTCATTTTCAGTGCTAAATCGATCGTTGATTTGCCACATTTCTAGAATTTTTCTGTTTAAAACATGTTCAACATCTAATTGGATCTATTATTTTCAGAAACATTACATGTTTTGTAACAGAAGAAGAAATAGAAATACCATTAGTCTATTAAGTCTTAATAAACTATGGCTGAAGCATGTCATTTGATTTGATCACCAGATTGTTAAACACGAGTTTCTCTTTTTAATAGAAAATTGTTACACAAAGGGAGAAAACGATTGGTGAAATTGGAAAAAAATATATTTAAAAAAAATGGCTTGGGAAATATTTCTATCCAACCAATGGGAAGTGTTCTTCCATACCTACATATTAAGCACATTGGCAGATTGTTGGTGAAGTAGAGCTGATGCAGTTGTTGGGTATCCTCGGTGAAGCCCTAAAATTGTTGAATCTGATGTTGACATGCTCTGATGTAAGAAACGGAATGTTCTTACCAGGTAGGCATTTGCGAAAAATACACATATATCTCTTATATTCATCCTCAGTGAAAAATTATATATCATATTGCTCACATGATATTTTCTTTTTAATTTATTTTATTTATTACAATGACGGGGCTCCTCAACCTCTTACGGGTCATTTTAGCACTTACAAAAGATTTATTTTACATCAGATGAGATTAAATTTAACAATAAATTGAAAGCATAAAATATTTAAAACAAAAAAAGAGTCAGCAAATTTTAAATGTTGTTGTATAGGTGCGTTATTTGAAGAGATGAAAAGACTTTTTTTTGCCAATTTGATGGTATTCTTCAGAATTTCAGTTATATCGTTTTCCAATTTAACTTCATTCTGTTGTGTTTCATATCCATAACATTCAGTCAAAATGTGCCTGACTGTTAAATTGACCCCGCAGCAGAGACACTGAGGGGGCGTCCACTTTGTCATTGTGGCCGATTCGGAGCCTTGTCAGTATTTTTTCTTCTCTTCTTTTTAGCTGAAGGTCCGCTCGATTGGGAACTACAGAGGGCTCGTTCACTCTCAACTTATTGTCTCTTAACACATACCAGAGACCCTGCCACCATACAAGTGTGTTTTTTAAAGGGTGAGTGGGTCTAGAAATTGTTTTTATATAGAACGCCCAGTCTAAAATTTGCCTTCGTATAGCCAGTGGCATTATACTAGCTTCGACTTGAAGGCTCGCTATGTGGCTTGATCGAAAAGCACCAGTGGCTACTCGAAGGGCTATGTTTTGGATCGTATCCAGTATCTCTAGTGTCCTTTTGCTAGCGAAACCATATATTATACACGCATAATCTAATTTGCTCAGCACAATTGCCTTATACAATCGAATTATACTGATTCTATCAGCTCCCCAGTTGTGATTGCTTACCGTTTTTAGGATATTTAAAGCCTGTAGACAGTTAGCCCTAAGCTGTTTAAAGGATGTAAGAGCGCAGTCTAAAGTGACACCAAGATATTTAATGTTCGTTGAATACACTAAATCCTTCCCGTCAATTTTAATATTTTTAATGGTAAAATTTCGTTTTCGCGTAAATAATATCGTCTGTAATTTGTTGACGGAAATTTTAAAACCATGTGTATTAAGCCAAGATGTTATACCCAATAAAGATTCTTGCAGAATTTCGTGAATAAGCGTAGTATCTTTACCCTTAACATAAATCACTACATCATCAGGGTACATCAAAATGTTAGCTGGGAATCTGACTTTTGTGACGACTCCGTTAATTGCAAGGCTAAATAATATAGGACTAAGTACGCTGCCTTGTGGGACACCGCTTATTTGTTTAAATTCATTTGATATTTCGTTGCCGGATCTTACATAAAACTTCCTATTGTTTAGGAAGTTAAATATAAATTGAAACATTTTACCGTATATCCCAATTTCAGTCAAAGCATTTAGTAAAAATTTTATGCATACAGAGTTGAATGCATTTTCGATATCCAAAAATACCGCTAAGAGGAATTCCTTTGATCGAAAAGCTCCTATTATGTCAGCTTTTAATTTTATTAAGTTGTCTAGTGTACTTCTGCCGCTTCGGAAAACACTTTGTCATAATATAACATGATATAACAGTTATTTGTTTTGGAATAACAATAATTATAATTTCGGATTGACAATAGATTGAATCAACAATCACTTTTTGTATAATAATTTGTTATATATATGTTGTACATAAACAATATATCATTTGTTTTCGTTATTATCTAATAACAGTAAATTAAATAAACGACTAATAATCAATAAATTAATATAAAGCAGTATAGTCAGTATTATATGTATCATAATCAAAATAAATGTTCTAACAGAGTATGTAATAATACTTGTGAATAATTTTTATTAATGTTGTTATAAAAAGTATAAAAGTATAAAGACCTACAATCTCTGTGTAAACTTTGTAGTGAAATAAAAGCAAGTTTATTTCAAATACTGAGTACTCAACTTTATTCAATTTCGAACCTAGGGATCAGATATAACGGTTAGTTATATATTGACCCTAACCCGGACAGTAGTTTTTAGCGCCTATAATGAATGTGAAAAATTGAATATTCGAGTTTTTGTCTTTTAGCATCATCTTAGACATCGATTATCAATATAAACTTTAAAAGAAAATATATTTAGGGTTACATAAACAAACTTAGTTGATGAAATTCGATAAAATGTATACAGAACCATTCATAAACAAGTTCCCAAATTACCTTTAAGTCACAACTTAAGTAGAGCTTTCCGCCTTTTGTCATATTGATATAGCTAGTCTTTTTGTTATCAAAACGACAGAAGCTGATTACTATTCTACTGTTGGTATAGCCTGGTGCAGCTATCTCTTAGGACACTTTAGAACTAGAAACATTAACTTTCAAATTCTGCAGGGGTAAAATTTAGAAAAACCGTAAAATTTAATCCCGTTGTTCTTGATTCACATAGAATATTTATTTATTTTTTATTTTAGAAAAATTTGCCAATCTCAATGAGTAATTTAAAATATTATAAACATTTTAAGTTAAATAGAAGTTGTTTGGGAGGTTAAAACACCATAACCAATTTTTCACCAATTTTCAATACATCAACCATTAATCAACTATTGATATAAACATTTATTAAATTTTAATTGTTTAATAATATTAATTCCTACCAAACACACATTTATACAAGTATCCTTGATTATCATTAAAATAAAAATATTTACAATTTTATCATTGAATTATAAAGTATTTAATTACCCATTTTAATGTATATATCTGTGACACCTCTGAATATCGTGCTAGGCTCAAGTTTGTTAATTTTTATGGATATCACCAGAAAGTTAATTTTTCTCACTTTCTTTGTGTTTTATGTCTATTAGAGAGATGAATATTCCTTTGTGCATGATGGATTGAAACTTGAAAATTCAACTTGCACCTGTGAAAATACCAAACATTCGTTATGTTCTTCCGAAAATTTGATATTTGCATTTTACACACTATGCACAGATGCCACAGATATGTATGTGTATTGTGTGTTCACTTCAGATGGCAATTTGTTTTATTCTTCAGGGTTTTTACTTAAAAATCACCTTAGCTTATTCAAAAAATATATTAATGAAGCTCTAAACGTCAGAGTTATGGACTACCACCTACACTATAGATCTATACCTCAAGATTTTCAAACGGAAAGTCCTGCATCAAATATCAGGAGTAATACAAGTTTGAAATGAATTAGATTGATGTGACAACCAGGAATTAATGTAAAATGAACCTGAAGTCAATGGTAAATGAACCTGTGGTAGATCGAGAACAAAATAGGTGGATTTCATTACTCCTGATGAATGAAGTATCATTGGTGTCATGGATCAGTTCACGCTCATGACAATTACAGGACATTATTGAGAAAACTGTTCCAATTGACTTTACTTCTTCAAATTATTGGCCAAGCAAGAAGCCATTTGTGAGATGACGAGACTGCTTAGGACACTGAAGAGACCCAATAATTCGAAAATAATTTTCCTTACCAATGCAGTGTGTGTTGCAATATCTCATGTCGAAGCCCTCTTTTCGTCGAGGCCCAGTTTTCTTAAGCCTTTATCCCAAAAGGCTTGAGAAAACTTGCCAAGGAATTTGAATACCTGATGTCCATGCACAAGAAAGTTTTCCTGCATTGGATCCAGACCAACAGGCCAAGGAGGGGTTCTAGAGTCTGCAGTTTGACTGTATGGTCACCCTAAACTGACTCAACCATAACAGGTCCTCATCTTTCGGCTGTGAGCAGAGAGATGATGTCATTGCCTGGGGGCATCAAATGTCTAGGGCCGGCACTGTACATAACAGTTATGTGTTTTTGGTGTCTCCTATTAAAATTTGATTAAGCAGATTTCGAAACTAATTTCCTCATATATAAGATTGTAAGAAGAAAGGTTGATTAAACTTATTTTTCTTTACATAAAGTAAACATGCAAGTACAATATAGTTGTCATTATTAGCTTTCAGTAATTTGAGTTTGAAGAAGAGAATTCAGATTTAATATCTTATAAAACCCTTTGAATTCACAACAACCCTTGTTTTTTATTCATTATAACATTAATTGGGGCTGTCAAGAAGTAATAATCACTAACTTTAATGGAGTCCAAAAAAAAAATTGAAAATGTTCAATTTCAATTAGAGAAAATTTAAAGTTGAAAGAAATTATACAGTACACAGGATATTCAATTATTAATTAATTAAAAAGTTTTCCTGCAATAGATCCCTGAACATTGCCACAGTTACGGATAGTAACATCCTCTCAGGAAACAAAATTTCAGACCAACAGGCCAGAGAAGGATCCTGGAGCATGCAGTTTGACTATCTGCTCACCCTTACAGAAGTGAAAACACTAAATAAAGCCATCATTATCCAACAATCGATCAGGAATTACATCACGACTTTGGAGATGATATGCACAAAATAACTCAACGATAACACATCCTCATCTTTCACTTGTGAGTGGGGAAAAAGGCTCTAGACCCTTCTGTGAGTACGGAGGAGATGAACTGAATACCAAACACATACTCCAAACGTACAAGTTTTATTCTGTGAAAAGGATGCTGATCAAGACGTCTCCAACTAAGCTTCGAATAAATCTCTACTAAAACCTGAATGACCTACATAGGACATCTGAACCACTCGTTTTAGCCCATGACCTAGTCAACTAAGGGAAGAACACTGAAGAAGATGTTGCAAAACCTCACCAGCACGATGTGGAATCACACAGATAGATTAATAAAATTTTTAAAATAACAAATATAGCTAACTCAAGACTGAGTTCTTCATCATCTTTGTCACTGAATCAGGCTTAGTACATATGTGCTATTTATATGTTTAAAAAGATGAGCAATTTTTTTATCTAGACAAGGTCTCATGCTTCTAACTGGAAAAATGTATTGCAATTTAGTTCCTAAGCCATGTCTTCAGCAATGCAAACTTGTGAATATAGAATTTTCACAAATTTTCATAGCTTAATTTAAGACAACTTAGTAAATAATTGTCAGTGCAAATTAAATAATATGCCAGATTCAAGACTTTGCAACAAAATTACATTATAAAACTAAAAAATAAATCTTCGACAACCATCTGGCAGCGCCCTACTACTGTATAATTTCTTTCAACTTTAAATTTTCTCTAATTGATTTGAACATTTTCAAATTTTTTTTGGACTCCATTAAAGTTAGTGATTATTACTTCTTGACAGCCCCAATTAATGTTATAATGAATAAAAAACAAGGTTTGTTGTGAATTCAAAGGGTATTATAAGATATTAAATCTGAATTCTCTTCTTCAAACTCAAATTACTCAAGTTTTCTCAAGCCTTTTGGAATAAAGCCTTAAGAAAACTGGGCCTCGACGAAAAGAGGGCAATTTGACATGAGATATTGCAACACTTACACTGCATTGGTAAGGAAAATTATTTTCGAATTATTTGGTCTCTTCAGTGTCCTAAGCAGTCTCGTCATCTCACAAATGGCTTCTTGCTTGTCCAATAATTTGAAGAAGTAAAGCCAATTGGAACAGCTTTCTCAATATGTCCTGTAATTGTCATGAGCGTGAACTAATCCATGACACCAATGATACTTCATTCATCAGGAGTAATGAAATCCACCTATTTTGTTCTCAATCTACCACAGGTTCATTTACCATTGACTTCAGGTTCATGATACATTAATTTCTGGTTGTTACATCAATCTAATTCATTTCCAACTTGTATTCCTCCCGATATTTGATGCAGGACTTTCTGTTTGAAAATCTTGAGGTATAGAGATCTATGGTGTAGCCCATAACTCTGACATTTAGAGCTTCATTAATATAATTTTTGAATAAGCTATGGTGATTTTTAAGTAAAAACCCTCAAGAATAAAACATATTTGTGCATACTGTGTTAAATGCAAACATCATATTTTTGGAAGTACGCAACTGAATGTTTGGTATTTTCACAGGTGCAATTTCAATTTTCAAGTTTCGACCCATCATTCATAAAATAATATTCGTCTCTGTAATAGCCACAAAATTTAGCCGATTAGAAACAAAGAAAGTGAGAAAAATTATTTTTCTGGTGATACCCATAAAAATTAACAAACTTGAATCAAACTCACTATTCACAGGTACTACAGATATATACATTAAAATGGATTATTAAATAATTTATTATTTAATGATAAAATTGTAAGTATTTATATTTCTATAATAATCAAGAGTACTTGTATAAATACGTGTTTGGTAAGAATTAATGTTATTCAACTATAAGAATTTTAATTGACGTTTATTGAACTATAATTTTTCACATTCATTATTGGCACTGCTAAGTACCATTGAATACTCTGTTAGAACATTTATTTTGATAATGTCGCAAAATGTTCACATAGCCTTCCGCATTTAAAATGCCTTCGATGCTCACAAGATTTCCCACGCCATGGTAGGAAACACATCCCCAAACCATAACATGTCCTCCACCATGCTTTACCGCTATTAAAACATTTTGCTTCTTTAGGACTTCATTACGATGTCGCTATATCGTCCTTCGATGATATAATACTGATTAAAACCCATAATATTAAGTTATATACCATAAATAATTTTATTTGAAAACTGATCCAATTATAAATGAATTAACAGTTCTTCCAAAACATTTGAATAAATCCCTGCAATATCTGCTTCCCTAAAATTACATCTCTCATTTTAAAAACTAATTTTTCGGAAATGTAATCGTTTTTCTTTCTCTTTTATTTCATGCAACAGTCATTTATTTGAAACAGTAGATTAATGTTTGTGTTTGCCACACCAACACAAGCCAAAGATTTCTTTTCTTTCCCCCTAAATTTACTATAATGTGGAAAAATATTCAGACACAATTAGAATTTTTTTCCTCCAAAATTAAAATTATTTTTAACAATAAAACAAAAGGTAACAACAAAACCCAGTCTGCTTTCTTATACTAAATTATTTCATAACAAGTGAACTATTGCTGATTCAAAAAAAGCTTTTGTAAATCCAAAGTTATAATTATTGTTATTCCAAAACAAACAACTGTTATATCTTTAGAACAATATGATATATAATTTTTCACTGAGGATGTTGATATGACATATATGTGTTTGGTTTTCGCAAATGTCTACCTAGCAAGCACATTTCGTTTCATACATCACAGTATGTTAACATCCAATTCAACATTTTGAGGGCTTCTCCGAGGACACCCAATAACTACATCAACTCCACTTCACCGACATCTGTCAATGTGCTTAAATACAGTGATGGAAAAAAGTATTTGCACAACACGTTTTTATGAATAATATAGTTCAAGGAAACAAAAAACTTCGCTTTCCTTTGCAAAAATGAAAAGTAAATTTATTAAAAACTGAAAAAACCTTTTTACAAAAAAATAAAAACACTTCATAATCAAACAAAATAATTAAAACAATAAAAGTGCTTGGAAAAAAGTATTTGCACACTTCCACATTTACAAGTTTATTTTAAATTTTAATAGTTTTAATATTTTGTAAATAGGCCATTTGCGTCAATAATTGCTTGTAGACGTCTGGGCATTGAATGCACTAGGTTTTTAATTAAATCTACATTTATTTGTTCCCATTCTTGAACAAGAAGTTGTTTAAGGTGATGTCCACTAGTGATATGGTGTTTTCTTACATTTTGGTCAAGGGTGTGCCATAAATTTTCAATGATATTTATATCTGGTGACTGAGGAGGAGTGTGGAGCTGTCTTGGAGCATTAAATATTAACCACTCCTTTGTTCTCCTCGCATTATGTTTTGGATCGTCCTGCTGGAAATAGTACTGATCCTGGATTCCCATTTTTTTGGCACTAACACACAAATTACGTCACATAGCCTTCCGCATTTAAAATGCCTTCGATGCTCACAAGATTTCCCACGCCATGGTAGGAAACACATCCCCAAACCATAACATGTCCTCCATCATGCTTTACCGCTATTAAAACATTTTGCTTCTTTAGGACTTCATTACGATGTCGCTATATCGTCCTTCGACCATCTGAACCAAACAAATTAAATTTGCTTTCATCAGAAAAGATGACATTTTCCCAAAAGCTTAAGGGTTTCTGTACGTACTCCCTAGCAAAAGCAAGGCGCTTTTTGCGATTCGTTTCACTGATGTATGGCTTCTTTCTTGGAACTCTACCATGGAGCCCTTCCGAATTCAGGGCATATCTAATTGTTCTGCTAGTAATCTGAACTCCAGACGTTGATTGGACCATGTTAGCCATCTCCCAAGAACTTATCAGAGGATTTTTAAGAGCTTCTTTTCTGATTTTCCTCTTCAGCCTGGGAGTTAACTTTTTTGGACACCCTTTACACTCATTTTTTTCAGTTGAACCACGTTCTTCATACCTTTTTATGATGTATCTCACAGTAGAAAAATTCAACCCTAAGAAATCGGCAATTTGGCGAAAAGTTTTTTGGTGACTCCTCAGTAAAACAATTTTTTCGCGAGTTGCGGCACACAGTTCATTTGTATTTGGCATGATAATTGTCTGTCGACTAAAATAAACTGATTGAAAGACTAGAGAATACTGGTAATAAACGATTAGAGATAAATTAGTAAACAAACTTATGATCTATGGACACAGGAGGGTTAATGCCAAAATAAACAGAGCTTGTGAGTCATAGTGTGCAAATACTTTTTTCCAAGCACTTTTATTGTTTTAAGTTATTTTTTTCATTATGGAGTGTTGTCATTTTTTTCCAAAAGGTTTTTCTCAGTTTTTAACAAATGTACTTTTCATTTTTGCAGAGGAAAGCGAAGTTTTTTGGTTCCTTGAACTCATTTATTCATAAAAACATGATGTGCAAATACTTTTTTCCATCACTGTAGGTTTGAAAGAACACTTCCCATTGGTTGGATAGAAATATTTCCCAAGCCATTTTTTATTTTTTTACAATTTTACCAATAACTTTCTCCGTTTTTGTAACAATTTTCTATTAACAAGGGAAACTTGTGATTAACAATATAGTGGTAAAATAATGACATGTGTCAGCCATAGTTTATTAAGATTTAAAGACTAACAGGATTTCTATTTCTTCTTCTGTTACAAAACATGCAAGGTTTCTGGATATGATAAATTCAATTAGATGTTAAAGATGTTTCAGATAGAAAAAATCTAAAAAGGTGGCAAATCTAGGATCAACTTGGTACTGAAAATCAGTCCATAGGAAAATCTTATATTTTTAATTAATCGGTTAATTATATTATACTATACTAATCAATAATAATATTAATGAATATTTGTAAATTAATTATATAATAATACATGCAATAATTATATTAATCTTATAACGTATATTTTAGTCTGTAGAAAAATCTTATGTATTTACATATTTCAGCATGAATAAGTTTTTAAGGAAAGTGAACCAAATGATAGAATATGGCATTATTTATCCCCAGCTTTAGAATTACACGTACAGATTACAGAATATTTTATGCAGAAACTAAAACAAAATTACAACTAGAGAAACCAAAAACACTTTAAGTCTTGGCATTTTGCCAGTACCTTACTAGAATCTTCAAATTAAAATGTGCTTTTGATTTTCAAGTAGGCAGTTTGAAATGGTCAGCAAAGTAGTAGTCTATAATTTTTTGTAGATGAAAATATATATTCAGTGTGTTAGGTTTTATTATCTTAAATTAATATTAGAGTGCTAACAATGGGTAGTTTCTCAACAAGCGTGTTTCATGTTATTTTATTCCTCTGTACACATTTACTTGATGTATTCATACTAATACAGTTGTAAATATCATAATAAAAGTTTAAAAAAAAATTAATATGGTCCAATAATTTTTTTACCCCAGGATTTTTTATATGATATCTCTTGGAGAAACTAGAAAAAAAACATCTCACCACTTAAAACTTATTAGCATCACATTTTGGCTGTCAAGCCAGCTTCAGTTAATTTGGTGAATTTAACAAGAGCTGGTCCTAATAACCTGTACCACTAACAAGCCATGAAGAGTTATTGTTTCAGTGCAATGTGAGGAAATACTGTTTACAAGACCAACGGTTGTGCAGAGAAGTGATTGGCCATATCACACTCAACCGCCAGATTTTTCCCCTTAATTAATTATTTAATTAAGAGTACCCAATTTATAGAGGCTGGGTTTGCCCCTTGGGTCTAATTGAATTAGTTGAAATGCAATTAGAACCTTTTTATCAACAAAATGAGTGAAAATGAAAGTGATAAAGTTATAAGTGACAATTGAACGTTATAAAGCGAAAAAAAAATTGATTAAAATACCAATCTGATAAAGCTGTTACTGAATCATTAATTTTTTTTATCTTTCATACATGTTTAATAAGTTAACTTATGGATACCTGGCTTCAGATATGCTAATTACTTACTATTAGAACATTTTGGCTTTTACTCTAGATTTATAACCCGTTAGTTTAATACTCTTGATCTTGTGAGACCATTTACGAACATCCGGCCTTTAAATATATTTTCTGCTTTTATGAAATTTTCCTAAACTGTTTCTAAATTTTTGGCTTCGCTTAAAGAACGGAACTCACTTTTCTGGTTGTTGGATACTATTTTTTAAACTTTCTCTGAGGAGGCTTTAGAAACTTAATGTATTTTTTAGCTTCAAGGGGGTCGTGTGATGTTTTTGAAGTATATAGTATAAAAAGTTCTTGTAATACTAAGAATTTTTGTATATTATTTCATATTTGCTCTGCAATTGTTCAGCATGAATTTCGGTTTTCTTTTGGATAACAAACTTTTTGAAGATATTACACCAGTTATGTTTTGATATATGAAAACCCAAATTAAACTATATGGTAAAGACCTTATAATACAAAGATTTCCTTACAGGGGTAATATTTATAGGTATAAACTTTTCAACTTAGAGATCGTATATTTTTGAAATGGTGAAATGAAATGAGATCCCAAGTATTTTCTATTCATAAAGAGTGATACAGTATTATTTCCTACCAATGAAGATTTGTTTCTAGGTGACTTACGGCTGTTCGTTCCTCTTTGGTCTATCGCCAGTGTGGTTTCAAGGGCATTTTAGTGATGGGTCCAGTATAGACCAATTTATATGTATGAAATGTGTATTTATTGCTTTATTCCAATAATTTAATGTTAATTACAGCCATTGGTACAATCATCCTTGGAAGTTAAAACAACAGTGGCTCCGTGACTTTTTGTAAATATGTATAAATTAGAGTACTGGCACTGACCAGATTCTCTACTCAAGTCCTGAGCATCTCTTGCACTACTGTCCTCCACCAGTCTCCACTGGCTTCCGATACCAGTGACACAGCTGGGAGAGAAGCACTGGGATCCCCTGGAGTCCTGATTTGGCTTCCACAGTTGGGGGGCCATTGTAATATTGTACATAGGTGTGAATGTGTTTTATTTATTTATTATCATTCGGTTTTAATATGTTTTTTTTATTTATCTTGTATATTTCTTTATCGTTTTATTTATATATATATATATATATATATATATATATTTTTTTTTTTTTTCACTTTATTTGTTTATATTTATTTACCTTTCGTATGTAGATATTGTGTGAATGAATACTATAGCCCTAGTAATAATGCCCTTCAGTGTGCAGACTGTTTTAATACTCAATAAAATCATTATACAAAAATACTAGTATTTCTTATTATGTTTGTTTGATCCAGGGAAAGCCACGAAGCATTAAAATTAAATTATATATTTTTATTTTGCACATTTGCTAAGCATATATTAACTTACAATTAGCTTGGTATAAAATAAATGGTATTTTTATCAATAAAGAATAGTTTTCTAACTGTTTACTCCTGTCTTAAAAAAAAAAAAAAAAAAAAAAAAAAAAATGTGGTATCTAGCATCTTGATGAATCTTCTTTAATTCAAGGATCGCCATAAATCAGAACTGGAGGCTGGAGGGAAATGAATAGCGGATAAGAAACATCTGAAGCTCGTGTGGTCTAAAACCTCAGGTTTATCGCCATACTATGTGCTGTAACGAGGCATTTATAACACTTCTTGGATTCCACTGAGGTAATAAGCTTAAAATCCAATAAATAGTAAGAAATAATTTATTTCATTTTTATGTTAATAATTTCGCAGTTGATTCCACAGTTTCTGCAACTACTTTGATCGACCTTTTTTAGTTCTTCCTTATAAATTCAAGATAAAATAAAACTATTCCTACAATTTTGACAGACCTCGAATGCACCATGGCTATTACTCTTTCAGTCTCTCCCCTAATCCTGAAAACAATTAAATAAAAAATAAATAAATAATTTTGCACAGTACCAAAGGTCAACAAAGCCGATGGGAATCGTTCTAAACCCGTCTGGTAAACCAAAACACGAGTTCAAAGGTTTCAGCGATGTTTTATATTTTTTAATCGCTGTTTTTTTTTTTTATATTTTCAAAACCTTAATAAATTTGGTTCGATTTTTAGTATTTTTTCAACTTTGGTGGTTATTTTGATTTTATCTGTAATTATGTTTTTCGTGGGAAGTACCAGTTTTGAAAAAATATTCGTTCTAAATAAATATTTTGGAGCATTCAATTTTCCCTGAAAAGTATATAAATAAATAAGGAGTAAATAAATAAATAAAAAAGATATATATTAGTCCGCGCTACAGGCCTCTTTTTATCGAATTATTAACGTCCGCGCGAAATTTAGTAAATAGTTTCATCTCATTGAAACCTACAACAATTTTATTTACCAAAACTCTTGGAATTAATCAACTGAGTATTTAAAAGTTTTTAGTACCTAATTAAATAAACAAAATTTGTCCCCCTCCAAATTGAAAACGCCCCAATTCGAAGAGTTTTCGTAAATAAAATAGTTGTAGGTTACGATGAGATGGAACTATTTACGAAGTTTATATGTTAATAATTCAAAAAAATGTGTCTGTACCACGAACTATATACTTTATAGTCAGACTCATTATTTTCGTAACAAATATTTATTTAGATAGATTTATAGTAAACAAACTCTTTTCTGGGATTGGGTCTCTTAAGTATGTACAAATAAAGAAAAATCACATATATCTTTCTAAATTTGAACAAAAACTCTATTGAATAAAATTATTGAGTAGTTGTAGAATCATATCTTCATAAGAAAATAAAATCATAAATGAAACAACACAGTGAGGATAAATAAAAAAAAAATGTTATAAATGAATACCCAATACACATAATTCATAAAACAGATCTAATCATTCATACAATTTTATACATAAAACTATGAAGCCAAAATGTAAGCATGTAAATTATTTACTTTCGTGAATTTTTATAGGCGTCCTCAATATTGTCTACGTGGCTTTTGAATGTTATTAAGTAAGTCCTTCACATTGTATTAAAGATAAAGAAGCCAAATTGGAATTTTTTTTTATTGATTATTTGGCATATCATCATCTCTTTTACTTTATTTATTTTAAAAAAGAAAACTATGACTCTTCGACTCCTGCTTACAGAGAGATTGAAAATATTTCCCCTACTTCTGGAATTTATTATTTCTACGCTCGTGTAAAGCTAAATAATGTCTAAAAGTCTCTCATTCTTCAAAAGCCATTTAACATATATTTTTTTTACCTTATCTACTGGTACTGGTACTGTTGGGGAAACTAGTCCGGCAAATAGGCCGTATGGTTCTTTTTGCTAACCCCTTACGTCTTCCTTGAGGTTGCGCCGCGTACTTACGAGAGTGGAAATGCCAAGATTTATATCCCGAGGCCGCCGAGAAATAAAAATTATCTCATCCTGTTGGGAATCTAAACCACAACATTCAGAACCGGGCACTCTGAGAGCCACAGCCCAACGTGCCAGGCCATCCTGTCCTTCTGTTACATAAATACCGAAGATGATTAGCCAAAAACGCTGGAGGCATAAAAAACAAATAGGTCCTCATTTGGTGGAATAATAATATTTAAAACTGCCGGAACTATATCCGTTTTTTTGTATCTTATTCTTTCCAGGTCTCAGAACAATTCTATTGCAGTTGTCATCAATATAACGTGTATTCACATTTCCCAAATCATGGGAAAATATATCATGCGATTTTCTGAAGGCTAAACTCTTGTGTTCCGTTCTTTGTAGCCGATCCGTTTGCTGCTGGTTTTCCAGCACAAATCTATCTGAAATCAATAGGAATTAATTTTGCCGTCTCTTCATTCGCCTACCACCTCCCCTCAATAAAAGTCAACATTTTATATCAGTATATCAGGTAATGTATTTCGGAATAAATATCACTTTCAGATAATATTAACTCGCCTTATTGACTAAAGTGAGGTCAAAACAACCAGTAATTAGGAAGAAACATTTCTTAATTCAGCTAAAAAAAATTCTCTAAATTTGCCTACCTATTAATTCCATCATCTGAGCGAAGTGTATATTTTTTTCTGCCTAGTTCCAACCTTGGTTAAGGAAAATACGATCACTGATAAAACTTCCATCTCTAAAATGTTCGGCTCTGTGGAACTACGGAAGTGTGTATATTCTTCCTTATTCCCATATTTTTTTTGTATATTTGTGTATCATTTTTTATGGAAATGCTTACTTAAATATGTTCTGAAGCCAAGTAGACAATATTAACATATGTAGCCTATGGAAGTCCGCCTAGACTTACATAATTTGAGAGATACTTGAATTTTGACTTCCGTGTTCTATGTATAGTATTTTATGGATAATAGAAATGTTTCATGAATAATGTATATTAGTTAGATATTTTTATATATTTTTTCTCCCTCGTCATCGCCTTTTCAGCTATACTGTTTTTTTCCTGGGTCATGGGGATTAATGCTAGAGCTAAAAAAATCTCCTCATCTCTCCCCGCGCCGGGATTCGAACTCATAATATTCGGTTTATCAGATTGCCGGGCAACGCGTTTTCAACACTCGCGTTAGCCCGCTCGGCCACCCCTCCCTCTTGAATATATGTATCATTTTATAGTAATTAATTTTGCATATTTACTTTCACTGTGTTCTTCATTTATGATTTTAGTTTCTTACTAGTGTGTACGTAATATTCACTCTTAATCATACCCCTTCTCCGAAATATATATTAAAAACATTGAAATTCCTGCATCCAATGTAATTAAATATTTGAGTTATTATCTGAACAAAAGACGAACTTGGAGGACACATATTAGACAAAAAAGTATATAATTAAACAGACGATACAGTCTTTTATCTAGGTTACTTGATAGACGTTCAAAATTACCTTTGACTGACAAACTAACTCTCTATAAAGTTTTACTTAAACGAATTTCGACTTATGGCATAGAACTGTAGGGTTCTGCTAAAACTTCCAATATTAAAAAAATCCAGTCTTTCCAATCCAAAACTTTACGAAGGATAGTTGTCTTATTTTATTTCGCAAACGATAGATCACATAAAGACTTGAACATCCCAACAATTTTAGACACTGCAAAAGAAAACTACAATAACTTTCAGCAAAGACTAACTCACAACATAAATTCTAAGACAGAAAACCTTAAACGCGTACTAGAAACCCGTACAGCCCATCGGCGTATACGTAGGCTGTGGCCAAGAGACCTACTGAACTGAGCTATTTCCTGGATTGTGATGGGACGCTGTGAAGCTGCCAAAAAATTTACTCATTGCAAAGCAATTTGCAGATCGCAAATTTAATTTTTATGTCCAATTTTATGTTTATGTATTAATAGATATTAATATTAGTTTCTTACTAGGATATAAATCTACTATTAATAATAGTCTATTATTATATAATTTTACTAATCGCACTTATTATTGTTTTTTGTTAATTTATTTTGTATTTACATTTGACTAGTTACTATTACTTTATATGTATTTACACTCT
Source organism: Nezara viridula (assembly GCA_928085145.1). Classification (NCBI taxonomy): domain Eukaryota; kingdom Metazoa; phylum Arthropoda; class Insecta; order Hemiptera; family Pentatomidae; genus Nezara; species Nezara viridula. Next base: position 186,203,728 of record OV725077.1, on the reverse strand, counting down.
TTGAACGAAAAATGAAATTTTCCAAACACTTCTTAAACAGATACTTACGAAAGAAAAAAATAACGCTGGGAATCAAACTTCCCAGCGAAACCTGAAAATGACGGTATTCAAAAACAGACAAACCTTATAATCTTTAAAACCAAAAACGATTTCATTTCTTTTTTTTTTTTTTTTAACATCACACCTTGATTTTGTTTGAATTCAACTTCCAGCCTATTAAAATATGATCGAAAACAAAACTTGAATAACAAATTTAGCTGTCCTATTGAATTTAAAATTATATCCGATTTCTTAAATTCTAATCAAATAATTAAATTACTTTTAATATATTTTCCAAACAACAATTAAAGGAAAATATAATATTATCGTTGGTGAAGTAGCTCTGTTAATCTCGTTTATTATTATGTACTTTCTTTTTTTTTTAGAGAATTATAAATGGGTTTTAGCCTCCAGTTGATTCATTATCACCTTCTGACCCCTTCTAACGAGGTTCTTTGCAACATCCTGTATTTAGTTCTCTAAGCGTGATTTCCTCCCATCTCTACGCTAAACCTGTTTATAGCACCTGCGAGTTAGCTCATAAATCATTTTCATGATCTGTATCTAATCGAAGACTACTGAAATTAAAAGACTTTAATCATTGTATTAAAATATTTGTATACATATATCAGATTCAGGATTTTTATTGTAAATATAGTATTTATTTTTGTTTATTATTATTAATGTGATTTTTTTTTCTTAGTGGAGAGGAAAGAGAGGGAACGCTACCCTGTTCGTAGGTATACTGTACCTTTTCTTATAATGAAAGCTTTTTTTTTTCTCTCTCTTTTTGGAGTAAGCAATTTAATCACCTTTTAAATGATAATGTTTATAACAATAAATTGAATACTATTGAATTATCCTCAAATAAAGTTTTTATTTCTCAATAACTTTATTTAGCCATATTTTGATACCTTCATGAATGATTAAATTTCATGAATGAGAGCTAATATTTAGGCAGATTTGCCCATGACACATTGTTTTTAAATATTATTTTATTATATATTTTTTATAAATTAAATATTATTTAATTTTTTTTACTATAAAGACTACAAGATGTAATAACAAACTTTTAGAGAATTGTAAAAATGATTATGGTTATGACCAGTATGAGAATTCCCGATGATATTTGCTTGTTATTTTCATTTGCTATAGTTACTTTAAATTAATCATATATACTCTGCATAAACTCTATCTATATTCTAGACATAATATGTTTTAACTAGTTTAATATTTAGTGATATCAATTTAAATATACTTTAGTTTAGACAATGGTTATAGAAAGTTTGACAATGGTTATAGAAAGACAATGGTTATAGAATTTTTTGTTCTGGTGTGGGAAAGGTTACTAAAACTAAAAAAAACACCATGTTGCCTAGTAGTAATTTATTACTGGCTTTTCAATTCTTTACATATAAAATCGTTATAAAAATTATCATTACATATAAAAAACTATACGTATCATCACTTATATTATTACTAAATGGTACATGATCCGGTAACTTGAGGGTACTTGGTCGATTTTATCCTGAGCTGTTTAGTACGGCCTGTAGGCTCCTGGGAAGGCGCCTGGGTATGCTCCTGGGTATTGGCCTGGGTAGGCGTTGGTTCCTCTAGCTTCGGCAACCTGTAAAGGATATTAAATATAATAAAAGATAGGAGAATATTCATGTAATATTATAGAATCCTCCAAGATATTGATCCGCAGCTTACCTGGACGGCCACGGACTTGAGGATGGCTGGGTGGATGCCTGGTCCGGTTGGTTGGTATCCGTTCTCATCAGCGACGTAGCTGACCTGGACGGGACCTTCGGGGCTCTGGTAGTTGTAAGCTCCTTGGACGGTTACAGCTGGTCCTTCTGGTCCTGGGACTCGGGGTGCACCGGTTTCTTGTCTGCTGGAGCCATCAGCTGAGGTGTATCTGTGAGGAGGAAGAGAAGAGTCGATAACACAGGGTGTGAAAGATGATGAATGTCCATAAACCAAGCTATAAATAACTATTTCACAATGGCAGTGGTGTTCATCTGCACTTAATGTTCAGAAAACCGTTACGTTCCTGTCAACATCTCGTTCAAGGATCGTCAAATCCTTTCTAATCGAGAGTATATTCCATCACTACTGTCCAAAGTCATAAAACCAAACAATTTTCATTTGAATAGACATGACCTTATGTGTCATGCCCGAGGCGACAGGAATCCATGTGCATTTTCCCTCTCTTTTTCACCTGACTTAAAGGTGTCTGTTCTATTGAATAACCTGATGCTTTTATAATTAAATACAGTTATAATCTCAATGAAACGTTTTTTGATGAAGAATCAATAAGAAATTGTAAAAAAAAATATATTGAACAGCCTATGAACATTCTTAATGAAACAACCATAATAAAATTACGTTTTTTTTTTTTTTATATTTCATTAATGAATATTATTTTAAAATCCTCTAAAAGTTTCATAAATACGATGTATTTTACAATACGTGCAAATGTAAGAGATTAATTAGTTGAAAAAATTAAACAAATATCACATTCGAGAATGACCTTTAGCCAGTTTTCACATTTTCTGCTTAGATCACATATACAATATTTTACTAAACGATAAGCTCAGTGCAGAAGGTCAATTTGTTTTGCCACTATGATTTATATTTCACGAATAAAATAAATTCCCCGATGTCACGCACAGAGATATGTACATCATATAGTTTTCCAGTTTTCGCGATATAGCCTTTAAAATATTTATTACATCCCGGCCGCTTCAACTACATCTCACCTTGAAGGGCACATAAATTGCCACCTTCTCCGCGATATGCGCATCGTAAAACGTCAGATTATCGCACCCCGCTGCCTGATGATGCGCCTGATTAACTGCGGCTCAGCTAACACTCCTGACATTTGAGCCTAGCAGTTGCTTATTACGGGGCTGGGCCGTGACTAATGATTCCACGTCGGTGGATTGGGTTCTGTCCGAAAATATATTTTTTGAAGGATTCCACGTCAAAAATGATGGGTTTTTCGCAATGGATACCTGTTTTAGGAATTTTTTAAAAAATGATTGGCTATTTCGCAATCTGAAATTGACCACCATCCATTCGCTTTTAAGAATTAGAGATTCCCCATCGTTTTAAAAAAATTAGTAGTTTTAAATTTCAATTATATAATAGAATGATATTTTCATTAAGAATGGTTTTGGGGCAGTAATAATAATGTGAAAAACATTATTGTTAATATTATTATAGTATTATTGTTACTTATTGGAATATATCTGGCCAGTCAGTTGACGGTGATTACAGGCAAATTGACAAGTTTTTATTAGTTCGCCCACGTTATACTGAGACGTAAAATGCAATAAGGTGGATCTCTGAATGAATTCACAATACAATTTAGCATCACATGGTTGTTTCGTATGGGATTTGCGTAAAATATGTTCAAGCAATAATCTGAAAACGGTTCTTTGTGTCAGAATACATCAAACTGCATTGTAAAATTTACTATAATAGAAATCTCTCAATTGCCTTGCGAAATCCTAAAGAATATTAATAAAATGGCTACTTTACCAGTTTCCAATGAATATCTAACTGAAATCGCTACAAGAAGCTGGATAATTTTTAGTATTCTCAAAGTATTCTTTAAAAATTGTGTATTGGAATTGTATGTCTTTGCCAATACAAATTAAATAAGTATTTAAATTTAAATACAGAATATAAAATTATTATGGACTGTACGATTATCAATCAGAATATACTGAGTATTAGATGAGATCGAACTATGAATTTACATTTCATTTGAAGAATTATTTTGATGGCAAGAATATCTCAAGTGCTTGCTATAGTAGTTGTAGTATTTTTTTTTCGTTAGTCCTGGATTTCAAATGAGTGCTTTTTTATATTTATTAATCTATTTTACTGAATAAATTATACTTACTCGAAAGTGTATGATTGATCGGGGTTGAGGTCGTAGTGTTGAGAAACGATGGGGACGAAAGCTCCTGGGGCATTGGGGTAGGCGGGTCGGTTGAAGTAGGGGTTGTATTGGGGAGCAGCGGAGGCTGCGGCCAAGAAACAAAGGGCGACCTGTTAATAAAAGAAAAAATATTAGTAAATTAATATAAACATATCTAAAACAATATTTAAACCGTTAATACTTAGATGGACGAATCATTAATTATGAAATAAGTCCTGAGGTAAGTAGATTTCCTAGGATTGAACCACAACGTAGATGGGATAATGTTCTAATATGAAGATTTGGACTTTGCCGTGGTTAGGAGGAGAGAGATGTTAAGATAAGACTGGTTAATATTATTGACATCGAGGTGCTCCGGTTTATTACTAAGGTTAAGAAGAAATCATCAGGGAAAAATACAAAAATTAAATTCATTGGAAAAAAACAAAATATTTTTTAGAATTCGAAGCATGTTTAAATTCAGGATATAAAAGTAAACTAAAATATACCCCATTTAAATAAAGTGTAAAAATTTTAGAAAAGAATTCCCAGCCCGTAAAGAAAAAGAAAAAAAAAATATTATTTTGTAGCTGTATTTTTCAGTTCCGACTTGAATAGGATTTCAAAAAAGTCAAATAACATGAGTTAGTAAGTATTCTCTCTGAAAGTATTGAATGAAGCTCTTTATAGCTGTTCTTTTACTTTAAAACTTTTTATAGCAGTTTGCCTCATCCGTGTTTCATTTCTATACCTTTTCACAATCCGATTTTAAAGTTTCTTTTATATGAATCCTGAAATCAAAAGACGGTCTTCGCGTAGTTTAAGACCATACTCAATAGGTTAATGGGTGTCCTCACATACAGATCCTTGCATGATTACTTTTCCTACTTCATTCCGTTTTAAATTCAAATGAACGTGATATTACCCAAGTTGGGCAAGGCAGGGATGTAAAGTTGGCTGAAGATAAACACTAGCCAGTAAGGCTAAGGATAAAGAAAATTATCGCCCGCGGATTTTATTGCCTCATCAACTGCAGCAAGTGACTGCTTCACAAGACGGGATTACCTTTGATAAAAGAGCAAAACTTCTTTCGAAATATTGTATATATAAACAAAGTTTTATTAATACTTGTTGATATGCTTGTGGCATTTTTATGTTTTATAAGAAACGTTTCATTTTGTCTTTGAACAATTTTTATTGCGATATTTCAAAATTATCGCAGTCAGCAATTTTTTAGTACGTGCTAAATGTTTTCAAATTCATTTCACCCACAGTTTTCCTTAAAAAAAAAAACAGTATGAAAAACAAATGTTTTCTTGAGAAATAAAAAATTATTTTTTCTTAAATTTGCTGTTTTTTTTGTAAAATTATATTTAACTAATAAACTAAAAAATCTGACAACTTCAAGGTATGGTTTACAATGGCAACAAATAGTTTCCTATATGATGCAAACATTTATTTCTTATTTGAATAAGATCAAGGCGCAACCGAATGATTCATCCATCACCACAATCTTTCTTTTATTCATAATCGAATTTCCCAAAGTATAATATAAAAAATCTAATCTACGAAAGCATGAGTTTAATAGTTTTATATTGAATATTTAGATAATCTAACTTATAACAAAATAAACAATCACCCAACTGTCATATTTTAATCAGCGATATTTTTAAGATCCTTACGATGAAACACGTTTAAAATCTATTATTTCATAACATTTAATACTTTGGAGTTGTTGATTCAAACAGAAATGTATTTAGAAAAAAAATATATTGCGTCGGATTCTACAAGACCGACGCGTTATGGGAAAAAGAAAATACTTTTAGATGACAACAATGCAATCGATATCAGAGTTTTCTCGCTTGATGTACATGTTCCCAGTAGATATGGACATGTGGAAACTCAGGTCTTGTCCTACTTCGAAACATTGTTTTCTGTTCAGAATCCTATGTTTCAATCCGACCTCTACAGATCCGGCATTTTGAGCTCAAACAGACCTAGATAGGACTTAATCAAGTCAGACGAAAATGCCAGCTTTGGATCCTGATTATAAAAGTATCGATGAGAAAATATTAAAAGCTGAAATATAAATATAAATAAATAAAAAAACAAGAATTTATTGTTAAATATTTTAACTAGTAAATTTACCAGGCTTAAACATTGAATGGCGTTAAAAATAAATCAAATAAAAATCACGTGTAATGCTGTTTAAACTTAACATAAATATGAAAAGTTTAACCAAGGATTTTTGACCTAATTAAAGTTCTTAGTCATAAAATAAATATAATTTTTTTCCAATTCAAATATAAGCCAGCTAACATAAATATGCCAGCATCCTATAAATCAAAAATGACGAATTAATTTACATGTTAATTGTACTAATTGGGAAACTACGTATAATAAATTATCTGGATATTACAGTTCCCATCTTACTCAACCATGGCTAACGATATGATCTTTATCTTCTTTTAATGTTATTAATTCATCACAACACTTTGGTGAACTGATTGGATCCCGTGAAATAAGTGAAGTAATCGTCGGAATAACCTTTTCCCACAATACCAAGCAATTAATACACCCTAAATTATATGAAACGGAATCTAGCATGATCGATCATCAGGTCAGAATTCTCTAATCTATCTCTAACAGCTCACTTTAAAAAAATAAATAATACAATAATTTAATCTAATAAAAATAAATACGTATTTTTGTAATTCAACGCGCTAATACGCATTTTATAATTGGTAAAGACTTAATCACACTTACATATCTAGATATATAAATATTTTTGTTATTTTTTAAAAAAACAATATATTTGATTAAAATTTAAGATTAAAAAAAATATCTAAAATTTTAACTAAAGGATCAATATCGAAGTTGAATACCTTAGGTTTGGCTTTGGTGTGTAAGAACAAAGATGAAACGCTAGTGTTCAAGAAATACCAAAAAACATTTTTTATAATTTTATCCGTGATTGAATTGGACATTATTAGATCATACTTTAAATGAAATTTTCAACGTTAAATACGTTTCCTAAAGTGGAGGAAAATTCGCTTGCAAAAACAGATCAAGAAGCAAAACGGTTCTTTTTTGAAAACCATTATGACATCCGGAAAAGTGCAGAGCTAGGAAACGAAGAATTTCGAAATGATACTTCTAGACTATGTTAAAAAAAAAAAGATGTTAACGAAACGAACTGTATCCTGCTAAAGGTAATTTTTTCCCCTCTGTACTAAAATATTGAAGTTTTCTAAATTGTTTGAAGTTTTGGTGCTTTTTGTTAGTAACGAATACTTTCCAGTACGGCTCGAAGTTCCGTTTAAAGTTCACCATTTGATTTAAGTAACCGAAGGAATTAATTTTTTTTCTTTAATGGTACTGAAACAAATAGTGAATGAATGAATAAAAAATATCATTTTTCTTAAAGAAAATACATGTAAGCTGAATTATGGAAACAAATCTTACAGATATTTTATGATTAACATCAAAGAATTAGTGAAGAAAACTGAAGTTATTTGATCAGGTTTAGCTGATACAGCATGATTTAGTTACTACAGGATTTGAGCAGATAATATTTTGAAAACTTTTCCGCAAATTTGATGAATGCATGATTCACTTTAAAAGCTGGTAGGAGTTGAACTCTGAAGAATTGTTAAAAATACGGATATCTTTTAGGAGAAAAAGGTTTTTAGCCTTTAATTAATGATTTGAAAAAAATATTGTAACATTAATACTTAGAAACGAAATGAAATTGGATACAAAAAGATAAAAGAAAATAATAATAAAAAAAAATGAAAATTGTCAAAATAAAAAGAGGTGTATTCTGAAAAGTAAGAGATAAAATGAAATATTTTGTAACCCATACAAACCACCCTTAATATTATTAGATGAGTTAAATGGATTTTTTTAAACTTGCAGTTCTGTTCAAATATTCACACTAATGACAAATAAGTATTTATATATAAATCAAGGATGCTGCATTATTGTTTTAAAAATTTATAATTAAAAAACTTTAAAAATAGAACAAAATACGGAATATTTATCTAACTAAAATGATTTTGCGAAAATCCCAAAAGTTGGATACGGTAAGTTGTTGGTTTTGAAATGTGAAGAGCTATAATAGTTTAAGTTAGATTTAGTAAACTTATTCCTACATTAGTTAGGATAAGCACTACGAGCGGTGCTCCCTTAGGACAGGACATACTCTGCCTTAGGGGAGTACAGCCCTCAGATATAGAAGATATGTTTTGACTTTACCAGAGAGATCATGTTGTTGTTGTTGTTGGTTGGTGGTAAGGTGCGTTATGCTTCAAACCCAATGTCCTAGTTCTTTTATACAGACCAAGGCAGGGTTCCAGCCCCCACTCCCTCTCCCTCCAGGCTCTAACATATCACGATGGCCAGTTCCTTATCTTCGCTACCTCCCGTGGTCACTTCTTCCACCAGCCCTCGCCAATGTCCGGTATATGTCGTATACTTCAACATCTAGAGCGACAAAGTCTTTTTTTTGCGTAGTCAAATTTATTTCCGACGATTGACGATGCGGATACTAGGAATGATTCCTACGTATGCTTCTTTTTAAATATCGAAGTCTTTTTTTTTTTTTTTTTTTCTTTTAAACTAAGTAAAATCGTAAATCGATAATCAGTATGATTTTTTTTTTTTAATTTCCCAATTCTGTTCTTAATATTAATTAATACATATCAGGACTTTAAATTAACTGTCAAATTTTGTTTTTTATCAGTTCCGGTATGACTGGAACTTTTATGTTGGGGTTGTTTTTAAACTAAACATTTTTCTCCCACAAACATCTTCAATTAAAGGTTTTACTAATTTGTTTAAATATTCATTTAAAATTACTGTTATGGACTTTGTTACACCAAAAATTAAATTTAAAAATAATAGTTGTATGGTGGATTCTTAATCAATTCATTGCAAGTAATTACATGTGTAATCTAAGCCCAGTTATTGTTTATTTCTCATTTAAGGTAATTTTTTCTATGTAATTTTTTATTAGTATTTTTTTTTAATTTACAACTGTATAAATAAATGCAACAAGTAAATTTGTTATAAGAATAAAAAACATGGTAGCAGCTTTTCAAGAAACCAAAATTTGGGTACTACTTCAATGATTAGTGAAGAAATTTAGTCCACTGTTCCACATACCACCCATTTTACAATTAGAGTAATTTAGCAGGTCATTTTATTTTTTGACGCCTCGGAGGGTTGTTGGGACCATTTTTGGATGAAAAGTCATGAAATAGAAGATTAGGATGACCTACGAGAATAAAAAAAGGGATATTTAATTCGAGCTAAGTCTACAACCAATGGAATATCGAGGTATTTTTATTATAATTTTATAATTAGGAGCAGGATTCTGCGGAATGAGGATTCTACGGAAGATATTCGATTGAAGAGATTTAATACGTTAAACTTTTACACGAAACAACGTTTTTACAAAGAAGATCCATCGAAACCGAAACTGATAAAATCGGACATTTTTAAAAGTTTCAACCCCTAATATGAACTATTAATACTTATTTTCATTGGCCGTGAATAATTTTGAATAATGAAACTAGTAGTTTACAACTAATGTTAGTAAAAGATTCAAATATTTTTTTTACAATATTGCTTCAGGTTATGAAAACTTTTTCTCCTGACCACAGTATCATGAAGAATGAAAATTCACAAAAAATTCATATTATTCATAAATTTACGTTCGCATACTTATACATATGTATTTGTTTCAGTTTAAGATATCTAATAAATAATTAACTCATAAATATTTACGTTAGGTTAAATTAAGCATCCAAGTCTCTCAACAGCTTGTATCTTCATTGTCCTTCATCGCTCTTTTTTCTAACATTTTCATTTTGAATCCTGACATATTTTGGAAATCAGCTACTTGTTTTTTGGTTTTTATTTCTACAACTCCACTAGTAGTTTATCGATCTCGCCTTTTGACGTTTGCTGATTTCTATATATTTATTACTAAATATTCTGAAAATAGCGAACGTTTAGCACAAGGTTGTTTTCAAATATGGCAGATGGTCAGTTACAAATAACTAATTATGGATATTATGATAAAGCTTTAGGTATAATTAGTTGACAGTTTTCCATTAAATGTAAACTTGATCGTGGCATAAACTTTCATTTAATCCAAACAGGGAAAAAATTTTCTTCTAATTTTGTGTTTATAATAAAAAAAATCTTAATGGTTTTTTGATTTCTAGTTAAAGAAACAACAACAGTATTTCAACTTTAAATAGAGCCATTTTCAAGAATTATAATTAAAACTTTCTTCAAATTTAGAAAAATCTAATAAAAAAATGGCAAGACGGTTTTATATGATAATTGTTATTATTATTATTATTTTAATATTTTTACCCAGGTTTTCCAGCACCTGATTTGTAGTAAACAAGTCAGTTTCTTTCATCTTCATGATCTAAAGAGTGCAATTAATTGAGGTTATTTATTTTTTCTGTATTTAAAAGCTAATACGCAGCTTACATCCTTGTATACATCTCGTATATGTCAGTGTAAAATGATTGCAATATTGCTGCCAAGACGTGCAAACAAATGGATTTTTATTCTTCAATAGTGACGAATTGTACGAATTCGACGAAGCCAGACATTGCAATATTCCAATATCGACGCTAGCATAAATGCTTTGGAAAAGGATTGTCATTGTGTCAACATCATCTATCAGCTAAATAAAAAACATAAAATTGGTGAGTACCCGAAACTTAAAAACTGTCTTCTTGGGTGAACTTTGCATGACCAATTTTCTTTGATTTTCAGGAATTTATTGTAAAAAAAAAAATAAATATATATAGATATATATATTTTACAGCATATACCAAAACAATTGAAACTTTATTATCTTCAAAGTTTAGCAGTTGGGAAAATTTCACTTTCAAAATTCATCTGCATCAGTGATTGGTACATGTCTTACGTTGACTGCTTTTCCGTCCGACAATATTTATTTTCGAACGAAAAATCTAACCGTACTTTTTAAATTATTCCTTACGTTGGAATTTTATTCAATGAAGATCAATCAATAACAATACATTTTCAACTTGCATGCCTTTTGTACTTATAGATATTTTAAATTATGATGTTAAATGAAAACATTATTTTCCTGAACTAGTTTTGCAGCATTTTCGGCCATTTTTTTTTTTTTAGATTCCTTTTTTTGTATAATATTTTAATGTGCTTGCAAGAATCTTTTTTTATTTTCAGCCAACCACTGCTAGAGTAATGTGTTTGCGTTTACCCTTCTTGTTATGTAAAGTTGCGTTTAGGCATTCACGAATTATGGGGAACTCAATGATAAAACTTAACTAATACCGACACTAGGCCAAACTTTTTTATTATTTCTTTTGTTACTGACAGCAGATGGAAAACACCAATAACAAGAAACAAAAACTATAAGAACCATTTATATAATCGTTTTTCCCATAGTTCGTAAAATGTCTGAACGCAACTTAACAGTTTTTTAAGCTAACGGTTTGACAGATATTGTAGTTTGATTGATCACATTATTCACTTAGTTCCTGGAGTGTTTTGAAACAATTTGAGCTCAAATATTTTTTTAAAAAATAAAGCTTTATTATATTCATGTTTATATGCGTTGAAAATAAATTCACAAAAATTGAAAATTTTTTACGTTATGTTAAGGAATATTTTAATTGTTAATACAAATGAGGTTTATAAACAATTTGCAGTTTATTTTTATAATTTATAAGCAAAAGTGCTGTTCTACAAAAATTATCATTTTAATTATCGGAACTGCAATTTGATAGTTTTAAACATTGACAAAACAGTCTAGATCCTCCAAATGAAAAAATAATTAAATTTAAAAAAAGAACTAGATAAATAATCTTATCTTATAACTCTATCCAACCTAAGGAAAGATACTAGCTTATCTACTTAAAATTTTGTTAGTTAATACAGTTTACGCCTATAAATTTAAATAAATAAAGAATTAATAATAGACAAATTAGTTTAGAATGATAAATTGACATTATATCAATTAAAAAGTAACTATGAATGCACTGGCAGATCCATGTGGGGAGGGACTTTCGGGTTGAAGCCGCCCCTAAAATGTGATTTGAGGTCGATAATTAAACCATTCACAATAAGTAGCCTTTTTAAATTTTAGTGCATACAAGAAAACAATACAACATTTTTTTTCGCTAAAAGCATTTCTATTCCTGTAATTAACATTTTTTTTATTTTATGTTATTTATATATATATTTTTAACTGACCTTCAAATATCACTTAAACATAATTTTATATAGCTTCTTTATTTTTCTTACAGATTAATTTCCATTATTATTAAAAAAAAAATAATTATTATTAAAACAAATCCAGAATCCACGACTGCATGAATGAAGTAAGGTAATGGTTGAAATTTGATTAATATATTTAAAATAATCTCGATAATCAACGGCTAAAGTTTCCATTTTGATCCTTTAGTTAAAATACTTGCGAACTTTACAAAAAAAAAAAAAAAAAAATATGCTATATTGGTTTGAAACCAACAATAAAATGTAAAACAAAACAAAAAATATATATTTAACTTCTTGGTTACCTTAGGGCATATATATTACATTTTTAATACATTTTAGGGCTTCCCAGTAGGAACATTGGCTCCTATGAATATATGCCAGCATCCGAGTGTCGTTTGGGGCTAGAAAGCAACAGATTACAAGTTTCTATGTTTAAAATTATTAAATTTCAGTTTCAATAATTTATATGAAAACAATTATAAAACTCACTTTAATTAAATACATAAAACTTATAATAAACTACATTCGCAATTCCCTTTTATGGTATTATTCCATAATGTACATTGCGGTAGCCATTTTAATAATAATAATAATAATAATAATAATAATATTTTCAGAAATCTATGAAGTCGTGGAGGTTAGTTTGGTGAGATCGTTTAACAAATTTCTAAATAATTTTATTGTTGCTAATCATTAAATTATTTTTTTCAGATTATTAAGCAATTGAAGCAGTCAAATTATGTGAGGTCTGTTTGAACTATATTTACTATTTGAGACTACAATGTTTAATCTAAATATTAAATATCTTTTAATTCAACTAACCGTTTCGACTAATCAAAATGATGAAAGGAAGTTATAAAATCTTTACTACTTTAGAAAAATCATTTGAATTTTCTCGAGTTACGACATACTCTTATTTACCGATCTAGAAAAATTGAATAAGAAATAAAACTTTGACGGTCCGAGAAGATGTTCGACTTGAATTACACTTTAATTTGTTGAATTTTTGATCATTACTTTTTTAATTGAGATTTGAATTATTCTGAATTTTATTTTCAATCGCATAATTCTTTTTTAAAACTATTTTCATTTTAGGCACTCAATATAAAAAACAAAGCAACTAAGGTGTGTGCTTCAATCCACAGGACAAAAAAGAAAATATCAACAAGGCGAGTTTAATATTATGAAATATAAATTATAAATAATAGCCTATCACAGAGATGTTGAAATGCAAAAAAAATTATCTCGCTAGCAGTATGCAGGTCCGATTTTTAGTTTCTAAAAGATATTTTAATTCATATCTTCTCCGAAACTCGTTATCATTTGGTATTCGACACTATATTTTCCCTTCTCGCCCCTTAACATGGTGTTAAGATACAGTTTGGAATAACAGTTCATTACAAAGAGTGTGAAATGCTGAACATTTCTCTCGCTAACAATATGCAGGTCCGAATTTTATTTTTTAGATATTTTAATCCATACACAAAAACACTTCAATTTGTGGACTCTAGCTGACTTTACCCGAGCGTTACACATCGCAGCTCTGAAAAAAAAGTGCCAAACGGTTCCAATGAAGTTTTCATTTCAAAAATGCTGTCGGTAGAATAAAAAACGATCAATGAATTTGACATTATAATCAACCGTTCTTCTCCATCAATTTTTCTTAAATGTACCGTCTCTTATTCCTGTTTCTAAGAAAGAAACGTCCTTGATCGATACAACTGAATTATCATTTTCGAATACTATATTTTCATTCCAATCCCTTCAAAGTAGAAACTTATTTTTGATCTTCAATTAAAAGTTGTGCCGTGAAAAAACTTTCCCTTATTAAAATCTAAAATAATTTATAAACTATTATTAAAAGGTTAAATTTTATTATTTCATTTTTTTTTTACAGAATTTGAGAGTACATTGATAACATTCTTAAGAAATATAACTGTCTCAAGAATTTTTTATTGGCAATTTATAAATTGGGTTACGTTACCTCTGAGCAAATAGTTACAATATTTGACCATTTAAAACATTAAGCCATCCTTGGCTTAATTAAAATTACTCCCATTATCAGTTCCCTTAATGTCTTTATAAAGCTTAGATTCTCAACGAAATAAATAAATTCAATTAGCTTTCGATATTTTAAAATTAAATCCAAAGCCGTAAAAAGATATAATTGCTAGATAACTGCTCGGTTGCCCAATGGACATTAATGTTTATACCTTCGATTAAGGCGTTATAAAATGTATTGTGCATAATGATTGACCCATGTACCCTTTAAAAGAATTGTTTTCTCTTATATATAATATTTTATTATATTAACGTAAATTTTATTAATGCTACGACCTTCATTAAAATTTCTCAAGAGATACAATCGCAGACATTATATTTTATTCAAAACCACGAATCACTCTGTTTATCTCTTAACCACTAATCTTTTTTAGAAATTGATAGGATATACTAAAAATTGAATAATGCAGATGTTATTCATATTATCCTTAAAGGTTAAATCATATTTAACCGTATACTATACACTAGAGAAAGCACATCATCACTTGATGACATCCAACACATATCAGTACTACAACATATTAAATGATAATAACTTTTCATAATTTAAATAATGAAAAAAACAGAATGCATTAGGGTTCTTGGTCATTAATTAATTTTTTTATTTTTTATTTCTACAAGGCCCTCTAGCACTTATTAGGAAACTCAATAAATCTTTTGTTGAATTAAGGGTATGAGAAGATAAGGAATGTATATTCATTCAAGTGCGTACTCGGAATATTTTTTTTGTTATTTTAAATTATTTTACAGTTTATTTCCGAGCGGGTTACAATACATCGAAACGAATGTGTTGTTTAATTTGTCGTCGTTCTTCTCGATAATTCTTTATTACGTTTTTTTCTTTGCGTGTGAGCGGAAAACTTCTGGACTAATGACGTTTTAGACAAGGCTCAAGCTAACCGAGAAAAGTAAAATATGGTGTATTGGTTATGTATGTAGGATTTTATTGCTGTTATGTTCATTTCGTCGTGTATGGTGTGAATTTTAAAAAAAAAAACATGTGCATTGGCAGAACATTGGACACTTTATTAAGACCCTGTCAAGCATCCATTAAAAAAAAAAAAATGTTTTTGCCCAAACCTGCCTCGCCTTTTAGGCTATACGGGATTTTCTCGGGCCAGGGGATGATGGCGGGGGATTAATTTCAGAGTTAAAAGCCCCTCCCCCTCACCGGGTCGTCAACTAATAATTATTTTATTCAAATTATCCTCCATCAGGTTGCCTGGTGCTGGTTTAGCCAGCATGGCCACTCCGCCACCTTGTATACAGGGTGTTCCGTAAATAAAGGTAAATATTTAAACGGATGATAGCAGACCTAAAGAGCTAGAAAACCTCTCTTAGGCACTATGAAATCACTTTTTATCCATGGATTATGACTTCTCATATTCTGCAAGAGGATGAGGGCCAGAGATGGGCAAATGCCACCAAATGAGTACCGAACACCTAGTATTTCACTCAAACTGTATCACTATTGGGAATTAAATCACTAATCGTTTGAGATCAACTGAAGTAGTAATTAGATAGATAGATAGATAGAAAATAACTTTATTCTGGGACACAGTCCCTTGAGAATAACAAAATTGACAGATTACATCTGGCTAAAATAAAACCAATAGAAAAAAAGAAATAATGTACAGAAAATATAAGGTAAACATTCTATATACAAAACAAACGAAACTATATTCAAAACAATTGACACTATGATAAGACACTTAAAGCTATTTAGACCAGTATACACTTTTAAGAAAACAATAAAAAATTAAAAAATAAAAATATATTAAATTCTTCATTAAAATAAGCTTTATATTTCTTTGAAAATTGAATCAGACAATATAAAGTGCCTGATTAATATATAAATACATTATCATTTAAATGTTGAATAATGTATAAATACATCATCATCATTTTTAAAGTATCAATAGGCAAGAATTTAGTGGTGTATAAAAGATAATAGTTATAAACTACCAATAGATGCGTTCAGTGACATCAAGAGTAGGAAAATCTTTACTCTGTAAGAAAATTAATATCTCTAGCAAAGAATAGCATTGATATTTGACAACGAATGGCATGAAATAAATGCATGTTGTCAAATGGTTAGCAATTATCTAACTGTTTTGGGGATACGAATTCGAATAGGAGGTTTTCGAATGTGGATATGGATGGAGAATGTCGAATTTAGATTGGGAGGTAATACCAGAAATTGACAGAGCGAGCAATAAAGGAGTTTTGGAAAGAGGCAGATCTGTGAGAAGGCATGTAAAGGTTAGAAGGTCGAGATCTTGTGGACAGGAAATGGACTGAGGATTTGAACTGGAGAAGGTTATGGGCGAAAGAAGGACGATGATTTGGTAGAGAAATGTACCTAGGAAATATTGTCTTCGGAAGGAGGGGAAAAGCCACTTTAACTCAGTGGTGAGAGACATGAGAGTTTCTTGGGGCCCCGATCACAAATCTTACGCAGCTGTTCATTAGTCTTTTCAGTCTATCGCGGAGCTCCACAGATAGTCCATCATACACCACACAGCTGTAGTCAAAGTGGGGGAAAATGAGAGAGGAAACTAGGAGTCTACGCATATGTTGAGGTAGGAGATGTCCTAAGCGATGGAATAGTTTGAGGGTGGAAATTGTCCGTCGAGGGATAAGAGAAATATGGTGTTTCCAGACGAGGTTTTGATCAATGAAAAATCCTAAGTTTTTAACAGAGGAGTAGAAGGAGATTAAGGTGTACGATGGGAAAGTCGGTATGGGATCTAAGAAGGGGCTTGGAAGCAATGGCAATCGCCTGAGTTTTGGCAGCAGTTAACATTAATCCGTTTACATTTGCCCAGGCACTAATTCGATCTCGGTCTTCTTTGATATTGGCAAATGCTCCCAATAACTCAGGAGGGGAAAATGATAGGTAGATCTGAGAATCATCTTCATAAAGGTGGTGGGAACAATAGAAAATTGATTTATGTAGATCGTTAATGTAGGAGATGAAAAGAAGAGGAGATATGCTTGAACCCTGGGCAACTCCAGAGGATAAAGAAAGGAAGGCAGATAGGTAGTTTATTGGATATGTGGACTGCTTGGGTACGTTGTGAAAGGAAACATTGAAACCAATTTTGGTACTCTACAATATAATTTTTAGTAGTATAAAAAGGTCAGTATTTGAGTAAAATACTTGGTACTCAGTACTCAGAATAGCATTTGCCCATCTCCGACGATAACCTATATTTCTTTTCCCTAATATATAATTCATCTTTCTACCTATAATTCAGCATTTATAGTTCATCTAGAAAAGAACGGAAGATGACAACTGGCTGGAAATTAATCCCGAATTAGAGATTGGATTTTCAATAACATTAACATCAAAATATTAAAAATATGTGGCACCAATAAACGCTGTAAATTTAAATTAATAAAATTATTATTTGTCCTTCTCTAATTAACAATTAATTATTAGTTATAATTTTTTATTTTATTTTATGATATTTTTCATTATTTAAAAGCTACTTAAATATAAGAATATTAGATATAAGAACCATAATATAAGTAAACGTAAAACGTAAGGGAATTTATCAAATTGTATTAACTTAGATTTCAATTATCACAAAATTATTGAATTGTCATCTGCACCCCATGTATTTTCAAATCTTCAATCGATATTAGTAATTATGGATGGAATTGAGAAGTTTGAGCGGCCAACAATCACTAATAAATAAAATTAATAATCACAGTTAAGCAGTATTAAATTTTGTCTTTTTTTTTTTTTTTTGCAACGAGAGGGTTTGAAGAAATAGGGACTTGGAAATAATAAGCACCCTGCTTCAGAAGTTATGAGCTTCAATAACAATTTGACAAAGCCAAAAACAGAAATACTACAGCCTAATTTGAACAGCAATTTTCACACAAAATCTCATTATTTTTGGTTTGAAGGTGAGCTGCGTATAAGGAAGTATATGACGAACAACGGTCTCTTTATTGGAAAAAAAGTTATGAATCATTTGTCACTTTTTTTTCACTGTCATATATCGTCGATGATAATCTTAAAAAAACTTTATCTTCTGCCTTAAACTCTAAGATTTCCACGGTATGAAGGGAACAACAATTTTAAATTCATGTAATAGATAATGAATATCTTAAAAATATTTATAATATTTAAAAAAAATACCGAATTTAGTCTTAGAATTACATGAATCTTATATTCAATGAGTCCAAAAGACATACCTGCTCATTTTTCAAATGCATGTCTGCAAAAAATGAACCAGAAGAAAAATAAATATATTTTGTGATCAAGTAGCTATCTTGTTATGTGCGTAGAACGCCAACAGTTTATTCTTGTTTCACCACCATAATTTACTTAGATATACAATAATACAGACATCAAGGTATTGTTTATAATTACGCTGAAATAAAAATTTGTTAAATTAAATAAATCAGCACTCATTTACCAAAGAAGTTCAAGAGACATAAACTAAGATGTGAATAAAAGGAATTAGAAGGAAATGTTTACTTTGAAAAGGGTTTCTTTTTACGTACTTAAAATATCATTATTGGCTCTATAGGTTTCAGAAGGTGTTGATAGTTATTAACAAAATATGATTAATATTCAATAATCGTTTTAAATAAGCTATATTTTTATGGTTAAAAAATACAAAAACATGTATATAACTTATGTAAAACTACATGTATTTATTACTTTCCTACTGCTCCTGAAGATTACTGTTGAATTTTTATCTTTTTTTACTTGTTATAAAATGCAACTGCTTACTAAGTTTAAATGTATAGTGACTTTAACATGTCCTTAAACGGTCGGGAAGTCGTGTAACTGAAACCTCAGGTATTTTCTTATAAATTAAAAAAAACTGCGGTAACAGTCTTCTTTGTGGATCAACTTGAGTCAAGTTGGCAGCCGAATCATTTGTCTCGTTACAATAATGCGAGGGCCCATACAAGAGGTCTTGCTTTATTTTGTTACAGTAATACTCAACATACATTATTTATTTCCTTTGTTAATGGGTACTGAGTCATAGATTTTTCGATTAGTTTTAAGACATTCATCGAATTATCTACAAGGGCAGATTTTTGACAGTGAACCATGCGGGTGTGTGAGAGAGATGGCTTCTTTCGAGGCATTGGCTTAAGACATAACATTTTATAGCAGCTCATCGTTTTTAGTGATAATTGAAGATTTCAGATAGTCTCGGGCTGTTGAAGCATCCGTATAAAGGATTCTGTATTTCTTATATTTATAGAATAAATCCATAAAATTAAAGCAAATGAAAAGTTTATAACTTTATTTGGGTTAATTAAACACAATAAAAAATAATATATGTAAAATGTGATGGAGATTTAGTTCATATAATTTGTTATTCCTTGTTGTTGTGTATTGTATTCCTTACTTATATTTTTCAAACATTTCTTTGTAAATTGAGGTCAGAAACTGGAGTTATTTGATTCGGATAGACCGGTGGAATTGTGAGGTTTTAATTGCCTACCGCCGAAATAACAAGTAGGGTTTATGTTATTTTGATCATTTTTTGCATTGATAAGTATGACCGAAAATCACAAATGTGTTCTATGAGGCTAAGTCTAATAAAACAATACATCAAAAGCTGTTTGTAACTGCCCAATTTCGTCAAACAATAATGTCTGTTGACTGGTTAGTGAAAGTGGTATTGCGCGCACCAGATTTGTTTTCTGTGGAACGAAATATATGAAGAGGATTTGGTAGCTGTTGTTGAAGGTATGATCTAATACATGGGAAAGGGCAAGCATTTGCATGAAGTTTTGAATAATCTCAATTCGCAATCCCGTCGTTCAGGGATATACCAAAGACCATTCAAAGGAATATGCCAAAAAAAGATTTTATAGAGCAAAGAAATATCAATGCTTTAGAAAATCTTAATAAATAACTATAGAAACTGGTTGAAGGTTATGCGAGGTCTATAGTGTAATTGCTTATAGCTTTTGATTACGTATTTTCTAATTATTTATAGTGTTTTTGTGTTAATTGTTCTATTTCATAATAAGTTTCTGTTAGTTTGTTCATTAATTATGTTACTTTGTAGTTTCTGTTCCTGTTAATTTCGTTTTATTGGTGTATATAGTTTTGGACTGTTAGGTTAAGTGTTTCTTTTATAGTGTTATTTCTGTAGTGTGTTTCGTAAAGTTCTTCAGTAGCGAAATATTGGGTTAGACATTGTCGTACCTTAAGGTAAGTGTCAGTGTAAGACTCATCAAGTTTATTTCACTATAACCTTTTTATTTACTACTTAACATTTTTCCAGAAAATAGTTTTAAAGTGTGTTAAGGAAAACTATTCTACCCCTAGGTAGCTATAACTACCTTAAGCTTCCCTAGGAAGCCCAAAGACTCTTTAGGAAAGATAAGTGAGTTTTCTTTTATTTAAAGGTTACATCACTTTTAATTTACTATGTTGCATGATAATATAGTTGAAGGAGTGGAACCTCGTAAAGAACGAAAACGTACGATAAAGAGGGCCAGGAAGGGTTCCCCTGTTGCTAAAAAGAAATTGGAAGAGGGCTCTAATCTATTTCTTGAAGCAAAGCGAATACAGGAGAATCTCCGTTTATACATGGTCAAACATGAAAACAAGCCCGTAAGTACTGTTAGGGACCATATTAGCACCAAGATTCAATGTCTTGTTAAGATGATTGAGACCTCAGAAGGCGAAGATAGTCAAGATAGTTATGACAGTGTACTTACCCTTGTCCAAAGAGCAATAAATGAAACATTGTCATCGGAGAAGGTGCATGACATGTTAACCAAAGTTATCGTTGAGACTTCTATGCCAAAGGTTTTGGAGGCTCTTTCAAGTTCAGCACCTCAACATGTACAGCCTAAGGCAGGCCCCTCTGGAGAACAGCACCAACTTGCTAGTCAAGATATGGATCATTCTCCGGAGGTAACAGAGAGATTTGAAACGGTCAAGAGTAAGAGAAGGAGGAAAAAAACTAAAGCTACTAATAAAGCAATTACTTCGTCAAACAGAGTGATCTCAATAGAACCGAAAGCTCTAGAACAACGGCAAGAGAAACCAATAACCATTGCGGATATTGTGAAATCTTTGCCTACAAAGCCAACTCAAACTGAGAGATCGACGTATATCACTATAAGCGGAACGGGCAAGAGACCAGCAGATATAATCAATGGGTTGCCTTCACCAAGCGAAATTGGAGTAAAGGCCTCCATTGTCAGTACGACCAAGACTGGCTCCGTGTTGGTCCGTATGGATAATAGTAGTGATGCCACGAAGGTGATTGGATGGCAAGGGCTAAGAGACAGTGGCCTTCAAGCCAAACTTGCCTTGAGGAAGAAACCTAGATTGGAGGTTCAGGACGTCCCCCTCTCATGGGATTCAGCGGAGTTGGTGAGATTTTTATGGGAAAGAATACCCGAGAAGTCGGTCCTCACTCCGTTGGTCGTAGATGATATCCGGCCACTTTTTTCCTCAATGGCAAGAAATGGATTAACAAAGAATTGGGTGATAGAAGTGCACCCTACATTTCGATTCCTGCTGTTGGAAATAGGAAGCTTAGATGGAGGATGGTGGAGTATTACAATCAAAGACTACCTCGACGCTCCTCGATGCAGTAAATGCCAGGGATATGGGCACACTAAGGCCACTTGCATATCAAATGCCGTAGTCTGCATTTGGTGCGCGTCCACTGGCCATGTTATTTAAGATTGCCCTAAGAAAAAAGAACTGGCTAGCCCATCATGCATCAACTGCGAGCGGGTAAATGCGCCTGCTAGTCAAAGGAAGCACAAGGCGGGAAGTCGGGAGTGCCCTGTGCATCTGAAGTGGGCTAAAGAGGTAGCGAAGAGGACCTTTTATGAGTGAGCTTACCATCCTCCAGCTCAACATGGGGCGCCGGCATATAGTGGCAGACGAACTCCGGGCTCTTTATCCGCGCTACGATGTTATGGCGGTTCAAGAACCAACCTGCCGTGGGAACTTAGTAACGGGGTTTGGCCTCACATCGAGAGTTATAGCTTTGGGCAGTAGAGAGAGGAGGCCCAGGTCTGCTATTGTGATTAATAATCCTAACATCGATGTGATGGATCTGAGGCAGTATACCACGGCGGATTGTGTCGCATGTCATATTAAGTGGCGTAATATTTCCTTTACGCTAGTTTCATCATACATGCCTGATGGAAATAGAAAGGGACATAACCGCCGTGGAGATGATCACGGCTTGCACTCGGAACGTGATCATCTGCTCAGATACCAACTCTTGGAACACGGTCTGGAGGTCCAATCGAACCAATAGAAGAGGCGTCCAGCTCGGTGAATTTATAGCAAGGAGCCAGCTACTAGTCATAAACGATTCCTCCGCTATCCCAACGTTCTCCAGTGCAAGAGGCCACAGCTGGATCGATGTGACTTTGGCATCACCGGTGCTGGCAAACCGCATCATCGATTGGACCCTTCGATCTGAGACGAGTTCCGACCATCAGGCGATATCTTTTAGGCTGGTGGAAAGTTCATTTAGTTCCCATGGCACAGACAAGGGTTACATAACCCGAAGAAAAGATTGGAGCGCCTTCCGGTCGACTCTGGAGGGAAAATTGGTTGATGAGGAATGGGATGAAGCTGACATGGATCAGACTCATGATCTGGATTACAGGGTATCCAGGATCACAACTGTCATCCGTGATGCTGCTGAAGAATCCCTCCAGCATCGGAAGGCGAGAGCTCGACCTGTCCCATGGTGGACGCCGGCCTTAACTATGATGAAGAGAGAGTTCTACAAGGCCCGGCGGTCGTACCAGAGGTGTATTTGTGACGAGAGGCGCATTACACTTCGTGACGAGTACAAGTCTAAAGCCAGGGCATATCGAAATGAGGTGCGCTTACAAAAGCGGAAGTCTTGGGACGAGTTCATTGTTGAGGAGTCATCACAGAATCCTTGGGGTATTCCTTACAGAGTGGCTCTGGGTAAGCTGACACCACAACAAGTGATTGCTGCGCTCAAGTGCGGAGCTACCCATGCAACCACTCTGGAAGAGACATCGAAGATGTTTATAGCAGAAATCTACCCCAGAGATGATCCGTCCCAAGATAATGAAGAAGAGGAATTCATAAGGCGCACTACGGTATGTCCACCTGGTACGGACTTGTGCCCACCATGGGACATATGGGATCTCCGTGCTGCTGTGGACAGGCAAAGGACTGGTCGTGCTCCCGGTTTAGACGCAATCGATGCGGCTATGCTAAAGAATAGTATCCCCTATATCGAAGATAAATTGTTGGAGTTATTCAATGATTGCCTCGATAGGGGATACTTTCCACGAAATTGGAAAATTGCCGACATAAGGCTCCTTTACAAGGAAGGAGACAAGAACAAGCAATTAGCCAAGTCTTATAGGCCTATATGTCTCCTCCCTGTTATGAGCAAAGTGTTAGAGAACCTACTCCTGGTGAGCCTACGACCAGTTTGATATCACTACTATGCTACTCCTGTTTGATATCACCTCCGCCTTCGATAGTGTTTGGTGGCCTTGCGTACTCCAGCAGTTGCAGAAGTATGAAGCTCCCAGCAACTTGTACGAGCTATTACGGAGCTATCTTCAGGACCGAACTTTAAGAATACGGGGTAACTTCTTTGAAGTTGAAGACTCCGTGGAAAGAGGTTGTCCCCAGGGCTCTGTTCTAGGTCCTGCCCTATGGAATTTAGTATTCAATGAGTTGTTGGGAGTACTGGAAGAGGAGCGGTTCCCCGCTACGGCTTATGTAGATGATCTGGCGGTTGTGGTAGCCTCGAACAGCAGAGCCCGACTGAAAGAAGAAGCTGAAAGGTGCGCCAACCTAGTAGAAGAGTGGTGCGAGAAGAAGAAATTCAGAATGGCCGCCGCCAAGACTCAGGCCATCCTCTTGAAAGGCACGACTGATAGGGCTCACCCTATAACAATGGTTATACAAGCATCAAGAATACGTCCAAGTGAGGTTGTCACCTATCTTGGGATTAGGATTGGAAGAAAGTTCAACGTGACACCTCACTTGGACTACTTGAGAAGTAGGGTAGCCCTAACCCTTAACGGACTCAGTCGTATTGGGGGCGCATTTTGGGGCCTCAGGTACCCAGCAACTATGACCATTTATAAAGGTGTTATTGTGAGTATCCTGAGGTATGCGTCCCCTGCCTGGAGCCAAAATCTCTCGCACAGACAGAAATGTAGGTTGGCCACGATTCAGCGGATGGCTCTGCTTCGAGTCTCCAGATCCTTCAGGACGGTGTCTCATGAGGCTGAGCAGGTCTTGGCAGGAGGAATACCTCTCGACCTCCTGCTGAGAGAAGACTACTACCGGTATAAGATAAGGAGAGAATGCTTAGCGGCTCTACCGGATTACCTCCGAGTGAGAATAGGAGATGATCCAAGAAACTGGAAGAAGATCCTCCGGGAGGATACAGTAGAGAACTGGAACCGACGGTGGTTGACGACTCCCAAAGGAGCTACCCTAAGGAAGTACTTCCCCACCGTCAGTTCGCGACTAGAAGCGACTTGGGTCCTCCCGGACTACTGGATTTCACAGATTCTCACGGGGCAGGGGGGTTTCCGAGCAAAGCTCGTTCAGTATGGTATAAATATCGATCCCCTATGCCCAAGTTGTGGGGTACCAGAGACCGCTGAGCATGTAGTACTTACCTGTACGGTCTATGAGTCACTGAGGGCGAAACTGTTGAGAGAAACAGGTCTCTTTGTCGTAACAGAGAGAGATCTTCCTCAACTTATGGCCAAAGACAAATACGATCACTTCAAACGATTTATATATGGATGGAAAGAAGTTGTACTACCAACTCACTTCTGTTTGGGAAGAAGAAGAGAAGCTGCACCGGGGAGGCCACCGGAAAAGACAGAAGAAAAGAAAACCAGATACAAGTGAAGAGAAGAGCAAGCTGTGTGCACAGCTCAGAAAAATAATGTAATAGCCAAAAAATGCAGCAGTGGGTTGTTATGTAACAGTAACATCCCACTGCTGCAAATACCCGTATTGCCTTCAGGCAGGGGAGGGTTGAAAATAAAATAAAATAAAATAAAAAAAAATAAAATAACTATAGAACAAAAAAAAAATAATCCAACGCTACTCTAATTGATCTATATTTTTTTTTATATGTCAAGAAGATTTCTTGGTTCTGTTTTGTGTATAGTTGATTATTACATGAATAAGACAAAAAAAATATATTTAAAAAAAACTAAGGTGTGTGAAACATCAACAAGACGAGGATAATAATATGAAATATAAATTATAAATAATAGCTCATCATAAAGAGGATGAAATTTTGAACATTTCTCTCGCTTAAAGTATGCAGGTCCGATTTTTAATCTGAGATATTTCGATCCACATCTTCAATAAATTAAAAAAAATTATGATTTGGTTTTCGACACTATTATTTTCCTTTTCGTATCTCTATAACGGCGTCGTGTTAAGATACAATTTGGAATAATAACCTATTACAGAGATAATAAATGTTGAATAATCCCCTCGCTTACAGTTTACTGGTCCGATTTTTAGTTTCTGAGATATTTTGATCCACATCCTCAATAAAACTCCTAATCTTTTCTTTTTTGACACTGTTTTTCCCTTTTTGCCTCTCGAGCATGGCTTCGCGTATGATACAATTGTGAGCAGTAGCTAATAACAAAGAGAGTGAAATGATAAACATTTCCCTTGCTAATAATACGCAGATCCTTTTCAAAATATCCATATACAAAAAAGGTAAATTAGTCGACTCCAACCGACTTTACCAGTGTTATAAATCGGAGATCTGACGGCCCAATCCAATTCACTCTACAAAAAAAAAGGTGTCAAACGAGCTAAAGAAGTTTTCACTTCAAAAAGGTATAGGGCAAAAAGTATAAAGTATTTCAGGATTACGATCTAAGTTTCTTACAATGTCCAATAATAAAATCATATCACATTGTAAACTTATCAACAATCCTTTCACTAACCGACCTTTCCTCGAAGATTTTGTTCATTATTACCGATTTGGTCATTATAAAATTATTAATTATCTGAATTAAAACAATCAAATCATTGGTTTACAATTTCGATTGATTGCCTAATCATGTATTTAAACTAAGCCTTACGATGATATGATATTAAAGTTAAAAAATGACATAAAAAATTAAATTAAATGAAAAAAAAATGAAACTAAATGACACGGATTAAAGCCATAAAAAAGGAATAATTTATTCTTTTAGTTGGAAGTGTTTCGGCGTATTAATTAAAAGTTTGTCAATAAAAATTTCTTTTAATGCAAGGAAATGTATTTGTCACATTTTCTTTGTGTTGACGTTTTGGGATTTCTTTCCCATCTTCAGAACTCTTCCTTCCTCACAGTCATTACCTATGCTATGTGTGCTCATTTGTCTTAGTTTATACATTTTTCTAGACTACATTACTAGACTCTAGTAATGTGGTTGCTCTGAATAACAATTTTGAAACAATGTATAAACTAATATTGAGGAGCATACCATTGACTATAACTGAATACAAGAAAGAGTTCTGAAAATGGGGAAGAAAACCCGAAACTTAAACTCAAATGAAATGTGACAAATACTACATTTGCTTGCAATAAAGTTTTTATGCCCAGTCTCTTAATTAGTAATAATGATAAAAAATCCATTCACACCATTCAAAAAATATTGAAGAAGTCGCCCTGTGAAAAAGATTTCATTATCTATTACACTCTTAACTCTCACTCAAAGAGGTCAACTTTTTGGAATATATATTAAAGCGGTTAATTCCAATTATTTATTTTCATGGGATATATAGAGTTATTCAAGTACAAATTTAAACATGAAGCCAAAAACGAGATTTGAAAAAATTATTCCAGAAAATTATGGCAAGTGAAGGTATTATTGACAACAAATTATTTATTATTAATTTGTTATTGCCTTAAAAATTGCATTAACATGATGATTTTGTAAAATTAATTTCTAGAAAATCTTTTAGACGTTTCTAAAATAAAATAAAATTAAATTTAAATTGAATTAAATTAAAAATTTAGACGTTTCTAACTTGCCAAGAATTAATCGGTAAATTAGCAATTGAACCCAAATAGTTTCAAAACAATAATGGAATTTTACATAGTG
The DNA here is from genome assembly GCA_928085145.1 of Nezara viridula. NCBI lineage: Eukaryota > Metazoa > Arthropoda > Insecta > Hemiptera > Pentatomidae > Nezara > Nezara viridula. Next base: position 186,176,292 of record OV725077.1, on the reverse strand, counting down.
AATTGCGCCATCAAACTTCATAAAAAAAATCAGTCCAGCCCTTAGCTCAAAAAATCTTAAAGGAGCAACTCTAACACATACTCAGAGTGGATTCCCCATGGTTGTCTAAAAATTGACATTACTTAACTAAAAAAGTAAATAAAAATTAGCAAATAGTAAGTAAAATAAATATATTTTGTTCTTAACTAGTAATTATTTAAAAAAAAAGCAAGGAATGAAAACTACATTATATGAAAACCATCAAATAGGTAAACACCCTACAGTATTTAAAGGTTGATTTTAACATATTTATCCATTAAACAGCAAGATATTTCTCAATGGGATCGAGGGCCGCATATTGGTGACCTACATTATAATTCTAAGCCCGGCCTGTGAATCGTTGCAAAGTTCTCAAGAACATCACCTCTGAACTATTGAACTAATCCCAACCAGGTGCATTTCGCCTTTTAAGGAATTACATGATTGTCGGGTAAAACTGAAATATGTCTTAAAAAGCTAACATCGTGGGCCCCGATACCGTGAATATAAATGATGTTTTGAGGATAAAGATGTTTCTTAGCGCTAATCCGTTATTAATGCCATCCACCCACACCATCAATTAGGCAGGTGAACTTCGAAGAACGAGCCGAACGTCTGGCCTTTGGATATTTATTTTTTTATTGTATTGTACATATGGTATGAATGTGGCTTACTCAGCTGTAGTACTCAGTGCCTTTAAGTGTGCCAAAATGTCTTATTTTTCACTAAAAAGATCTTAAAAGTTAAAAAAAAATCTCGGCCGAATATCATTAGTCACTTCTGCAGTCTTAGTCATCTATCAGTTTTAATCACCATAAAATTAATGTATAAAAGAAACAATTTACTCATTTTTTTAACAATGTGTTACATGTCATTTATCCTCTTAATTTTCAATGATTTTTTTTTTTGTATATTTATTTGATAGCGTACTGTCTAATTTAATAGTTTAGGGAACATGATGGAAAAATTAGGATGAAGCATACAGGTCTGAGACTGGAAAAAAACAAAACACGATTTTAAGGTACGATAATTCAAATTTATATTTTTTTACTGTCTGACATAATTGACTCATATATTCCTAAATTTTAGGCAAGAATCAAAATACCAGTGTCCGAGATATTCAATAAAATATAAATAAAAAGCCTTCTGTCATATTTCAATCTTACAACTTGTAATAAATCATTAAATATATATTTGGCGTTTTTGCAGAATTCTCAAAATAATGTTTTGTTGCGTAATTTGTTGAAATCAGTCATCGATGGTTTCCGGCGCCCAAGAATGATAAAAATTATGGCGCCCAAAAGTTTACCAACTATGTATATTAATAAATAATATAAGTAAATAAATAAATAATATGTAAATCATTTTGTCGCCAAAATTAAAATTTCTATCAAACCAGAAAACTACAGACTTATTTTTAAATTTACTGCTTTTTAATCACTGGAGGCATAAATTTTCACATCTATTTCAAAATAAAAAATATATAAATAGGTAAATATATTTTTTATTCACTTCAAATATTTATCTACACCTGTCATAATAGTGACTATATAGGTAATAAATATATAGAACGAGCATATATCTATACAGTAATTTGTCTTGTTATTTATTTCATTACTACTTAAATAGTAGAGTTCAATTTTTAGTTCACAGTTTCTAATCTGTTACTAGTTTCAAATGTTTAAAAAGCCATTCTTTTTTAGCCATTGATTCGATGATGATTTTTTTTCGATTTCCTTCAGAATCCATGTCTAAAAGACTAATAAAATCTTCTTCAATCTGTATTTGAGAGCTCATAATTACAGATATGACTAAATTTATAATGAAGAATGAATTCCCGAAGGTCGGAATGAAACCAAACAAAAATAAAATGAATGTTCAAAATGTATTTAAGAAGCTTCTTTTTCGCAACTATATGAAATATATATATGTTAGTTAAGTACATGATATTTAAAATAAATATCTAATTCGCTGAAATTTTGACAAGGTGAATAGTCGTACCGGCATTACTACCACTTAGCTTTGCATCATCTCAAATTATTGCGCATGCCAGGTAATGATTTAAACGCTCGGAATCTCGGTAGAGTCGTAAACCCGAAATAAATCAAGCGTTTCAAAACGCGGGTGAAGAAAAATATGCTCACTATCCAGATATTGATATAGTCTGTGTTTAAAGATTATTAATCTTCTATGACATGGAAATCAACTTTAGCGAAAAACTTGTGTGAGAAAATTTCACACTTCTTAGTAATCCGAGATATAATAACGTAAATATTGAGTGAAGCTCAAGCTAGACAGGTGAGGATTCAAACATGAAGGATTTAAGACAGCAGTATAATGTTAATAATTTATTTTCATGAAATTCATTAAATTGTTTTGAAATATTCATTATATTTGGCATTAAAAATTATTATATTTTGTTTTATTATATTTTGGCAATTATATCATTAAAAATACCGATGTTCTGTATTTTTAATCTTTAAAAGGAAGGGTACAGAATCAACAGTGAATTGAAGTCTTAGATTTTAATACAAAATTTCAGCAAAATTTTCTAACATCAAGCGCATCCAATCCTTCCAGTCTAAAGTCCTTCGAACAATAGTCGATGCTCCTTTCTATGTAACCAACAAAACCCTACATCATGACCTCAACATCCCATTTGTCCTAGACCTTATCCCAGAAAAATTCTCCAAATTTCACCAGAACCTTATTTACCACCCAAATCCTCTTGCACAATCCCTATCAAGCATCTCCCATCCCTATAATCCTCCAAGAAGGTTGAAACGGCAGTGGCCTCGCGACCTTTTGTAGATTATATAAATTGGAGTTCTGGCAATGGCCAGATTCTTCATTCAAGACATGTGTGTATGTGGCTAAAGTGCTCTCGACCAATCTCCGCAGGCTTTAGTACCAGTGACGCGGTTGGAAGAGTAGCGCAGGGTTCTCCTGGAGTTCCCTCGCCTGATTGTATATAGGTATGCATGTTATTTTTTTTTTTTTTTTTTCCTTAGTTTTAATTTTCTTATTTTTTAGGTTATTTTATTTTATTGTCTATTGTATATACTTTTGATTATTATTTTGTTCTATTTATTTTATTTTTTTTGTACATATGGTGTGAATGTCATCCTACCTCACTATAACCAATGTCCAACAGACAGATTGTTATAATACTCAATAAAGAAATTTAAAAAAAAAAATACTAAATGTTCATATAAATCTTATTAAAAAATATATATACATTTTTTAGAATCAGCAAATCTTATTTCTAGGAAATAAAAATCGAAAACTAGAAATATAAAAAAAAAGATAAATAGTTTAAAAAAAGCAGCAACAACTAAGTAGATAGAAGTAAATAAATATTACATGAATTATTAAATATATAAAAAAAAATAATATAGTTAAAATACTTAAAAAGATTTTACTAAGAACTAAAAAAAAATAATGATTTAGTTTAACATATAAAATAAATTAAGAAACCAAACTTGTATTGATCATGACTGAAATCTAGAAAAAGAATTACATTTTCATTATAAATCAATTAATAATAATAGATTAATAAATTTAGTACAAAGAAAAAATTTAGTAACTATTTTAACTTATACTATAATAATAAATTTAGTAATAAGATTTTTTTTTTTAAATATCAGACTGATGTTTCTCTTTAATATATAAAATGGCGTGAATGTGTTCTTATATCACTGTAATTATTGTCCATGAGACAGATTATTATATTTCTAAATAAATAAATATAAAATATATATATATATAAAATAATCCAATTTTTAAACATAATCGGTGTCATAACAGTGTATTGATATAAAATATATGAGCAGATTTATATATACATATATATATATATATATATATATATATATATATATATATATATATATATATATATTATATATATATATATATATATATATATATATATATCAACATCTTATTTGATTGCTAGTTTCAAGTGCACAGCCATATTCTTTAATCAAGTCCTGAAACGTTCAGTGCTTTAATTCGATTCAATAAGTTATTAAAATTTGTAAGTCATAAATTTAACTTAATTTAACTTTTGTTAATTCTTTTTTTTTTTTATATATATATATATGGTGTGAATGTGTTCATTTACCACTATAATTATTTTCCTCGAGACAGAATATTATATGTCTAAATAAATAAATAAAAAATTTGTGAATTATAGTATCTTAATTGTGATCAATTAAATCTTAATTTAGGTCCTACACTTTTGTTAATTAAGATTAGAAATTTGAAAAAATCAACTATAATTCTGAGACTTGGTGAACTCAACTGCACATACTAGTTGCATAAAAAGTAATATACCATATTTATTTCCTGTATATATTTATTATGGGTAAATGATACAAACAATCGAGTACAACTTTATAGACAAAAATACTAATAAAGTTTAGATTGATGCTGTAAATAGAAAATTGAATAGGCAATGAAATAATTGCTATTCGAAGAACGACAATGTTTTAATAATAGGTAAAATCTAGAAGAAGATAATACAGATACTGATGCTGATGAAAGTTGTGTTATGAAAGGTGGGATATAAATTAATATTTGAAGAATAAACAGGGAGTAACCAAATTCAGCATATAGGCATGCTTTAAGATTCTGAAATTACTGTTCAATATACAGATATAAGAAAATACTCAATTTATTTCTTAACGTCAACGATATCTCTCAATCGAGTCCTACTCTACTCGTGTAAATGCGTTACTAAATAAATCACTTTCCGTTTAACTGAATCGGTGAAAGGTTAAGGAAAAGGATTTAACAAGTTTGAAAGGTACCATTGCAATCGTGTGAGAATCTTCCATCAAATTGTTGACAGGTTAAAAAATACAAGCACATCGAGGATTAACGATTAAACGTTCCTTGGAAAGATCCATTCAGATGTTAAAGGGATACCAGTTACCTGATGAACACGTGAACCTTTCAAATCAGCTTCAAAATGGAAAGTACTCTATAGACACAATTTCCTCTAACACAGGCCGATTTCAAGCCTCTTTAATACCTACAAAATAGCCCCTTCACTATGGAGACTTGATACTACTAACTTGTTTATGGATTATAACAGTATTGAAGATATCGCATTGAATTAGATATTTAAACATACATCCATAAGTTCCTAATACAACAAAAACGGTTAAAAATAAATTAATTCTTAATTTGAATCATAGATTCCAAATTCTTGGTAAATAAAAAAAAAAAGTCAGGTCAATGCTTATTGCTTCAAGACGACCAATACCAACTGTTAATTAAAATTCTGAACCCAAGTTACTAATCAAGACAATAAGAGTCATTATTGTATTAAATTGTCTGGAATTATGGAGTATGAAAAAACAATAAACTTTACATAAAATAATAATCACGATTACGATGTAACAAAGTGTTTCTTATATATAAAACCAATCAAAAGTAAAAATATTGATCTGTAAAACTATATACATTTTTTTTTTGGAGATAAAATAAATCTTTTTATTGAGATGTAATACATTTTACCAAACTTAAAGGTACTGAGTATTAAAGCTGTAAGGCACATTCATACCATATTTACAATATAATAAAATAAAATAAAAATTAAATACGTAAAAATAGACGTATAAAAGATAATAATGTATACATAACAAAGATAAAAACAAAGAAATATTGTAGTGAAATAATACAGAAAATTCTTAAGGAAAAAAAAAATATTAAATTAATAAATATTGATGTTAATAAATTATTAGAAATGAGTAAATATAAAAATTACAATATTTACAATCGCCAATGGAGCTCCAATTCCAGCCAGCCCTTTCCCCCACGTGTAGAGGACAAGGTTAGGTAGGCTCTAAGAGCGCTTCTCTCTCAGCCGCTCCACTAGCTTTGGAGTCCAGTAGTTAGCTACTGATTCGCGAAAGTGCCACTAGAACATACCTAAGTAAAATTTTTATTTATTTGTACGTCGTACGGCAGAGACTCTTTGAATTTTAGGAGATCGAAATTGTTTTTTTCTTTTTTTTTTTCAATTGGGTGTCTCAATTTAGAGCAAAAGCTCGCCTAATACCTTTGCAGAAGAGCTTTCTGTTCACACCTCAAACGGACTTCTTCGATACAAAGACGACATCCTTGAAAAATCATACAACTATTATTTCTAAGCCGACATACAAAGAAGTTTAAACTCCACTAACTACCCTTTATACAGAATGCTATGAAGTTACAATGCTCCGGATTCTGAAACGTACCTTACATTCAAAGTCCACATAAATAAATTGAGATGTTTTAGTCAATTAAGAGTTGGAACCCCAGAACATATCAGAATCTATGCAAAAAACAGAACATTTCGATTTAGTCTCAAGAAACCTGTATATCATGCAGCCAATTTATCTACAATAGTCTACATCACATTCTCCTTCACTGCCCAGCATACAATGACTATAGACAAAAATTCCTTCAAAACTTCATCTCAGAATCTTCTGATAACCGCAACGTCGAGTCCATACTGAATATCGATTGTATAGATAAGTTAAATAAAAATTACTATTATGTGATGGGAGTACATAAAGTGCATACACAAAATTGTTGATCATAGCAATGTTCTATTAAGCGTTTGTTTTTAGTTTATCTTAAGAGTGATATTTTGTTTATATTTATAAATATTTTTATTTTTTATTGTTCCTATCATAGTAACTGGTTCATATAACTATTATTATGCAGTAATCGTTATGTTTTTAATTTTTATTGTTATTCATTTTTTTTAACCAATTATAATCGTTAAATATTGTAAATTTTATTTATATTTAAATTATATGTATGTAAATTTGTAAAACCATATTATTGTACAATAGCCAAGCTAGGCTCTATTTGTATGGGGAACCCCCTTAAAACAAATAAAATATCTATCTATCTATTTTTTTTTCTTATTGGTATGCTTTCTAGATATTTTATGGTAGATGTCAAGGACCAAATTTGGTTCTTTACCTTTAGTCAAATCCAGGTGATGGACAAATCACCTACTACCATCAACCTGACATTTATGAAACAACTTCGGTAAATAAGATTCGGCTCAAAATTATTGGAAAGTTCGGGGATAAATAAAACAATATCCAGCATCAATTTTAACTTATAATCCCAACACTGTCATCACCGCCTATGCCGATGACACGTGTATCCTATCAGTTAATAACGATCCTTTAATTGCATCCCAAACTCTTCAATCACATATCACAAGCCTTGAAGAATGGTGTAAAAATTGGAGAATAAAAATAAATTCCAACAAATCCCATCAAATCACTTTTACCCTCCGTCGTAAACCTATGACCTCTTGTCCTACAGTATCCTTCAATAATACTCCACTTATTCCTGTTGAGCAAATCCGATACTTAGGACTCCACCTTGACAAACGACTCACTTGGAACCCCCATACCAGACTGAAACGACTAGAAACCGCCCGACGTTTTCGACTACTGCAGCACTTACTAGATAAACGATCTAAGCTTTCAATCAATTATAAACGACTCGTATATATGACAATAATAAGACCTATTTGGACTTACGGAATTGAGCTTTGGGGCTCCACTAAACCATCGAATTCCTCTCGTATCCAATCCTTACAATCCAAAATCCTTCGTAAAATCCTCAACGCTCCTTACTTTGTCACAAATAAAATCATCCATAAAGACCTTAATGTTCCATATGTTTCCGATCTGGCCCAATCCAGATACCTTTCCTTCCATAACAAACTGCAGAATCATCCGAATCCTCTCGTTTCAAAGCTTGCTTCCTCCTCGATCCCTGATAACCCTCCGAGGCGTCTGAAAAGAAGATGGCCTCGGGACCTTCTAATATAGAACTTTAATTTGAGTTCTACCAATGGGTAGTTTCTCTTCGTGTTGTACATGCCATGTTACAAATTTCTCATTTAATTATTGTATTCTCTATGTAATGCAGTTGTAAATTCCATTGAAATAATAAAAAAAAAAATAAAAAAAATAAAAACTTATAATCACTACTTTCAAAAAACGTTTTCACTGATATCTCTTTAAAATATTTAGGTGTGATGGATTCACATTTTTATTTGCCTATAACTCAAAAAGTAAATAAACGGTGCTGCACTCTTTTGTTTTGTAAGTACATATAAAAATGAATGTACGTACCTATAAGAATAGAAAAAACAAATTGAAGACTTGCAAATTCATTCATGTTTTCTACAAATGTTCAATAATGATTATATTGTTATTTGCAATACTCCTGGAGATTTTATTTTCAAATGGCAAATCATAGAACTTTAAACATTGGTAATTATATAATCAATGAATATGGTGAGAAAGCTAAATATAAAAATTGTCCGTATAACTTGTTTATTTAGGTATCTCTCTGATTGAAAGGCACTATGGTGTTTAAGTTCAGTTTTCTGTCATCATTCAAAAAGCAAATGACGTAATGTTATGCGCGTTCTTAAGTATTTCCTATTACATTAATATGGAATGCTGCCTGAAAACGCTCAGAAAGGAGGTTTATCTTAATCAAGACGAAAAATATAGATGTGATATATTTTATAAGAAAAACTTTGTACTATCGGATTATTTATTCGACAGTCAGATTAATACTGATGCCAATCATAATAAAATACTCGATAAAATCATAGGCACTGTGGTTTTTATAAAACATAAATCAATATGAAAATAAATGCTTCAAGGATTCATTTTTAAAATAATATACGTTCATGCAGGTATTAGTTACCAGTATAAACAGAAGATGAAAACTGAAGATGAAGAACAAAAAAATTAATAGAAGCTATTTACGAAATCACTTCTGGAAGGTCAAGAAACAGGTAAATCCTATATCCTTTAACATTGTAATTTACTTGTCAGTAGATGGATTACTACAGTTGCATCATTATGCCTTATAGAACATTATTTACTTTTTTCAAAGCGAATAGGCTCGCTAATATAAAAGTTTACATCTTATTAAATTTTAATGGGATGATATTTAATAACCACCCGCATGCTTTAAAACTGAATTGATAATGAAGAATATTTCTTAAACGATTTACGCTCATATTTATTTTTGGTTGCGAGCCTTGGGATTCAATCAACACCTCACTAACCTGTGAATCGACGAAATGCCTTTAACTCACGCTCTAAGGTGCTCTTGCAGTAAGAATGGATTATAGTAGATGATCTATAAGATTAAAGGTATCAACGTGGTAAGCATACGGCTTGGATATAGAATACAAATACTTGGAACAAAGTTCTTAGTTCTTAGCTGTAGTAACATTATTTAACCAGAGGGCTATCCTAAATATTGAAAGATGAAATAAAAAACTGTTGTAATTGTAAAAAACAATGATGATTTTCTAAACAGCTTCTCATAGGTTTGGGAGAGAGGAGTAAAAGAATCTACAACACCACAATATTTCATAGTTAATTAATTAAGAATAACTTATATAAAAGTGCAGTGTATTGTTCAGATAATAATTAGATAATATTAAAGGTAAAAAATTATGATTGGACTAATTCTTTATGTATTGCGTTCTATCCCTCTCTCCTCTCTCATAAATTAAAATACTGCTATCATGTTTTGCTCACATTCACCCCCCCCCCCCAACATCCATAAATTCGTGCGGTCACCTTAACTTTTCTTTTATAATTTTATAGGAAAATATTACAATCAATCCCTTGAAGATATTAAATAATAGTGTTAATTGAGTAACATCAATATCATGCATAGGAAACGGTAAATATTTAAAAATAAATAAAACATTAATAGAATGTAAATTTATTTATCATTGTGGAAATTCCTTATACAAATACAGCCTGGCCTGCTTACAAATAATTAGTATTAGAAAAGTATACTTTTTTTATTTTTTTATTTTGCTATTTTAAATCTGCCACTGCGTTGGAACGCATCAAGCAAATGTGTTGGCGTTAATTATATCTTCTTGAATTCCTGATATCTTCTTAACTTTTCAACAGATCTCTAGGCCACTGCCTTTTTAATCGTCTTTGAGGCTCACCAGGTAACAGGGAGGAAGATAGAGATAGAACGAGTGGATTTGGATGATTGAGAGTAGAAGTGTGAAATGTTGTGTATTTGTTGTGTATGTAGGATTTTACTTTTGGTATGTTCATGTCTTTGTGTATGGTGTGATTTGAAATAAACCAAGGAGCATTGACAATTTTACGGAGTATTTTGGATTGTGTGGTTTGAATTTTGCGATGTGTTTTGCGGAACCCCACAGTTCTGCTCCGTATGTCCAAATAGGTCTTAGTATAGTGGTGTAGATTAGTCGCTTGTTTAGTAAGTTGAGTGGAGATCTGTAGTCTAAAAGATGTAACAGTTCTTTGTATCGTCTGATCAGTTCTTGTTTTTTTAATTTAGTGTGAATGTTCCAGGTGAGTTTTTTGTCCAAGTATAATCCGAGATACCGTACATGTGTTTTTGAGGGAACTGGTTTATTGTCTATTATCACAGCAGGACACGAGATTTTCCTCAGGGAGAATGTATACTTAAATACATATTTATGTATACTTTGTAAATTTTAATTATTAACTTAACTATACTTTTATTAATTTAGATTATTATAATACTACGTTTACATACATACACGTAGTATTGTGATTTAATTTTTACAATATTTTAAATTGAACAGAGGCTTAAGTAGAATGCAGTAAAAGGTTTACATTATATAGTGCTACTGTAATATAAATACACAATTCAGCTCAATGGTATCTGATAACCATTAGAACTTACAGATTTCTCACATTCATGTATTTATATATATATATATATATATATATATATATATATATATATATATATATATATATATATATATATATATATATATATATATATATATATATATATATATATAATATATATATAAATATATATAAGTGTGTGTGTATATATATCTTCTTTAACAATTACAGATATCTCCCTTTTAGGTAAGTCTTCTCGTTTAGTAAAGTTATGTCCAAATTAATGAAGTTAAGATTTATTGCGGAAAAACTTGGGATTCACCTCATGCTGTTTTAACAATTGATGTGATTTTGTATCTTTTTATCCAAAAGGACCCGTATTTCCAGGAAAAGTGACAACAATGACTTGTTGCAAAGCTATTATTTCTTGTTTTTCCAAGATCTGGAATGTTTTATAATTAACATAATTGTCTAAGTGAGTAAAAATATCCTTTCTTTAGTCAATTTCAAATTCATAACAACTATTAAAAATTCACCGCATATATTACGATCACATAATTAGTATAATTATATATGAAGCTGCTTATTCCATTTTTCTGAATATTCCACCGTTTTACATCATTAATTTATATTTTTAAATATAGTTACACAGTCAGTTAAATGTGGTAATTATCCGGAATAATAAAAAAACATCATTTTAACAAATCTGTTGGGAAACCTTTAAGTAGTTAATTGCTTGTCAGGTGATTGTGTGTGTTAATTGTTAATTGAGCCTGACTAAGTATTAATCAGAGTAATTAACAAGTATGTTAATGCAATGCCTTCATCATCCAATGATTATATGAATAGCTTTAAATTAACACCACAGCATAACATTTAGATACAATAATTTGATCAATTAATCAATAACATCACGAGAAGCAGATGTGCCGAGAAGTTGTGACATGGTTTGTTTAAGTTGTGACATCAAACAATTTGAAAGGGACATTTTTTTTTATGAATAGATTTCGGAAGGTTTCGATTCTGAAGCCATTTTAAACAAGAATAGGTAAAATATAGAACTTAGTACAATTAGTGTATGTGTGGGAAATCGATTGTAGCTTGATGTGATAAGGTGTCAATTTGTGTTTATGCCAATTATTTTGTATTATTGTGTTCTATTATTAGTTTAAGTGTTTATATTTGTGTTGTTTATCGTTTTTGTCGTTATTATTTATAGTTTTCGTTAGTTTACAGTTATGATTTATTGTTTTTAATTGGATTTTTGTGATAAGAAGAACTTTGTAGGTTAGGTAACCAAGTGGTTATCAACGAAGTGTTTAACGCCTAAAGTATAGAATACTACAGACAATTCGGGAAATACTATAAACGGGCTTCAGGTAAGACTTTATATTCGTTTATATAAGTAGATTGTGCAATAACATTTTTCCCACCGTATTAAATTTATTTAGGTTAATTGAATATTGAAATATTATTATATTTCAAATAATCGACGTATGATGGATAGTAAAAGTTCCAAAATGGAAGAAGTGTCTATCGAAGGAAGTACAAACCAGGATCATCGGTCGTCGGCCAAACGACCAAGAAACAGATCGACTGACACCGACGAGGAAACGGAAGAAGGGAGTAAAAGGAGCTTCTTGCATGAGGCAAGAAGCATTCAAAGCAACCTAAAAACGTTCCTCAAGAATTTTGACAAAAAAATGAATAACACAACGAGGAATTATATTAATGATAAAATCGGAAAATTAGTTGGTATTATTGAGGATACTTACAATACAGTCAAGGAACTTAGAGATCAATACAAAGAAGATACAATCACAACACTTGTCCAAAAAGTGGTTAAACAAACATTGGAATCTCCATATGTACTTGAACTCATCAGTAGCCAAATTTTGGAAAAACCAAAAACAAGGCTACCGGAGGAAGATAAGCCAATCCAGCATCCGCCTGCAGCCATAGCCGGAACTTCCAAGGAGGCAAACAATGTTTATTCTTGTAATCTAGACCAGACGGAAAACAAAACCTTCGAAGTCGTTCAAAGCAAAAGAAGCAAGAGGAAATCTAAATTGCAGCAAAGAAGAAAAGACGAAATTCAGGATCAAGAAAATAAAGATGAGACTCCAGTGCTTGGAAACATCCCTAAAAAAGATAAGCCAAGGACGATGGCAGATATTGTAAAATCACTGCCTATGAAGCCGACCCTGACAACAAAACCAACATATCTTACAATTAGTGGTTCGGGTAAAAGCCCAGCAGATATAATAAATGGACTTCCGTCACCTAATGACATAGGTGTAAATGCATCTATTGTTCGGGCAACTAAAGCAGGCTCAGTTTTGGTCCGCATAGAGGACAGCTCTCATGCAACCAGAGTGATAGGATGGCAGGGCCTGCGGGAGAACGGGTTACAGGCAAAGTTAGCGCTGAGGAAAAAGCCTAAGATGGAGGTGAGGGGTGTACCCCACTCCTGGGGCGCAGATGAACTTTCAAAATTTCGTTGGGAAAGAATACCCGAGAAGTCGGTCCCAACACCATTGATTAATGACGACATCCGACCTCTTTTTTCCTCTACTGCTAAAAACGGTTTTACTAAGAATTGGGTGCTGGAGGTGCACCCAATGGTTCGGTTCCAGTTTTTAGACATAGGTAGTTTGAATGGAGGGTGGTGGTCTTTAACATTTAAGGACTACCTCGACGCCCCTCGGTGCACAAAGTGTCAGGGCTACGACCACACAAAGGCCACATGCACGGCAGATGCTGTTGTATGTATTTGGTGTTCGAATAGTGGTCATATGATAAATGATTGTCCAAAGAAAAAGGCAATGGCTGACCCGACTTGTATTAACTGTGTGCGGGCGAACACCCATCCCAGCCAAATGAAGCACAAGTCGGGAAGCCGGGAGTGCCCTGTGCACTTAACGTGGTGCAAGGAGGTGGCTAAAAGGACATATTATGATTAAGATCAACATCCTCCAGTTAAACATGGGCCGGCGAAGAGTTGTGGCAGATGAGCTTCGTGCTCTTTCCCAACGATATGATATCATGGCGGTCCAGGAACCGACCTGCCGTGGGAACGTGGTCACAGGTTTTGGTCTCACGTCGAGGGTTATAGCTCTAGGCAGTGGAGAGAGGAGGCCTAGGGCTGCTATTGTGATAAACAATCCTAACCTCGACGTGATGGATCTGAGGCAATACTCTATGGCAGATAGTGTGGCATGTTATGTTAGGTGGGGTAATGTATCTTTTACCCTGGTTTCGGCCTATCTTCCTAACGGAAGAGATATTGAAGAAGACATATCTGCCATGGAAGTTATCACACCTCACTCTAGAAATGTGATTATTTGCTCAGACACCAACTCCTGGAACACGGTCTGGGGGTCCAATCGAACAGACAGGAGAGGTGCTAAACTCAACGAGTTTATTTCTAGAGGCCAGCTAGTCGTCATAAACGATGTCTCTGCCCCACCTACGTTCATTGGAGGTATGGGTGAGAGCTGGATTGACGTCACGCTGGCCTCGCCGACACTTATAGGGCACATTGTCGATTGGACTACCAGATCTGAAACGAGTTCCGACCACAAAGTATTGGCATTCAGCCTGGTTCAGTACTCAGAAGGTTCCCACGGTATCAACACTGGCTACATAACCCGCAGAAATGACTGGACTGCTTTCCGTTGCATGTTGGAGGGAGAACTCGCCGATGAAGATTGGGAAGTAGCAGAATCGGAGATCACAGATAACCTGGACTACAGGGTATCCCTGGTCACCAATGCTATCCTCGATGCCGCTGAAAACTCCCTCCAACATCGGAAAGCGAGAGCTCGAGCAGTTCCATGGTGGACGCCCGCCTTAACAACAATGAAGAGAGAGCTCTACAAGGCACGGCGGTCGTACCAGAAGTGCAGATGTGACGAGAGGCGCGCTGCACTTCGCAACGAGTATAAGTCCAAAGCCAAAGTATACCGAAGAGAGGTACGTTCACGAAAGCGTAGGTCCTGGGATGAATTTATTGCAGAAGAATCCTCGAAGAATCCTTGGGGTATCCCATACAGAGTCGCTATGGGTAAGTTCAACCCTCCGCAGACAATAGCAGCTCTTAAGTATGGAGATGCGCAGGCAACCACCTTCGAGGAAGCGGCTAACATCTTCATAAAGGCGACATACCCCAGAGATGATCCATCCCAGGACAATGAGGAGGAAGCTTTCGTGCGACGTTCTACGTTATACCCTCCTGGCACGGACTTATGCCCACCGTGGGACATACATGATCTACGTATTGCCGTGGAAAAGCAGAGAACAGGACGTGCTCCAGGACTCGATTCAATAGATGCGGCGATCTTGAAGAACAGTATCCCCTACATTGATGAGCGATTATTGAGGATTTTCAATGATTGCCTGGATCGGGGATACTTTCCAAAAATGTGGAAGATCGCCGATTTGAGACTCCTCTACAAGGGAGGAGGCAGGGATAAGCAGCTCCCAAAGTCATATAGACCTATATGTCTCCTCCCTATAATGAGCAAGGTCCTGGAGAATCTCATCTTAACCAGCCTACGACCAGTTCTCGCAAGGGCTAGGTGAAGACGGCTGAAGGGAAAGACGGATAGGGCACATCCTATAAATCTGTGTATACAGGGAACGAGAATACGTCCAAGTGAGGTGGTCACCTACCTTGGCATAAGGTTTGGAAGAGGATTTAATATGACCCCTCATTTGGACTACTTAGGAAGTAGGGTGGCCCTAGCCTTGAATGGACTTAGTCGCCTAGGGGGTGCATTTTGGGGCCTCAGATACCCAGCTACGAGGATCATTTACGATGGAATGATAGTGGGTATTCTGAGGTACGCCTCTCCTGCGTGGTCTCAGAATCTCTCACATCGTCAGAAACGCAGATTGGCGACAATTCAACGTACGGCTCTGTTGCGAGTCACAAAATCATACCGAAGTGTGTCTCACGAGGCGGTGCAGATCTTAGCAGGAGGGGTACCTCTCGACCTTCTCCTGCGAGAAGACTCGCTAATATTTAAGTTGAAAAGAGAAGGCTCAGCAGGTCTTCCGGAGAATATCCGGGTGAGGATTGCAGAAGACCCAAGAAAATGGAAGAGGATTATCCGGGAGGACACCATAGATGAGTGGAATCGGCGGTGGGTAACAACCTTGAAAGGAGCAACCTTAAGAAAATATTTCCCCACCGTCTGAAGTCGCTTGAAAGCTAAGTGGGTTCTCCCGGACTACTGGGTCTCTCAATTCCTTACTGGGCATGGGGGTTTCCGCTTTAAGTTACATGGTTTTGGAAAAGACATAGATCCCCTATGCCCCACTTGCGGAGTACCGGAGACGGCTAAGCATATTATCGTCAACTGCACCGCCTTTGATGGACTAAGGGCCGAAATGATCAGAAAAATGGGAATCTATGGCCTCACGGAGGATGAATTTCCCGGGTTAGTGACGGAGCAGAACTACCAATATTACAAAGATTTTGTGTACGGGTGGAAAGCTGCTCTGGGACCCTCTCACTTTAATCTAGGAAGAGAACCTGCTAATAGAAGGCCACCAGACTAATATATTGAAAATAATGGAAAAAAAAAGATTGAAAATTAATTTGTTGTTTAATAGCAGGAATGGCATGCACGTGTGTGATATGCCATCCCTGCAAAATCCCGTGTAGCCGAAAGGCAAGGAAGGGAGGCATAAATAAATAAATAAATTAGTGTATGTGTATATCAAGTATATTTTTTATAATTTTACATACTCATACATCATTTTTAAGAAGATAAGAGGAATGAAATTACTTGGGAGGGGGATACAAACCATCTCCCTTAGGTAGGATAGTCAAGAAATAATAATGACACTTTAAAAACCTTGATCTACGTTAGTCAGTCCATCAGTTAATTCTTTATTGAAAAATATTAAAATATGTCACATTCAAGGACACTAGTAATAGTGATAGGAGCTCACTTACACTCTGCGTATAATAAATGAAAATAAATTAAATAGAAAAATAATGCTACTAAAAGTAAAGGTATATAAACAAAAAGAAACTAAACTAATTAACTTAAATACACACATGATTTCATACAATATATACAAAATTCATTCACTCAAGACCTCCAATCCGAGCCTTTCTCCTCAATCTTGGAAGGACAGGGGGATCTCCAGGAGATCCCAGTGCCTCTCACTCAGCCGCATTACTTGTATTAAGAACCAGTGGAAGCTGAACAAAGGAGCTATAACCAGACATACATGGCTTATTGAGAATGTATACTTGTTTACAATAGGTCTCTTGGCCACTGCCACCTGATCCTTCGAGGAGGATGGGCAGAGCTAGATAGAGATATCTCCCGATTCTAATTGTTAATAACTTTTGTTAACGATTTTGATGTATGACTTCAGGATCTAGAAATTCTGAGAGAACAACAAGTAAAGTCACCGAAATCTATATCATGCTTATATATTGATTATTTTTTATTTATATTGTTATAGCACATCCATACTGTTTGAAAATAATCCTTTTAATTTCCAGACTAAAATCACACAAATCATAGAATCATACAACGAATTATTATACTACCAGATTCTTGAATCGTTAAGAACAAATCACTTTAGTCCCTGATACAATACGATTTACCAAATCCATGGAAAAACCCGTTTAACGTTACAAAAATAATATCTCAAGCTCGCCTATGTGTAAAGTACCTTATCAAATTGACTAATTAAAACTCTGTTTATATCATTAATCCCATAGAATTCTGAACGACGTGTAACCTGAACACCAATGAAACTATGTATCACTTAATGCATTCCTTATCTAAAAAAACATCACAGAATATCATTTTCTCATAATGATATAAATCAAATATATTACTACACAGGGTGCCCCGTGAATAGTGTTGCCCAAAATCGGTCTTGCACTTTGCAAGACCAAGAACAAGGTCGCCTAACTGTTGCAAGACCAAGCCCAGGACTAATACCTGACAATCTTAGTTACTATATGTTAATAATTGGTATAACCAATATAATTTTGCATTCAACTGCTCTAGTTTTTCATTCGGGCTTACTTAGGTTTTTCCTATCTAAGAAATTATAGTAATATCTATATAGTAATGAGCTTATAATTAACTGCAAGACTCTTGCGCAAGACCAAGACCATGACCAAAGTTGAGCTTGTAGGACCGAGACTAGTCTTGGAGAAAATTTTTAGAATAGAATTTGGAGAGAGGAAATTTTTAGAATAGTCTACAAATTGCTTAGTATACATTTCGTTAAAATCTATTTAAAAATGATAATTGTCGGATATGGTGAGGGGGTGGGGGGGGGGGGGGGTTTTGTGGTTGTGAGGGGGGTGTGAGTGGGGTTGGTTGGTAGTTTGGGTTGGGGGTATTGGGTGGTGGGGTGGTTTGGGTGGGGGGTTGGGGGGGTGTTTGGTGGGGGGTTGGGGTGGTTGTGTGGGTTTGGGGGTGGGGTGGGTATGGTGGGTTGGGGGGGGGTGGGGTGGTGTGATGTTGGGTGGAGTTGGGTTGTGGTTGGTAGGGGTGTGTGTGGGGTGGTGTTTGAGTGTGGGGGGGTGGGTGGGTGGGGTTGTGTGGTTGGTGGGTTTGTGGGTGGGAATGTAGGTGTGTTTGTGTGGTTTGGATGGGGTTGGGGGGGGGGAGTTGGTAGTGTATGGGGGGAATGTTTGGTGGGGTTTGTGATGTTATAGCGATGGGGGAAGGGGGTTGTTGAGAGTGATGGGTGGTATTAGGGTTGGGTTGAAGAATGTAGTGTAGGTTTAGTATTGTTTAAGAGAGTAGGGGAAGTGGTAGGATGATAGGTAGTGTATTTAGAGAGTTTAGGAAATGGTTGGTATTTTGTAGATGTGTAGGGTAGTGTTGTTGTAAGTGGGGGTAGGTAGGTGGGGTGAGTGGGGAGAATAGTTTAATGAGTTGGAAGAGAGGTGAATTGAAGGTATTGAATTTTGAAGGAGGTTTTGAAGATTGGAGAAGGTAGGGGGATAGTTGTTTTGGTGAATGTTTGTAAGGTTGGGGAAGGTGGGGGATGTGAGGGAAATTGAATGTGTAAGTGAAGGAATGTTGTTTAGAATTTAATTAAATTAAATTGTGTGGTTATTATATTGGAGTGTAATTAATTGTAAGTTGTTTAATAAATTTAGTTAAAAAAAAAAAAAAAAAAAAAAAAAAAAAAAAAAAAAAAAAACAAAAAAAAAAAAATGAATGGTGGTAAATGGTTATAAGTTGTGTTTATTGTGTTTTTAGGGATATTTGCGTCGTTTCTCAACAAGAGTTTTCACGTCATTATATCCAAATGTACAAATTTACTAAATCTTTAATACAGTTGTAAATACCATTTAGAAATAAAAATAAAAAATAATTAGTCTTCTTATGTATGATTCTATAAAGAATATCCTCTGTTCTGATGATTGGAAATTTTAATCCTTCTGTACTTGAATTTGGTCAATGATGATATATGGTCTCCTAATTTTATTATCACTAATCATTAGACATTTAAGCATCATTATTTCCAACATTACATTTGTTTTTACTCCATAAAATTTGATAAGTATAATTATAACATTTGTGTCTATTAAGAACGTTTAATACTATGTCGCAATGAATTCATTTAGCGTTATATATTTTTTTCATAACTCATAATGTAATTTCTGATAAAATATATAATCCTACAGTATATCATACGTTTTAAGATTAAAGTACAAAACAAATCAAATCTAAACTAATGTTAAATATTATTACATATATAACACAAGACATCATAGAAACGCTTACTAATGTATACCAACTTCCAACTTCACGTAGATCAATCTATCCCGAGATCGGTATAAAGCCATACATCATCTCACAACGATGGGTCAACTGTGTAATATCCATTATCTTTTCATGCTTCATTATTCTAAACAACTTCGTGACCAACCAATATTTTTCTTCGTTGCCTAATAGTGATTATAGTTATTTACAAGTTACATGCGAAATTAATTTGACTTGTGTTATAGAACCAAAACTCGATCTGCTCATCGCCATTTTGATGTATTATACATATATTTTAAAACTCTTTATTTTCAAAATAGAGACAGATCGAAGATTTCGTATCCAGCAGTCAACGGCTTTTCTCCAGCACTACTTAACTCATATATTTAAAATTCAACTTCGGAGTCACAATTCAACCTAAGATGATCTTTAGTCCTTCATTATGTCTGAAAAGAAAGAAAGGAGACAGATATAAAATGTTTTGAAATTATAACTTAAAACATAAAAAATACTTTTAATTTTTTTTTTAATATGATTCTGGACAATTATATTTATATTAATATAATAAACTATTTAATTATCGATTTCAGTGGTTTCATTTATGTTTGAATAAATATAATTATGATTAAAACCACAAGCATCAATTTTTACGTAATAAAAAGAATGAAGCTATACTGAAACATAAAAACTGAATTTCTCAGAATTATATAAAGAAAAGGAAAAAAAAAAAAAACACTGCAAATTATTTCAAAATGGTTTATTATTTTTAAACAATTATCGAAGTTGCAATATGTCAAAAGTAACATTACTGTCTTAGTAAAAAATAAATAAAATATGATTCCTATTATTGGCCTAAACAACCTTTTTTTCATCGTTTATAAATTAAAATATCATTAATTCAGTAAAATAAAATACCTAAACAAAGGTAAATACCTAAATATAACTTTTGCAGTAGAACATACAAAAAACATTTATAGGCCATATCTTTGCTCCAAATAGTCTGATTTTAACAAAGATTTTTTTTTTCGGAAATTTCGTAAATTTTTATGTAACCATATAGTGTACACTTTTTCAGTTATTCGAAATATAATTTTACCACCACTCGTAAAACCACTTTTTTTCCAGCTTCTTTTCGTTGAAGTATGTTATATAGATAAATTTAAAGGACATCGAGAAGAGGACTTTAAATTTATAGCCATGTTTCATTGATATCGGTAGATTCGTTTAGGCACTACAGTCTACAGCAACACAGGTTTTTCGGATGCCATCTTGAAAGAAAAAGACGGATAGTAATGTCGATGAAGGAGGATCGGAGGATCAACCCCGAGTTACTACTAACTTCAAATCCTTTTTTTTTTTTTTTTTATGGATGATATTTACAATTGTATTACAAGTAAAAATACATTTAGTAAATGGGAACAAAAGAATATAATAGCAAGAAATCACTTGTTGAGAAACTACCCACTGGTAGCACTCTAAAAATGTATTTACAAAAGGAGATCTCGAGACCATCTTCTTTTCAGACCCCTCGGAGGGTTGTCAGGGATCGAAAAGGAAGCAAGGTTAGAAACGAGAGGGTTAGGATGGTTCTGAAGTTTGTTATGGAAGGATAGGTATGTGGATTGGGCCAGGTCAGAAACATAAGGAACATTAAGGTCGTTATGGATTATTTTGTTTGTGACAAAGTAAGTAGCTGTGAGGATTTTACGAAGGATTTTGGATTGTAAGGATTGGATACGAGAGGAATTCGATGGCTTAGTCCCCAGATGGCCCCAGAGCTCAATTCCGTAAGTCCAAATAGGTCTTATTGTAGTCATGTATGTGAGTCTTTTTGTATTTATTGATATAATGGGAAGATCGTTTGCGGCAGTACAGGAAGCTTTTACAAGTCTGGAAGAGTCGGCAGCCAAAATCGGTCTTATTATCAACACGTCCAAAACAAAATATATGTCCACCCTATCCTCACGTCTAACAAGGGAATACCAAGCATGGCTGGAACAGCGTGGAATCGAGAATGTTGACGAATTTGTATATCTTGGTTCAATGATAAATGCACGAAACAACGTTGATTGTGAGATAGACAGGAGGATCGCAGTAGCTAATCGGGAGTTCTGCGCATGCGTTAGCCTAAGTTAAACATACGTCAGGTCATCTCTTACAAAATTCTTCATTAATAGTGGCAGTGTTCAACTTTAATGTGAAACAGCAGTGTTACCTGTTATATTAACAATTAAGTTTGTTACTGAACAAAAGAATAAGGTGAGTAATCACTTATTTACAGCTCAATAGTGAACAGTGTAAATAGACCTCAGGTTAGTTACTGATAGCGGCCGGCCATAACATCGCTAATCCCACCAGTGGGCTCTGGCTCTCCGTCCAAGGAGGTTCTGTGCCGATCAGTCCTCTCTAAGCACGCGTATATATTTCCGTGTTTAAAAAAAAAAAAAAATTTTGTTATCACTTCTCATTTTACAATTTTTACTATCACTTATAATATGAAATGCGATATTATCATATGCTAATGTCGAGCAAGGGTAAAAATACTAGATCCAGGAGCCTCGATACTACAATGAGTTCTCCTATTAAAAAAAGAACAAGGCGTTCGAAAAGAAATACTCCACCAGCCACACCAGGGAGCTCTGTTGAAGAAGTGGATCCCCAACCTGGTACCTCACAACAACAAAACAATCATGAGACAACTCAGACTGGTGAAGAATCGCCGTTTTTTACTCAGAACCCATTTCAAGTGCTATCTAATACACAAAACGAAGAAATGGAAGCAGCACCCACCCCCAGGGAACCCAAACCCCCACCAATATTCCTTAGGAATATTAAAAACTTTCAGTTAATGTGTCACCAATTGAATAACCTAGTGGGCTCAGGAAAATATTTATGCCAAAGCCGCACCAATGACACTAAATTAATGCCCGACACTCCAGAAACTTACAGAAAAATTATAAAATATTTATCTGATACCAAGGCGGATTACCACACGTATCAACTGCGTCAAGAGAGGGCGCTCAGGGTCGTTATCAGAAGACTGCACCCATCTACGCCAACTGATGCTATAAAAGAAGAGCTCGTGGGTATGGGATTCCATGTTCGCCAGATAGTGAACATATTCAAGGAGGATAGAGAACAGCCTGGAATAAAAAGTAAAATACCGCTCCCACTATTCTTCGTTGACCTTGACCGAACGCCCCAGGTCGAAGACATCTACAAGGTCACACGCCTTTATTACACCAGCGTTGTTGTGGAAAAGCCTTACACCAAGCGCGATATCGTTCAATGCCATAACTGTCAGGCTTATGGCCATACGAAAAGATATTGTCATCACATTCCTAGATGTGTGAGGTGTGGTGAGCAACACAAAACAGAAGAATGTAGGAAGTCTAGAACTTCACCTGCAGTATGCGCTTTATGCCACCAAGGGCACCCTGCCAACTACAAGGGTTGTCAAACATACAAAGAATTAAAAACAAGAATGTACGCAACTCCTAGAGAAGAAGGGACATCCAGGCCACCAAGACAACCCTCTAGAACAGTGAACGGAAGAGTGACCTATGCTCAGATGTTCAAAGGAGACACTATAAACACTCAATCTCAGGCCCTGCCACAAGAACCTCAACCTCGAGAATTCACAAATCGACCTCAAGACCCACATCCCTCCATCCCTGAACCTAGGTTCAATACCCAGACATACATTCCTCCTCCTTCCAATTCCACTGACCTCACAAGCCTATTAACTTCTTTCCTCTCTGAATTTAGATCCCTTATCACCCCTCTTATTTCATTACTTACCAATGTTATATCCAACCTCATTCCACCGCCGAGAAATCCATAAATGTCCTCAACCAAATCCCTTTCCATTCTCCTATGGAATGCGAATGGTATTCGAAATCACATCAACGAACTGACAATCTTATTACATGACAAAAACATCGACATAGCACTAATAACTGAAACCCGACTAACCAACAAACGACAAATCAACGTTCCTGGCTACAATATTTATAGAACCGATCATCCTGATGGAACAGCACATGCTGGCACTGCTATAATTATCCACCGATCTCTCTCCCATCATTTATTTCCCTTACCAACCCATAATTTCCTACAATCCACTGCTGTAATAATCCAAACTTCCCTTTACCCAATAACATTAGTTGCGGCATATTCCCCGCCTAAAATACCCATTTCCGAATCCCAAATAATTTCCTTCCTGAATTCCTTAGGACACCATTTCATCCTAGGTGCAGATTTAAATGCAAAACACCAACAATGGGGAGCCAGATCCACAAATTCCCGAGGGCGAACACTGCTATCTGCACTTAATTCCCATCGCAGCAACATCCTTTCACCTAATACTCCCACATACTGGCCAACAGATCCCAACCGCAATCCCGACCTTCTAGACTTTTTCCTACACAAAGGTCTAGGATCATTACACTGTTCCATTTCAAGGCTTGATGATCTTTCCTCAGACCACAGTCCTATAGTCCTAACCGCTTCCACATCACCCATTCCTAAATCATCCTCTCCTTCATTTATCAGGGGACCAGTTAACTGGAACCTTTTCCGTCAAATATTGGATGATAATATAGACCTCAGAGTTTCCTTAAAAACACCTGAAGACCTTGACGATGCAGTGGACTCCTTTACTAAGCTGATCCAGCAAGCAGTTTGGACTGCATCCTCACCTGATCGTCCCAAAAAACACCTCAGTATAAATCCTCTACCCCAAGACCTATTGGACCTTATCCATAGCAAACGATGCTCTAGGGCCCTCTGGCAAAGAACCAGGCATCCTGATGACCGGAAATCGTATAACTATTATTCCAAACAGGTAAAAAAGAAACTGGATATCTTTAGAACCCAATCCTACAATTCATACCTTTCCTCATTAACATCTAGTGATAACTCCCTCTGGACTGTAACTAAAAAAATCCTTAAAGTCCAATCCATTTCCCACCCCCTCCGCCGTGATGATGGTTCCTGGGCTTCGTCAGATGCGAATAGAGCTGAAGAGTTTGCTAAACATCTATCCTACACATTCACTCCCCATCCCGAACTCCATCCCACCCACACTGCTGAAGTTAAAGAATTCCTCTCTTCACCAATTCCTCTCTCTCTACCTCCAAAACCTGTTAACCCCTCTGAGGTCAAATTCCTCACAAACAAATTAAAACCCCGAAAATCCCCTGGATATGATCTCCTCACTTCACAAATCCTTAGACACCTTCCCAAAAAATCAATTATATTCCTGACCTATCTATATAATTGCATCCTTCGTACTACCAACTTTCCCTTGATGTGGAAACACTCCATAATCGTGCTGTTTCCAAAACCAGGCAAACCCGTTAATAACACATCATCCTACAGACCGATAAGTTTACTCCCTATCCTCTCAAAAATCTTTGAAAAAATCCTCCTCAAACGCATCCTACCCATACTCGAATCCCACAACATCCCTTCTCATCAATTTGGATTCCGCTCAAGACATTCCACTGTCCAACAAGGCCTTCGTGTTGTGGACCATATATCCTCTGCACTTGAAAACAAGCAATATTGCACTGGTGCCTTTCTGGACGTAGCGCAAGCTTTCGACCGGGTGTGGCACGATGGCTTGCTTTTCAAGCTCAAAACCCATTTACCCCAATCCTTATACCTAGTCCTCAAATCCTATCTCTCAAATCGTTCCTTCCAAGTCCGTTGCGGCACCGAATTCTCCACTTACTATCCAGTTGAGGCTGGTGTTCCACAAGGCAGTGTTTTGGGTCCAGTTCTCTACATCCTTTTCACTGCCGATATCCCTCCAAATCCCGATACCTTCCTAGCTACATTTGCCGATGATACTGCCATTCTATCCTCCCACTCAGATCCTCAAATAGCATCTCAAAACCTACAATCTCACCTCTCCTTGATTGAGCAGTGGTGCAACGACTGGCGCATTAAAATCAATGAAGCAAAATGTAAACATATTACTTTCACTCTGCGACGCAGATCCTGTCCCACAATCCTTTTCAATTCAATACCACTTCCCTACTCAGATACAGTCCGTTACCTTGGCTTCCTTCTAGACAAAAGACTAACTTGGAACCCACATACGAGACTTAAAAGACAAGAACTTAACCAACGATATGGCCAGCTATATAGACTACTAAGCAGGACATCTCATCTTTCGATTGAAAATAAACTTTTAATCTACAAGACAATACTGAAACCTATCTGGACCTACGGACTTGAACTGTGGGGAACTGCTAAACATTCGAATATCAAACGCATCCAATCCTTCCAGTCCAAAGTACTTAGAACAATAGCCAATGCCCCATATTATGTCACAAATAAGACCCTACACCATGACCTTAACATCCCTTTTGTCCTCGACATCATCCCATCCAGATTCTCAAACTTTCACCAGAACCTTATCCATCATCCAAATCCTCTAGCTCAATCCCTATCCAGCTCCCACCATCCCTACAATCCCCCTCGAAGGTTAAAACGGCAGTGGCCGCGAGATCTATTGTAAATATGCTTCTGGAGTCCTGGCAATGGCCAGCTTCTCCACTCAAGTCCTGAGCATCTGTGGCTCTAGTGCCCTCCTTCAGCCTCCACTGGCTTTTAATACTAGTGATGCGGCTGGAAAAGTGGCACTGGGATCTCTGGAGTCCTGCTTTGCTTTCCACATGTGGGGAGAAAAGGCTGGCTCGGAGATTCCTGGGCGAATGTATATAGGTATGAATGTGTTTAGAAGTTTTTATTTTATTTTGTTTATTTATTTTTTTATTTTATTATTTTTTTTTTCTATTGATTTACATTTTTTTTTATAAGTATTATTTATTTACTTTTATATTTATAGTTACTTCTGTATTACTTGTATATACTGTATGAATGAGAACTTTTAGCCTTAATACTTATAGCCCTCCAACAGTGGCTGATTGTATTATTATTCAATAAAAATAAAATATAAAAAAAGTAGCTAATCGGTGCTATTTATCCCTCCAGAGACATCTTCCCAGTAGAATGTTGTCAAGACAGGCCAAAATAACAATATATAAAACTCTTATTAGACCAGTGCTCACATATGGAGAGTTGGACCTTAACTAAAGCAGTTGAGAAATCCCTGCTAAGATTTAAAAGGAGGATTATACGACGCATATTTGGAGGGGTCCAGGAAACACCACAGAATTGGAGGAGGAGAACGAATTTGAAATAAAGACATTGTTTAATGACCTGGATGTGAGCCAATTCATCGTACTGGCAAGACTACGCTGGGCGGGACATGTCGCGCGGATGGATATGAATGCATCCCCACAGAGAGCTATGAATGAGCCTGTGTTTGGAAACAGACGAGTGGGAAGACCATGTTTTGCGCTGGCAAGACTGTTTGGCTGCTGATGCATGTAGACTACTTGGTGTCAGAAATTGGAAAGCTGCAGCAACTAACCGGGAGAACTGGAGATCCATACTGGAGCAGGCCAAGCCTCAAATAATTGGGATGTAGTGCCATTTAATAATATCTAAGAGAGCTATCTAAGTATCCCCAGAAAATATTTCTGTTATTTTAGTTTTCTCTGTTTGTATTTTATATATATATATGTACGCTTTTCATTTCTTTTTCTCTCTCTCCGTCTGTATTTTACATTTAAGTAACCAATATTGTAAATATTTACTCTGCTTATGACAACTTACACATGTATTCAGTTCTTATAATTTGTTCTAAAAAGACAACAGTCCCAGAATAATAAAACATATTTTTATTTCATTTTCATATTTGTTTCTGTGAGTGGTCTGAACTAAATACTTAATCAATTGCAATATTTTGTTTTTTAAGTTATAACGCATAACAGCTACTAGACCCCGTGTAAAGATAAATTATAAATTTATTAAAAAATAAAAACATTTTTTTTAAACCAGTTTTCAACGAACTATTACGATTACTTTACGAGATATTACCGTTACCAAATAATGATTATGGTACAGTATATTGTTACTCACAAGTTAAATAAAACAACATATATTTTAAACTTAAGTCAATAGGCGTTAGAAAAAAAAAATATAAATATATTATATTAGGCTTATTTATGCTAATACAAAACTAGAAATAATCTAAAACCAATTTTACTGAGTGTTCTGAAGACGAAGATGATTCTCCGAAACGTTGACATTTCAATATAATTTTATCTGGCTGATAAAATAAGTTCATTGCAAAAGTATATTTTGCAAAAACTAAATTAAATCAATAAAGGTTAGCTAGTAAGTACAAATGATATAAAATATATGTTTTTAAAAAAATTAAATTAAATTGAATAGATTTCTTAGATTCCATAGATGGGGTTTTTCCATAGAAAATTGAAGCTTGTTTGGAGGATATTAAGGCACAATAAAAAGAACAGGAGATGGTAAGATTGTAAACAAATAACATGGTAGGTATGTTAATATTAAATTCATTGAATATGTAAACTGCTCTGACAAAACGAAACCAAATAGCAATAATATGAAGAAATGACTGCTTGCGATGTATATCTAATCTTCATTAATGTCTATAACGATGCGATAAAATGTATGATACCTTAGAATGTAAGCCTTTGAGGTTCTATGCTAAGTGAAAACGTAAAGCAGGTGAATAAGTTACGGTGCATAACAGGCATTGACTCGCTCCGATAAACGAGATATAATCAACGAAGACAGCATTTCAACTGATGCTAATGGGCTAAGCATTAGCTCCTTTAAATAGCAAGCTGTCTTCATAATAACATTTTGTGAATTATAGTATCTTGTAATCTTCAAGTTTCTAAATCTGATTTTTGGCTTCATTTTAAGAGCATTTTTTTTACAGTAAATCAACTTTAAATGCAAAAATGAACAATTTCAAATTATATTTAAGTTATACAGATTCGTTTAAATTGAGATTTACACAAACGTTTACTTTTAAATAACATTTAATGTGGAACTTTTTCGCATTTTTGTATTCTCTGATGCTCAAAGCTATACAAGCCTCACTTGGCAAACATTATTTAAATTTTTTTTACCTCTACTAAAAGGGTTAAGTTATTCCCTTTCACATTCTATTAAAATACTCGATTATCTTCAGATATAGAAACGGAGTAACGACTTTCTCTGTAACGTCTTGTAGCATTGCTGCTATTATTCTTTTAATTTCTGTCTGACTTTTTCAAACACTGTATTTGTATTTAAATTGAAATAGTTGTTTTTTGAGTACCACGAGGAACTTTATGGGTTAGAAGTACGTTATTCTAATTTCGTTCCAATATGTCCATGATGGTTGTGTTGTTTAAATTCCATAAATAAGTTCTGATTTAAGTTGTATCTTATAAAGATTATGACTTTAAAAAAATAATAATGATTGTGTTGTTTCAGAAATTTTAATTGATTCATCAATAAAATATTGAATAAGTAGAAGGGAGACAATAACGGATAGTTACTGAAAGTAGAACAACAGATTTAGTATATTTCACAGCCTATTGCAATATTTAAAAACTTTTTTTTCTTTTTTTTATTGAAAAATATTACAATCTATCTCAAGGACATTCATAATATTATTTTAAAAAAACTAAATAGATATAAATTATGAATATAAAATTACTTATAGTAAAAAGATTTATATTTTTTATTATACAGATCTTTTTATAATTGTTAATTTCATCCCATTAAGAAATTTTTCGAAATAATTTTTTTAATTTTTATAAAACAATATATATATATATATATAGAAAGAGAGAGAGGGAGAGAGAGAGAGGGAGAGAGAGAGAGAGAGAGAGAGAGAGAGAGAGAGAGAGAGAGAGAGAGAGAGAGAGAGAGAGAGAGAGAGAGAGAGAGGAGAGAGAGAGAGAGAGAGAGAGAGAGAGAGAGAGAGAGAGAGAGAGAGAGAGAGAGAGAGAGAGAGAGAGAGAGAGAGAGAGAGAGAGAGAGAGAGAGAGAGAGAGAGAGAGAGAGAGAGAGAGAGAGAGAGAGAGAGAGAGAGAGAGAGAGAGAGAGAGAGAGAGGAGAGAGAGAGAGAGAGAGAGAGAGAGAGAGAGAGAGAGAGAGAGAGAGAGAGAGAGAGAGAGAGAGAGAGGAGAGAGAGAGAGAGAGAGAGAGAGAGAGAGAGAGAGAGAGAGAGAGAGAGAGAGAGAGAGAGAGAGAGAGAGAGAGAGAGAGAGAGAGAGAGAGAGAGAGAGAGAGAGAGAGAGAGAGTAGAGAGAGAGAGAGAGAGAGAGAGAGAGAGAGAGAGAGAGAGAGAGAGAGAGTTTATTTGGAAATTAGATTTAAAATTCTAACAAATGAAAAGCATTTTAATTTGATAAAATAATAACATCTCTGTGGTATGGGACAATATAACACATTCTTATATAATACATTTTTATAGTTATATTTCTCTCCGTATTTTTTGTATATAATCTGTATCATATCCACATGCCACTCTGAAGTATATATTTTCTAAACTCTGTTACTATTCTTTTGACCCAGAATAAAATTATACCATTTCATTATACCTAGTTCTGCCATAAATACTGTTACAAAAGTTGAACTTTGTACATCCTTAGGTATTATTTAGATAATCCTTACCTTTATCAGGTTATTTTCTTTACATCTCAGGATAATAATCCCAAATGGGAATCTCTCAGATCAATGTCTCGCGTAATAAAAAGTGATCTTAGTATGGGTGCATTTCGAATAATGACTGCACAAATGCTTACCACTTGCCTAAAAAAATTAAAGTGGTTAGATGCAAAGTGCTCCTTGGCCGTTACACCAATGGTCTTCATCGAAAGATTTTGTTTAGGAATGATAAAATTTTTACAATTGAAGAAATATTCAATCTCCAAAATTATCGTTTGTACGCATACAGCTCTAAAAAAAGCCCATAAATTCATTGGAAGAGTGGAAAGAGGTCATCACCCTTCCTCAGTGATGATTTGGTGGGGTTATTGCTTTGATGGCACCACAAAGCTCCATTTTTGTGTAAGGAGTTAAAACAGCCGCTAAAAACTAAAAAGACGATATTTTGGAACCTGTTGTCAAGCCTCTAAATGATACTGTATTTGCTGGAAGTCATTGGATTTTCCAACTGGATACCGCTGCAGCTCACAAGGCCAGGACAACTCGGCACTGGCTGTAAAAGAACGTCCCAGAGTTAGTATCTCCCTCGGATTGGCCATCAGGAAGCCTTGATATTAACCCTCTAGATTATCGGGGTTTTTTCCGAACTGGAGAGGATGGCTTGCCACAGAGCATACCCTAACTTGAAAAGCCTCAAACTATCTCTGGTCTGAGCAGTTGAGCGCTTTCTCCAAGAAGTGCTGCATCTGGTATTAATGACTGGCTATGCAGATTAAATGCCTGTGTCAAGGCAAAAGGGGAAAATTTTGAGTAATTTATTTTTTGTTTTACCCTCTATATATATATACATTTTATTTTCTAATAAAGTTTTTTTGAAAATTTTTGGTTGAAATCTGTATATATTTTCTTGTAACAATATTTATGACAGGACTAGATAGTTACTCAATAAAAATTTAATTCACTTAATCACTTGGATTCAAAGTATTTCCCAGATGATTGGTATCATTCTAGCAGACCAGCTAAGAAAGTATTACGTTGTCATACACCTACTTCACAAAGTTTCGAGCCTTTCAACGCGTTCAATTGTGAAAGGAAAGATCCTCTACTCATAATTTCTCGATCCTGTCTTTCAGTTGTGTGTGTTCAGGCACTTTTCGTAAAATTGATATGTAATCTTGTAATAATAGTAATGTAATCACATATATTGAATATATCGAATGTGATTGGAAGCAAGTGGCAAAGATTAGAACATTTTATTATTATCCTCTTAACAAGAAAGAAGGTAGGAGAAAAACTATTTTTATTCTAGAATATTTAATCTCCTAAGAATAATGATCATGAACAATATAACTGTCATTTGTATGTTGAAAAATAACAAGATAGGATCAAATTACCGAGTGATGTAATCTTAAAATTAAAATTACGGATAAGCATAAGCAAACAAATTAAAATATATAAGAAGCAGTTAGTCGGTGGGTGCGGTCAAATAAATACTAAATAGTTGAAATAATGGTTAAGCCGACGTTTCGAACCACTTTGTAGGTCTTCATCAGGACGTGGTTTCGGGTTCTGCGGGAAGCAGTTGGGTTTCGTATTTTCACAGTTAAGAATCATACATAATACATAGGTAGCTGTGAAATAACAATAAAATGGGGCTGACAACACTAAAATATGAAAATTTACTTCTTGCATCAATTCGGATAATTGATTAAAACTATGTTTCCAAATTCATCCTTTTATAAAATTAGCATCTCAGAATATGATTAAATAACGGTGCCAAAAAGTAGTGGAAACCAAAAAGCAAAGAAATGAAAAATCATTATATATATATATCTTGGCAAAAATTATTTGGAGTTGTTATATATTCTGCGTTTAATATAAACGCTCCTCCATCTTATATGAATATATAAAAATGAAAACAAATAAAGTAAGTTGATAATATCAGTAATTGTACTGACACTTAGGTTTTTGGCAAATAAACTGATAATCAAAATTTACAATGGCCAATTTATCTAATTGTGTTTTATAAAATAATAAATAATTTTTTTTTTAATTTACTTGAATTTCCTCGGACTGGGCTATTGCTTAAGGTCAAGAGTGGCTACCATTTTAAAATGGCGGCCAAGAGGACAATATCGACTATGGGAAACTCCCACATGGCGTAACGTCATCGAGAACTTGTTGCTCTTATCCCTCGAGAAACAATCTTGTCATGTTGACAGCGTCATTATACTAGCCTAGGGAAAACTCCTGGATATCAGATGATCGCTACATTAATCCTTCTGTTAGATTATTATGAGATAAAACATTTAACAATAATAAATAATTAGCGAAATGCGGTATAATAATCTAAAAAACGTTGATTTCATATAGCCAATAATACAAAATAATGTAACATAATAAATTTTTTTTTTTAACGAAATTCAATACTTAATTATGGCAAACCGAAACATACTTTATTCTCACAATGACATGACATCTATCTGACAAAATCTCCTCACAACTTATCGTAACATTAACCACAAAAATATCTCATGCATAATTCAGGAATTATGGATATATCGGGTATCTCACAAGTATTTCCCTAGATTGGGCCCAAATATCGGGAGAAAAAAAAGGCATATATTAAAGTTACCAATGAGATTGTTATGTCCAAACATAAAAAGATGTTCAAGATGGGCAACCACGATTAAATTAAAAATTTAAATTATTGATATTTCTTAAAAGCTACTTAGCTTATGAATCACCACCAATAGTTCAAGGTTACCTCTCATCTCACCATATTTGCCATACAGGGATAGTTTTAGAAGTAAAAAAAATTATAAAGTAAGCAGAGAGGAGGAGGGTCGGGATACATTCCGTATGTCAACTACGAAATAAATTTTAATCTACCCAGGCCGGATTTGAATCGGCGCACAGTGGACCAAATTAATATTTAAGGTGGAATAAATAATATTATGGCCGATTTCAATGTTTTTAGGGTCGATGGGTTCGATAAAAATAGTTTAAAAAATACTAAATCAATATTTTACAAGTTATAAAAGAAATCGTATAATAATCAATATGCAAAATAAACTTCGATAGTGCCATAATTGACTCTTGACACTTATTTATATTACTTAGTTTCTAAAAAATAAGCATAAATTGTTGAAAAAGAAATAATAAACACAATTTTGCCTATACAAGTAAATGTTTTAAATAGTATACATAATTATCGCGCACAGCTTTCTAAATTGTTTAAAAAACAGCTGAATTTTGATGTTTATGATTATGGAGTTTTCTTTATGAGTAGGCTCAACACGATTTCTTAGATTCCAAAAATACACATAAAGCTTATAACTCTGTCCGCAATGAGCATGATATTTAGCAATTATATATATATATATATTATTGCAATCCATGAAATTAAACAGTTTCTACGATAAATGTTCTGATTCTCTTTCGGGACTGACTAACATTTATAACAATTCCACTAACAACAATTATATCACATCAAACATTATTTCAATTATACAGTATATATCCATGCTTAAGATTTGTCTTCGGTACTTCGAGACGGTCTCATGTGTCCCATCTTCACGAAGATTTAAAGAGCCTCTTCCATTCTTTCCGCAGACAATATTTTCTTGGATCTTTTCTATTCCAAACGATCAACACCCGACACCCTTCCTACATCTACAGTCTCCTACAGTTAAACAGAATGTGACTAACAGAACACTACATACACCAGCAGATCACAAGAAGGCTCGGAATCAATGGACAGAATCTAAAAACGTTAATAGGAAACGACAATGAATTCAATGATCAAATCATGCAATATATAAAAGTAATCAATGTTTTTAAAGAATTGTAAGTGTTACAAAGGAATGTTGCCTCTAGAATAATATAATGTAGCGCACATCATGTTAAATAAAATAAGAATTCAAAACAACAAGATCCAAAATCCTTCGTAAAATCTTCAATTCTCCTTACGTTTTCACAAATAAAATCATCCATAAAGATCTTAATGTTTCTGACCTGGGCCAATCCAGATACTTATCCTTCCTTAACAAACTTTAGAACCATCCAAACCCTCTCGTTTCTAATCTTGCTTCCTCCTCAATCACTGATAACCCTCCGAGACGTCTCAAAAGAAGATGGCCTCGAGATCTTCTTTTGTATATACATTTTTAGAGTGCTACCAATTGTTAGTTTCTCAACTGGTTTCATGGTTATTATATTCTTGTTTTCACATTCACTGAATGTATTTTTATTTTTAATACATATTTTTATTTTTAATACCATTTCGAATATTTCTTTCTCAATTAATATCAAAAATAAAAGTGAGGAAAAAATGTAGTGAAGAAAAAATATTTAATTTATGGAGAAGGATATACATAACCTTATGAATGGTTATTTGGTTCCATACAAAGCGAGAAACAAAATAACCGAAACCAGACTTATGTTAACAATAATATAGCAATATAACAATAATATAATAATTATATAATATATAATTTTATATAATATAAAATGTACATCATTGGTTCATTGTTTTCAAATATTAAAAATCTTTTAGTCCGTGGTACAGACCCCTTTTGATCAAATTCTTAACACCCGCCTGAAACTTCGTGAATAGCTTCATATCATCGTGACCTACTTTCGCAAATAAAATAGGTTACGATGAAATAAAGCTATTTACCAAGTTCCAGGCGGATGTTAAGAATTTGATAAAAAGGGGCCTGTACCATGAGCTATTTGTGATCGACTAAAAAAAAAGAAATTCCTTCCACCCAAAATGTCTTGCATTTTCTTTTTTATAGTGTGATACTATTTGGTTACTAAACAACATACCATTTTATATGTGCCAATGTCGAGTATATATTTAGATAAAATAAAATAAACATTACAAAATTCTAAAAAAAAATGGAATTTTAAGAATTAAACACGAACTAAAAAACTCTGCATACTGACATCCATCATCCAACAGGTTTCCAACATATAAAGACCCTTTATCGACGACTTTATACAAATTTAAACAGATTATTAACTAAACAGAACCACGCTTACTAAATAGTAAAAGTTAGTTTAAATTAAAATAGTAAACTTCTCAGTAGCATTTTATTATGAAAGTTCGAAAAGACAATTTTTTTTATTTTTCAACAAAATGCAGTTATGTCTTTAGTAAACATTCTAACATTTAATATATTGTTAATTATGTTTTTTTTCCGATTACTAGCCCTAAAAGGAACCCAGTGATTGGATATTTTTTAGGAACATTACAGAAAATAAATGCTAATAATGAGGTATTTGTACATTTTCTTTAATCACATTTTATTCTATCAAGTTATATGATTGTCTAAAATAATTTGACGTTTTAGCAACGGGGATTCCATAAGGTTTTTTTCTTTCATTCACCAGCCTTGACAATTATCCCCAAATACAGTAACAAGCTAATATCTCCCTTAACGTCATCATTATAATCTGCTCTTCCTAAATAAAACGAATTGAAATAAGGCTGATAAAATATGCCCGAGTCTATTTCTGAACACGAAATTTATGCTAATGCACCATTTTGAAAGTAAAATGACATTCCGCATTTATCGACCTCGTGTTCGTGGGATATATGCGCCTCATATTCAAAACTAACAAATACTAATGAATTTGATCGCAGACGACTGATACATACACATGTTGGGGTGTCAAATAATGACGTAATATTTCCTAATGTTAGAAGGTGGATTCCAAATACCACCTCACACCTACACGAAGTCAAATCTTATTCCTACCCACGCTTCGAGAATCTCAGAGCTTCTGCAGAAAATTAGGTGGTTACATTTCAACACATGTATTACTACCTACTATATCATACGTTAATGTAATTTAATTTTAATATATACCCTTGTATGAAGGATAGTATATTCATAGTATGCTGAAGATTTCTATAAATCCTCTATGAGCATACTGATCAAATCAACAAAATATAAATTATATATTTTCACTGACTCTTTTCCTATTAGTATAAATTCACCATTTTTTATAAAAGGCTCTGAATGATTAATATTTATCAAAATCGATTGCCTAGATAATCGATCCTCCTCCCTTGAGATTCGCCTTCAGGTAATGTATCACCTTACCCAGTCTTGGTTTTGAAGGAAGAGTCTTACAATATATATTTTTTTACCTCCCCTTTCTCGCATTTTAGACTATTCAGGTTTTTCCCGGGACAAGATAATGTACGGGGAATTAATGAAACAGATGAACCTGGTCTTGCTACAATTAGACAGTCTTGGTCTTGGTCTTGGATTGGGAAACTGAGCTTGAAAGGAAAGTGATGGCTATTAACGAATAAAAATATAAGTCATGCAGTCAATAAATAAATTGTAATGATCAGATCCCAGAGTTGGTGGAAAATTGCATATATATGGACAGCTGTTAGAAGATATGGTAGATTGAACCAGAAAATATCAAACAGAAAGAAAAATTCATACAGTTTCTACTACCAAATCTGCAATACAGTCGTGAGAAAGAGAGTA
Organism: Nezara viridula; assembly: GCA_928085145.1. NCBI lineage: Eukaryota > Metazoa > Arthropoda > Insecta > Hemiptera > Pentatomidae > Nezara > Nezara viridula. The sequence goes on along the minus strand of OV725077.1, from coordinate 186,139,725 downwards.
GTCGAAAATATAACAAAAATAAATATATTGAACTCATTCTACCTTCCAATCTTACTGTACGGCAATGAGAGATGGGTCCTATTAGACAAGAGTAAAAACAGACTAACTGTGGCTGAAGAGAAATACCTAAGGAGTATTTCTTATAGGTGGCCGAACTTTAAGGTATCGCATCCGAAACGAATGAATCACAGAAGAACTCAAGGTGTTACCAATAATGGAAACCGTAGAACAAAAGAAGCTAAAATGGTCCGATCATTTTACAAGTATAAACGAAGAAAGAGATTCTAGTACGTTTTCCGAGGCAAAGTCAATAGAAAATAGGCCAAGAGGACGATCCCGGAAAGCATGGGTAGATGAAATAACGAATATGGGAGTGGTTAGGTTCTATGAGGGAGCAGGCGAAGACCGAGATGACCGGCATAAATGCATTGTGGCAGTTCTTCGCTGAGGGGCACGCAGGAGGAAGTACAAGAAAAAGAAGGTATTGGTCTCGGTTTTGCGAGAATGCAAGAACAAGACCAAGATCAATTTTGGGCAACATTACCTGAAGGTCAACGTTTAACTGTTGCATTAATTACTCGTCCTTTATCTTGACCCGAGAAAAACCTGTGTAGCCTAAAATGCAAAGAAGGGGAGAGAAAAAAAATTCAAGACTCTTCCTGCAAAACCAAGACTGACAAGAAGTGATAATAACCTCAGTGATGAACAAATAGATCGGAACAGAAGCATGAAAAAAAGACATGAAACACATTTTGAGAAAATACCCATTGGTAGCACTCTAATAATATGTCTATATTAGGAGATCACGTGGTCATCTTCTTTTCAGACGCCTCGGAGGATTATCAGGAATTGAATAGGAAGCAAGGTTAGAAACAAGAGGGTTGGGATGGTTATGAAGTTTATTATGGAAGGACAGATATCTGGATTGGGCCAAATCTGATACATAAGGAACATTAAGGTCATTGTGGATGATTTTATTTGTAACAAAGTAAGGAACGTTGAGGATTTTACGAAGGATTTTGGATAGTAAGGATTGGATGCGAGAGGAATTTGAAGGTTTGGTGGAGCCCCATAGCTCAACTCCGTAAGTCCAAATAGGCCTTATTATAGTCATGTAAATTAGTTTTTTATAGTTAATTGGAAGGTTAGAGCGTTTGTCTAGTAAGTGTTGAAGTTGTCGGAAACGTCGAGCTGTTTCTTTTCGTTTCAGTCTGGTATGAGGATTCCAAGTTAAACGTTTGTCCAGATGGAGTCCTTGGTAACGGATTTGTTCGACAGGAATAAGTGAGATGTTGTTAAAGGATACTGAATGACAAGAAGTCATTGGTTTACTAAAAAAAAAAAAAAAAAATACTTAAGATGGTATTAAAAATAAATAAATACTGCTGTACAGCTTGTATTTTTTAAATTTTATTTTGTGATAACCAGAGAAACCTTACGAGCAGAAATTTTTTACAGCATACTTCGTACGAAATGTTCTGGTTTGGGTACATACCATTCGTACTGGACTATCCTTCGCTTTAATTATTGAGTCAGAAATTTCGATGGTTGAGTTTTCTTCTAGAGGTCGTGCTAGTGAACTTTAAAAGTTTGAAAGTTTCAAATAAAGTATATTCGCATCATTACTAAAATCAAGCGGTTTTTTTTAATTTTTTTTATTAGTATACATGCTAATTATGAATTATGAGTGTTTTTACAACTGCAATGTCCAGTGAACATTTATTTTATATTTTGAAGCCAACCGATTGTTGTGATAAACTATACAGGAAATGTATGAAATACCTTTTAAGAAAATAATAACCAACCAGATAAACAGATACTAATATGATAAAATAATTACAAGTTCGTGTCCCGATGCCCATTGGATAGTTAACTCCGACAGCAATCCCCCGCTCTCTCCGCTGGTCCGAGAAATCCTCCGTATAGCCTAAAAGCCGAGCAAGGAGTGGAGAAAAAAAAAAAAAAAGATTCAGAACTTGGTAAGATAGTAATCAAAATTTCTGGACAAACGGTTTTAATTTAATTTAACATTGACCAATAGGACGATGTGGGTGGGTATCACTATATAGAGCCGATCCATGACTGATTATGCATACACGCATTTATCTGACTTTGATTTAAAAGTCAACCAGTCCCATGATCACTAACTCATTAGGTTTATCTTTGGTATGAACATTTTTTTATGTAGAAATAATTTATTTATATCTGCACTATTTTCCATAGAGATGTTGAGACTCATGTTAGCCCACTCATTCACCAAGAATATTTATTGAGGACCTACATAACGCTAGACAATTATATTCATAGGCCCTCGGTGCATAGAAGGTAACAGCCTGGCACGGACCAATTTCTTTTACGAACCCAGATTTGACCTTTCGGGTCAAGTAGGCTAAAGAGCAAGATGACCTTTCTGCCGCTTGCACCTGCGAACGGCATGCAGGTCTTGTCAGCGACCCTTCAAATTCGTGAGTGCTATCTGCATCCGCGACTCTAGATGAAGATTGTCTATACCTCGGACTGGTCGCGTAATAATTTATTATTATTCATATTCCTTGATGTAATTTTTTGCTGTTTATAGTGGATTAAAGCTTCTTAAAGATATTTAACATTGACTCACAATCGAGTTGCTTTCAAAAGTATTTGACATTCATGTTAAGTTACAAGAAAGGTTTGCATCACGAAAATAACCATCTCGTTCGTAACTCGTCCTAACCGTTCAAAATGTAAATACACAAACCACAGTCATAACTTCAAATAGTCTCGGATAATTGTTAGGGACGTTTAAAAAATAACAGTTTAAATGTCATGGTGTCTTCATTTCAAAAGAATATGTTTAAACATTTCAATGACAAATAACTACCGCTATATTTAGCTCCTTAATTAATTAGTAAACACTTTTAGTCGGATGAAATATTTGAGTGCTAGACATATTTTTTCGGCGCTTACGTAATCCCTGAAATATTAGAAAGCCTAGGAACGGGAACCGACTCGCAGAAATATAGTTATTAATTGGCATGAAGAACTGATCCTCTCAAGATAGCGTTAATTAACAGAGGCCTTCGTTATGTATTTGTTTCAAAAATAAATGATTATTCTATTATTTCAATTTCTAGCGTAACAATACAAAATAAATTCATTTTCCGTTAACCGAGTGTTACGCTAATTGAGGCTCCCACCTTTAATGAAAAACGGATTGCATAAGTTTGTAAATATATTAACAACTGTGAGAAAATTTGGAAACAGATACAAAATATTTACACTGGCTTCTTTCAAAGATATGCACTACAAGGAAACGTAAAAGTTAGGGAGTGGATTACTACGCTAAATACACTATAATTCTCTCATTAAAATTATAAATGACGTATTTTAAGGTTGTGAAATTATAAATTTAGTTATCCGTAGTGGGTTAAATAAACAGTGAGTGTCAGACTATGTGAGAAAGGATTATTTATTTATTTGATGTTTTGTTGCCCCTACCCTGTAAGGCCATTGGCAACACCATTGAATTACACTCTGTTGTAGAGTTTTATCACTTTTAAAAACCTTATAGTTTTTTTACTGCACTTTCACAGTCTTGTAGGTTTTCTTTTAGACTCTGTGCCATGTCTAACATTTTCCTTGCAAGTTCAAATGTAGGGCAGTCTTGAATAATGTGCTTTACTGTCCTTTGGACATTGCAGTCTCGCAGGTCGGGGGATCAAGTCGTCTTAGTAGGTAGGAGTGCGAGAACTCACAATGTCCAATTCGCAGTCTGGAAAGGGCTGTCTCCTCTTTTCGAGATGATCGGTGCGAGGTTTCCCATTTTAAACAGTGGGGTTTAATTTCTTTTAATTTCGATTCTCCTTGTTCCCACTTGTAAGGGATTAATAAATGTTTTTATAACTTACAAAAAAGAAAAGGTAGAAAAATATATGAATCAAAAAACGAAATATAAAAGTATAATAAAGAACCCTTTTATTGAATTGAAAGTTTTAAGACAATTGGTAAAAATTAAAAGATAAATTTATTTGAGTTTCTTATTTTTCTTTAATTCAATTGAAAATAATAATAAACTAGTTGGAGTTTGTGAATAATTCACAAAGAACATTGGTCCGTGAACAAATGCGAAAACAATAAGGAAATTTAAAAAATCAATGTATTACGACATGAAGTAATCACTTCTTTCTTTTTTTTTCGGCAATTTTAATGGACCAAGAAAAAGAAAATTATTATAAAACTTCATTCTTGTTTTAAATTGAAATGTTTACAAATTACAGTAACGTGTATCTCAGCTGATAATTTTGTTTTGTATGTAATTTAGTAATCTTTCAAATAATCATGGGTACAATAAAAAAATAATATATACTTTTTGAGTTATTTGCAAATAAAGACTCATTTCTTTTATCATTTTTCTTTTTAAAATTTCGGCAGGATGTGAGTATTTTTCCCCTCTGAAGGAGAAGAAGAACTCGAAAATGTGAGCTTTTTTTATTAAGGATTAACGAAGATATGGTGTACGGACAAAAACTCTGTAGCAGCACCACTACTTCCGTTCTAATTAATAACTGCGTCCGTGATAATAAATCACCATGTAATATAAATAAGTAATAAAAATTAGGAAGTTACACTAGGTTATACAGAGTTAGGTGTACTGAATGTTTGTACCACTTTTAACATTAATCATATATCAAAATAATGTTAATATTATGTAATAGAATATTCTTTTTGTAAGGCCGGGCTCTAAAACATGTAAGTGTAATTAATAATTAATGTGAAGATATATTGATACTGTTAAAATAAATATGTTTATCTAGTTTACTTGCTTAACCTATTTAAATTATGATTATAAATAAGTAGTAATTGGTGACCCCGACGTGATTGAGAAATAATATAGTTTTAAATATTAAAATTTTGAATTTTTTTTTTCTTATATCGCTGTGACAGTTGTAAAATTCGCAGTAGTGATCAAATACTTCAGAAATAAGCAGCTAAACGTCCATTTTGAGGAGAAAACAGCAGCGAGCATAGCTACGAAATCAAGCATGTTTGATATCTTCGCTCTTATCCAGTAGTACCGCTCATAGACACGATGTTCTTATCTCCTCTATGCGGTGTTCTATTGAAATGCATGTTTCTATTCGTAGCATCTTCGCTCTCATCGCCGCTAATATCGTCGGTTCACTAAGGGATCCCCCTTAAGTGCAGAATAGATATGTTACGGGGCTTTTGTAGAAAACCGTAGTAGTCTCAACTGATTCGGAATTTTTAGTTTATTTTTTTTTTTAAACAAGGTTTATAGTTTTGTAAAAAGACACAACTTTGTACGGTATATGGTACGAAACATTATACAATCCCGAATTTCAATTTTAATCTGACTATTTTTATTTTTTTAAATAATTATTCTCATTATTTCAAAGTTGGACCATATAATTATTAAATTAAATATAAAACTCATCTTTTTAACGATCATTAACTACGATTAAGAGCTAAATATAACATATTGATAAAGTATCTTTGAAAATCATTTAATCTCATTCAGAACAACAACGACGATAGTACGAAAGCCAATACTACAATGGTAAAGATATACTGGAATTTGTGAGTAACTAGTCTGACAAGTGGGCCTAGGGGTGAAGTAATGATAGTTGAGCGTGTTCAAGCGTTTCAGCATTCTCGTTTCTAGCGAGGCCGCACAAAGAGACGAACATTCGGTCCTGCTGGACATCAAGAGAAAAAACAAAAGTTAAAATTTATAATTAATGAATTATAACTGGATTATTATACATCTACCAAATTTCCTGTCGCACTATCTCCATCCTAAAACAGTTCAATCGTCTACGTTATCTCCTACCATATAAGTCCCGTCAACTCCTAGTTTCCTCTCTTGTTTTCTTCCACTTCGACAATGGCTGTATAATGTACGGTGGACCCTCATGAGATTTCGAGGCCACACTTAAACGTCTAATGAATTGCGCATTACAATTTGTTTTTGGAATCTCAAGAGATACGCATATTACCCAGGATTACTCCGAGTTGAAGTGGCTCTATCCATCTTATTGCCGTTAGTACTTCCTAGACACCTTTCTGTATTAGATCATTAGAACTCATCGACCCTCCTATATTTTTCACGGCTTACAATTCAAATACTCTATCCAATCCCGCCACACTAGATCTCTTACTTCCAACCTCAAACCTCCTCCTCACCGAACTGCTGTGATTGAAAAATCCTTTGCAATTCAATCTGCCTCCCTCTGGAATTCCATTCCTGCTGATATTCGACAAGCACAATCAGTTTCCTCTTTCAAACCTCTAATCTTTAAACACCTACTCCTATCCTACTGATTACGCAATATACCTAAGAGAACTATCTAAGTACCCCCTTAGACTACCTCAACTTATTTAGGTTATCTTAGTTTCTTATATATGTACATATATATATATATATATATACAGTTCTCTTGTTGTTTTTTTTCTCTCTCTTCTTCTATATTCTTATTTTTAATGAATTCTTATTGTAAATAAATAAATTTATTTAGGACCACACCGACGTGCAATCTATACTTATAATTTGTTCTAAAGGGACATGTATCCCAGAATAATAAAATATATTTTCATTTCATTTCATTAGTGATATACTACTATTGCTTCTCCTTCTCTTGCGATTTCTAATATGATTTTTGCATGAATAAGGCCTCGGTACGAGATAATAGTTCAATACATAATAGAAAGAAAACTCATCTTTTTAATATTTATATTTGTTTTGCCTGAATTTTTTCGCTTGAACTTGACGGTTTGTCCTGTGCTGAATCAGATATTTCTAGTAAGTCCTTAAACATTTGTAACATTGGTTTTTAAAAATATACAGAATTATTACGACGCGTCGCTTCAAACAACTGTGAAATATTTTATTCAATTTCGTAAATAGCCCGCAATCGTCCTAAAAACTAGATACACCTTGTTGTTAACAAATTAACGTATGCGTTATTATCGATCCAACTTTTGACAAAGTAATACTTATTGCACTATGTTGACTAAATTATAAAAACATCACTAGTTTAAGAGTTTAGTTTAAAACAATTTAAAAAAAAACTAATGTATGTGCTATAGACCACAGGATAGAAGTGAAAACATCAACATGGCCACATTAGCAATATTAAATATAAATTATGAATAATAGCTCATTATAAAGAGGATGAAATGCTCTTAAATTAGTTTCTGAGATATTTTAATCTATATCTTCCATAACTGGTTATAATTAGGTTTCGATACTATTCTCTCTCTTTTCGTCTGTTTAGCACGATGTCTGGTTAAGATATAATTTTAAATAATAATCCATTACAGAGAGGATGAAATGGTGAACCTTTCCCTTGCTTACAGTATGCAGGTCCGATTTTTAGTTTTTGGGATATTTTAAACCATATGTAAAAATTAGTAGACTTCTGCCGACTTTACTCAAGAGTTAAAACATCGGAAATCTGACGGCTCAATCTAATTCTCTCTCCACAAAAAAGAGCAAAACGCAACTAAAGAAGTTTTCACTCCAGAAATATTTTAAAAATATACTTTATAATTACCTACTTGCGATTATGTACATTTATATTTACCACAATATTTCCTTTTTAATTAACACAACATCTGAACAATACAATGTTCAAAATACAAACTACAATAATGAATCGGAAGATATTTATTTTAAGGGAAATACTTTACGGTATTTACCATGATATTATAACTCCTATTATAAATAGAAATTACTATGTTGGAGGCATATTGATAGCAAATATTTTATCTGTAGAATATTCTTCTTCAATATGAGAATAGCGGATTCTTCAGAAGATTTATAAATCTACTATCCGTGATATATATTTTCCTTAAACTAGATAGTTTTCGGTATTCTTATAAATTCTATTTTCAAAAAAGCAGGTGATTTTAGTATTATTTCCCTATAAATCTCTCCAAAAAATGGAGTCGAAGGATTCAAACTTACAACTATCGTTGGATTACGGCTAATTTCCAAGTCATTGTCATATTCAGTATATTTTTTATTTGGTTGTATTGTTGTTTCCTTACTGCAAAGAAAGGTAGTGTACAGTATCCGTGCTGGAGGTTTAAAAAAAAAATAGGTCTGCGAATTGAAAATTTTTAAAAGCGTTTTACGTTTTTATCCGGGATTAAATTTTGTTTCGCGTACAGTTTATTCTATATCTGTGTATGTATATATTCTGCAATCATATCCTTGAATATGACGAGTGTTTCACCTACCACTCATCCAGTTTCTATTAATTGTGGAAATCGGTCCCTAGATTATTTCACTTAATTTCATCCATTATTTCCAATTCGATATGATAAGTAAACAAAAATATGCTTATACTAATGAACACATATTTGCAGTAATCTGGGAAAATAATTTTTCTGAGATTATAATTTGTGCTACTCTTACACTCGTCCAAAACGGTCTTTAGTATTTCAAAGGAAGAAAAAAAAACCTTTCGCAATATTCCATATAACAAAGAATTTTGAAAGGTACTTTGTGTTATCAACGTCATTCCATTAGTCAACAAACTGGAGGTCAACGATTGATGATTATCGTTTTCTGATTATCGAACTCCTATTTTGTAATATTATAGAAGTAGGATTACGTTACGGTTTGGTTAGAATTTAAGGATTATTCGAGCATTTCGGTGCATTTTAAGTAATGCATATATATCAGCTTTATCATAGAGCATAAAGATATTGTGGAAAAAAGCCACGTATGTTTCCCAGTATAATGGAATAAGAATAGGCGCTGTCGGCTCACTTGAGACGATCCGAGAAAAGATATTGTTCTTCACGGACTGTCGTGAATCCGTGATATTCGTTGGACGTGCATTAAGATTCCAGAGCAAGATAAAAGACAAACCTCATTGTTTTAACGTATTTGTTTTATATATATTGTTTGTCGTTTTTCGTTGCTGAGTGCATAATATTATTGCATTTAAAAGTCAATCAATAAAATATAATATAATATTTTTTCATCAAAATTGCTCTTATATACCTTCTTTTTTCTCCATAGATATGTCGCGCTCACATCGTGGGCTTCAGCCCGTTCAGTCACGTATATTTCATCTAACCGGATATATCTTGAAAAATCGCTATATCGCCAGTCGAATTAGACTTAATGGGACTCAAATGGCACCCTTTAGAAGTTTTTTTTTTATATATTTAATATTTAGTACGTTGAAATAAGATGTTTTTTTTTAAATACACTTATATATAAGATAAAGACCGGAGACTGGCGGTATCAGCCTTAATACTATCTGGTAATGTAAATAAACAGGCTAAGTGTATATAAGGAGGCTTATGGAACGAATAAAGCAGTGTTATTTCAGAAGTCGTGTATGTTACATCTTTTCCCTTTTCCTTCTTTTTTTTTATTTCTTAAGTCCGACGACGCTTAACTGGTGCCGAAACCCGGGACAACGTCAGGGAAGTAATTTTTTTTTAAGTAGATATTTTTTTTTTGTTTGGTGTTTAAGGAAAAGGTGAAATGCCGACAGAAGGATTGATTAGACCGGGAGTACTAAGCGTACCGGAAATTCCTCAACCTCAGGATATTCCACAGATCAATCAGGTACCCCAGATCGCGCCTCAGGTACCTCAGATACCTCAAGTCCCTCAGGTAGCACAGATCCCTCAGATCCAGGAGATCCCTCCATTACCAAGGGACACGTTGGCAGAAGCACACGCCAATGCCTTGGAATGGATGAAAATAAGAGCAACAACCACGCAGGACTTACGGAGGGCCATTGCGGACCTAGAACGATTCGGAGGCGAGGTAGGCGAGCTCAACCATTTCTTGAAAGGCGGAGATCGTCTTATGTCAAGAATCGAGGTGAAGGTGGCGGAGGACCTGGTGAACCTAGGGGACGCGGAAGAACTAAAAGCAGCTCTTGTGTGCCGAGTAAGGAGGAACGTCCTGAACCAGATCCAAGCGGACGAGGAGACTCCGTGGCCGGTGATTAAGGAGCGGCTGAAGAAGGCTTTTGGAGGAGGTAGGTGGACACCGGAAGAGGACATATTCCAAATGTTTAGGGAGCGGCGGGCCCAACGACAGTCAAGGGGGCAATATGCGGGAGTACTCGTGGCGAAGTACAATCGCATAACCGAGAAGATGCGGGAAACAATGAGCGTGGGAGAGGTCGAAGCCAGGATGGAGTTTCTGTCGACAATATTGAAAGTCCAGCTGGCTAAAGAAACGGGAAAGAGGGACGGACTGCCCAGAGAGCGATCGTTCCTCGAATGCGCCCAGGAGATGATCGACCTAAGTGCCAGAGAGGAGGAGACACGGATGGATGTGGAAGAACCGGGTTGGACCCGAGTGACGGATAGACGACCATGGACAGCCCCGACAGGTTGGAAGAAGAGGGACACAAGGCAGCCGAGTGGAGAAAAAGCCCCGACGAGGGAAAGAAGATCGGGACAGTCGTCGAGGCCGAGGAATGGGCCCCGGAGGGAAGAGAGAAAATGTCACGGGTGTGGGAAGCCGGGACATTTAGTAGCGCAATGTCCGCGCACCAGATGCTTCGAGTGCGGGACGGAAGGGCACATAGCAAGGCAGTGCCCATACATATTTCACAGGAGGGAGAGACCTCAGGACGAACCCATGGAGGTGAATGTGCAGAGGATGAAAAGACGAGCCAGGGTACATCAGCGGGACGGATCTTCGGAGGAGGCAACCGAGGAGTCAGGAGCGTCGGGAACGGAGACGGACGAACCAGGCAGCAGCGGAGGTGAAGGAGGTAGGCGCAGCCAACGGAGTGAGCAGCGACGAGCGGCGGCAGAAAGGAGGAAGCGGGACGACATCTGAGGAGTGTGTCGGCAGAGAGGCGACCGCACAGCAATATGCAACAACATCCGAGGTAAGCCATGCTGGTTGCCAATTATCGAAGTAGACGGGGGAGTAAAGTGTCTTGTGGACACGGGTAGCTCGAGCACTATTATGACTCGAAGGGCGTTAGGAAAAGGGTGCGGGAGCGAGAGGGTACTCCGGATACAGAAATGTGACTGCCAGCTGATCACTCTGGGTGGTCCCTGTAGTGTAGAGGGTGAGGCGACAATTGGGCTTGATCGGTGGACAGGGAAAGAGGGTGAGCTAACGGTGCATGTGGTGGAGAACATGACTCGGGAATACCAAGTCATAGTAGGGTGCGATTTGTTAGGTCAGGTAGGGGCGAGCATTAGAAATCGTAGAGGAGTCTGGAGCGTTAGGTTAGGAAAGAGGAAGTTCGGATGTATAGGGGTCGCGAGAGAAAGAAGGGTGCGGATAGGAGCGGTGGACAGAGTGGAGGACTGGAGGAAGTTGCTACAAGAGGAGTTTAGGGATATCTTCTTCAGGGAAGGTGAGGTATTAGGGGTAACAGGGAGGACGGTGCACGAAATCCCACTGAAACAGGAGAGGGTAACTTACGTGAAAGAGAGAAGATACCCGCAGGCGTTGAGACAGCATATTCGGGAGGAGCTAGATAGTCTAAAAGAACAGGGAATCATAGTTGATAGCACCTCACCATTCAATAGTCCCCTGTGGGCGGTGAAAAAGAAGGCAGCGCCGGGGGATAATAAGGAAAAATACAGGGTGGTAGTAGACTATCGTAAATTGAACGATAACACGGTAGACGAGAAGTACCCGATCCCGAGATTCGAGGATATACTCGATAGGTTGAGTGGGGCCGTGGTCTTTAGCACGCTGGACCTCAAGGCGGGATACCACCAAATACGGATGCACCCGGAAGACCAACACAAAACAGCGTTCACATTTGAAAGGGGGCATTATGAATTCACCAGAATGCCGTTTGGTCTGAAGAATGCGCCCATAACATTTCAGCGTCTGATGGACGAATTTTTGAGGGGCATCGATGACTCGGTATGCCAGGTATACATGGATGACCTGCTGATTTTTAGCAGAACGGAAACCGAGCACGTGGCACATCTGAGGGCAGTATTCGAAAGGCTCCGGCAATTCGGGCTGAAATTGTCAAGCGAGAAGTCTCTGCTGGGACAAACGCGGATCAATTTTTTAGGCCACACTATCTCTAGCGAGGGGGTCAGACCGGATGCGGCGAAGGTGGAGGCAATCACGCGGATGGCGGTACCACGGGACGTCAAGGGGATTCGTAGGCTTCTCGGGACGCTGAATTATTACCGGAGATTCGTACCCGAGATGGCAGAGTATTTGGTACCCATTAACAATTTGTTGAAGAAAGGCGCGAAGATTGTGGTGACACCAGAGATGGAGAATAACATTCGAAAATGTATGAATAGGTTGCTGACGGAGCCGGTGTTAGCGTTCCCGGATTTCGAGAAGCTTTTTAATATAACCACTGATGCGAGTGAATACGCGCTAGGGGCCGTTTTGTCCCAGGGGGGGAGTGAGGGTGAACGACCGATAGCATACGCGAGCCGTCGGCTTACGGGTGCGGAATCAAGGTACAGCGCTTTGGAGAGGGAGCTACTCGCGATAGTATGGGCTATCGACCATTTCAGGCCATACGTATTCGGGAGAAAATTTCGAGTCCATACCGACCACAAACCCCTCCAGTGGGTAGGAAAACTCAAGGAAACCTCAGCTAGGGTCACAAGATGGAAGGAGATCCTAAGCCAATACAACATAGAGGTGGTGTATAAGCCGGGAAAGGAAAACGTGGTGGCAGACTGGCTCTCGAGGGCCATCATGATCAACGCGGTTGAAGAGGACAGGGGAGGACCATCGCAGGACGTGCGTCAATTCTTGAGGGAATGGACTCCCGATGGCGAAGGGGCAAATGACACCGCAGGGATTGAGGACAGGGGAGATTCCCCAGAAGAGGAGAGCTCAGCGGAAGAAAGGGCAGCGGTGATGGAAGAAATAGAGGAGATCGTGAACGACAAACACCGTCAGGTGATTTGGAAGACACGAACAACCGGAATCATGAAGATCGATTTCAGAAGGTACGGGAGAAGTAGGATCCGCGTCATTTGGTCGCAGCCCGGGGTCAGCGAAGAACAAATCTGTACGGCACTGAGGGATGCCTCGGAAGCGGGTAAAACGCACTACCTATACGTGGGAAACAATACGGTATGGGATAAGATCAAGCGAATGTGGAGGTCCGAGCGAATAGGCGTGGACAGGACATTCATCCGGTGCAAGTATGCTGTGGAGACGGTACAGGACGAAGAGCAGCAGCAAGCAATCACAGTAGCATATCACCAAGGGAAAACCAATCACCGAGGCGTTAATGAGACGCTGCAGGCATTGCGTCGGAAGTATTTCTGGTGGGGCATGAAGAGGTCCATCCAGGAAGTCATTGGGAAATGCGAGATATGCATGCGCACAAAATACGATCGACACCCCCCCAGAGGAGTTCAGGAGGAGACACCTACAGGGACTATGCCGCTACAGGACCTTCAGATTGACACGTTTACCTGGAAAGGGTTTAAGTGGGTCACGGTAATCGACATATTCAGCAAGGTGGCGATGGCATACCAAGTGATGGAGAAGTCAGCCAATGCAGTTGCGGAAGCCCTACAAACCTGGGTGCAGTTCTATGGGGTCCCCGAGAGGATTACTTCGGACGGTGGTAGGGAGTTCGACAATGCCGCGATTAGGGAGGAGGTGAAGCGATTGGAAATTGCGTGGCATTATAACACCCCAGGACATCCTAAAGGTAGAGGCGGTATTGAACGGCTGCACAGTACGTTAAGCGACCACGTCCGTGTATATCAGGGTGAAAAAGGGTTGGAGCCGGATGTGGCAATGAGGAAAGCGGTAACAGCCTATAACCACTCGATCCACTCCGTAACGGGGTTTTCACCCATGGAAGTTCTATTCGGGATGCGCAGGCCAAGGCGGGATTATGGGGAAACTACGCTTACCGAACCGTTAGTGGATCAAATTCTCAGCAATAGGGTAGAGGTAGAGAAAACATGGGGAAAGATAACGGCGAGAATTAAGCGGGAAAAGCAGAAGCGGGTGGAAAGGCAGAATGTACAGGTACGCGACCAAATGGGGGAACTAAAAGTAGGAACAATAGTTTACCGGAAATTGGGAACCAACAGAGGGAAACAATTGCTACGGTACGAGGGTCCATTCAGAGTGGTTGTTATTAGGGAGCATAACCTGGTAACTATCGAGAGTGTGAATGAGCCCAGAAAGAGGAGAACCGTTCATATCGAACAATTAAAGCTCCCAATGATAGAGTCGGGACATAGACCTACGGATTCGTAGTACCCTCACCGCTGTATATAAAACAGAGAAATATGTTTTGTTGTGGCTGTCAAACCAAAACAAGTTGTAAAAAATTTTTTGTTTGTTGTATTATTTCAGGTATAGAGGAAATTGTGTTTTTTTTGTTGTTGTTAGGAGTTCTCAAGTGGTAGGAGTTCTAAAGTGCTGTGTTTAGTTTCAGTGTTTTTAATTATTTTTTCTTTTATTATTTTTCCAGTTGAGTGGAACTATTTTATTTTCTTTAAGGATATACTGTAAAACCAATTGTAAAGTGTTAAGGCTGGTCACCGTGGGCTCCGATCTAGCAATGTTTAAGTTTCCGAAAATCCTGTTCGTAAACTGGTGGGGGGGAGATAAAGACCGGAGACTGGCGGTATCAGCCTTAATACTATCTGGTAATGTAAATAAACAGGCTAAGTGTATATAAGGAGGCTTATGGAACGAATAAAGCAGTGTTATTTCAGAAGTCGTGTATGTTACATCTTTTCCCTTTTCCTTCTTTTTTTTTATTTCTTAAGTCCGACGACGCTTAACTTATATATATATATATATATATATAAGTTATGGTTAGATGTAAGTTTATATAAGAGTTAATCCTAGTCAATAGTTGTAAACAAACCGTAATGCTATATATATAGCATTACGGAGAGAATAAAGTCAGTCTTATTTGAGCAACCACGCGTTTCATTTCAAACCTCTTCTTTCTTTCTTTTTTTTATCTTTCCGAGTTCGAACCGACGTAAGTGGTGCCGAAACCCGGGAATCTTAAAGAGTTTACTTTTGTAGTTGTCTTTTCGTTTTTTATTTTTTTTTCTTTTCACGTCGTGGAGATAAATAAAAAAACAGGATGCCGAACGGAGTAGGTCAACCGCCAGTACGTCCACCACCACCAGTACCGCCTACAGCACAGGTAGCGCAACCGACTGCGGCACCAGCGGCACCGGCAGCGTTTCCTACGTTGGCAGAAGCGTTAGCGAGGGACTTTCCTCCGCTACCTACGGAGACGTTAGCGTCAGCACATGCGACGACGCTGGAATGGCTGAAGGTTAGAACGGCGACATCGCAGGACCTGAGGAGAGCTATATCTGACCTGGAGAGATTTGATGGAGGAACAGGTGAGTTGAACCACTTTCTAAAGGGAGGCGACCGGGTGATATCGCGTATAGCGGCCAAAGAAGGGGAAAACTTGATAGATCCGCTGGATGCCAACGCATTGAGGGCAGCCTTGGTATGCCGGGTTAAAAGGAGTGTGCTGAACATGATCCAGGCGGATGAAGACACCCCATGGAGCACCGTGAAGGACAGGCTGAAGAAGGCATTTGGAGGGGGCCGTTGGGCCCCAGAAGAAGACATCTTACAGATGTTCCGAGAGAAGAAACAGCCGTATCAGTCCAACGGACAATATGCAGCAAACCTGTTGGCACGATTCAACAATGTAACGGAGAAGACGAGGGAAGTAGCGGATGCAGTGGAAACGGGAGCAAGAATGGCGTTCCTGGCAACCATCCTTAAAGTACAACTGGGTAGAGACACGGGAAAGAAGGATGGACTACCTAGAGACAAGGGTTTTGTAGAGTGTGCCCAGGAAATGATTGATGCAAGCGCGCGGGAGGAAGAAGCAGCCAGGGGAGAAGAGGAGAATGAGAACGGGTGGAACCGAGTATCGTACAGGAGAGCGGAACCCGGTAGATTTAGAACGAGACAGGAAGGCTGGAAGAAAAGAGGAGGAGAAGTTAGCGCAAGAGAAAGAACGGCGATAAGGGAGAAAAAGCCAGGGAAGGAGAGAAGGAAATGGACAAAGGAGGACAGGAGATGCCACGGGTGCGGAAAGATAGGTCACCTAGTGGCGAATTGCCCGCGAACCCGATGTTTCCAATGCTGAACTGAGGGGCATATTGCTAGACAATGCCCGTATATGAGTAGACGGGGGGAAGCGGGCCGAGATGAGCCGATGGAGGTGAACGCCCAGAGATTGTGGAGGAAGAGAGGAGCGGCATCGGAGTCGGACGATTCGTCGGGAACATCTGGAACCGAGGAGGAGGAGCCGGTGGTGAGAGCAGCTCGAAGAGGCAGAAGCAGCAGAAAGAGTGGAGAAGGGGGAGCCGTCGCGGACAGGAGAGGAAGATCAGACGAATGAGGAGAGGAGCAGAGGGGAGGCAGCCACGCGGTAGTAAATAATATTGGAGGTGAGTGCGTTGGTTTGCCAATCATAAGTGTTGTGGGGAAGGGAAAGTGTCTGGTGGATACGGGAAGTTCGAATACAATAGTATCTAGGCAGATGTTGGAGGAGTTGTGTAAAGGAGAGAGGATACCGGGAATAAAAAAATGTACGTGTAGGTTGATCACTTTGGGTGGTCCATGTAGGATAGAAGGGGAAGTAGAGTTAGATTTAGACAAATGGATCCCAGGAAGTGGGAAGTTGAGGGTACATGTAGTAGAGAATATGCCGAGAGAATATGGGGGTATAATAGGATGTGACCTATTGAGTAGAGTGAGACCAAGAATAAACTGGTTGGAGGGTGCGAATGGGAGGAAAGAGGTACCGGTGTAAGAAAGGGAGAGTGGGAGGAAAAGGGAACATTGGGGCAATAGAACAAGCGGAACATTGGGTCCAAAGGATAAAGAGGGAATACGCGGATATTTTTTTTAAAGAGGGGGAGGTGTTGAGCGCAACGGGGAGGACAGCACATGAGATTCCGTTAAAACAGGAAAAGGTGACGTACGTGAAGGAGCGACGTTACCCGCAGGCTTTACGTCGCCATATCAAGGAGGAGCTCGAAAGCTTGAAGAAGCAGGGCATCATCGTGGACAGCACGTCACCATACAATAGTCCCCTGTGGGCGGTGAAGAAAAAGACGTCGTCGGGAGAGCAGAAGTACAGGGTGGTGGTAGACTTCAGAAAGCTCAATGACAACACCCTAGACGAGAAGTATCCGCTTCCGCGATTCGATGATATTATTGACAGGCTTAGTGGGGCAACCATTTTTAGTACCTTGGATTTAAAGGCGGGCTACCACCAAATTCGTATGAACCCTAGGGACCAACACAAAACGGCGTTTTCGTTCGAGAGGGGGCATTACGAGTTTACTCGCATGCCATTTGGACTAAAGAACGCTCCCATAACTTTCCAGAGGTTTATGGACGAATTCTTGAGAGGATTAGACGAAGAATTCTGTCAAGTCTACATGGATGATCTCTTAGTCTTCAGTAAGGATGAAGAGGAGCACGTCGATCATTTAGGGCGCGTATTCGACAGATTAAGGCAGTTTGGGCTGAAGTTGTCGGCGGAAAAATCGATTCTGGGACAGGATCAGATAACATTTCTGGGACATTCCATTTCAAAGGAGGGGATCAGGCCCGATAAACAGAAAGTCGAGGCGATACAAAATATGGCGATGCCCAGGGATGTAAAAGGGATCCGCAGATTATTGGGAACACTCAACTATTACCGTCGGTTCGTGCCGGAAATGGCGGAGTATTTAGCACCTCTTAATCATCTTCTGAAGAAAGGCCGGAAGATAATAATAACGTCAGAGATAGAGGACAGCGTAAGGAAGTGTATGGCGCGGTTACAGGATAAGCCGGTACTCGCTTTCCCCGATTTTGCGAAGATGTTTATTGTCACTACAGATCCGAGTGAGTATGCGTTGGGGGCAGTACTTGCTCAAGAGGGAACTAAGGGGGAACAGCCAGTAGCGTATGCGAGTCGGCGGCTTACAGATGCGAAAACGCGATATAGCGCCTTGGAAAGGGAACTCTTGGCCATTGTATGGGCGGTAGGACACTTTAGGCCGTATATTTTTGGCAGAAAATTTAGTGTGCATACCGATCACAGACCGTTGCAATGGGTTGGTAATTTAAAGGAATCATCGGCTATGGTCACTCGGTGGAAACAATTTTTAAGCCAGTACAATATGGAGGTCGTATATAAGCCAGGTAAAGACAACGTGGTAGCGGACTGGCTGTCCAGAGCCATAATGATAAATGCTATCGAGGAGGAAGAAGGAGAGTCGTCGCGGGACGTGCGGCAGTTTTTGAGAGCGTGGACACCAGAAGGGGAAGGGGAACCAGGGAATGTGGAAGCAGAGGGATCGAGAGGAGAAGAGAGCTCAGTGGAAGAAAGGCCTACAGACATCGAGGAATGCGAAGAGATCATCAATGATAAGCGACGACAGGTAATTTGGAAGACCAGAACGTCGGGACTCATGAAGATTGACTTCAGTAAGTATGGAAGGAAGAAGGTGAACACCATTTGGTCCCAACCAGGGGTGAAAGAGGAACAAATTTGTAAGGCTCTGCAGGACGCCTCGGAGCCGGGAAAGGTTCACCACCTGTATGTGGGGAATGCAACCATCTGGGAAAAAATCAAGAAACTCTGGAGATCAGAAAAAATAGGCATCGACAGATCGTTTATCAGGTGTAAATACTTAGTCGAAACGGTGACGGACAAGGAGCAGCAGAGGGAGGTAACATTGGCACACCACCAGGGCAAGACCAACCATCGGGGGGAACAAGAGACGTTTCAAGCGTTGCGCAGAAGGTATTTCTGGGATGGCATGAGGAAGACAATTTCAGAAATCATTGGGAGATGCGAAGTGTGCGCGCGCACTAAATACGATAGACGGCCACCTCAAGGATTACAGGAGGAAACCCCTACGGGAGACATGCCATTGAAAGATGTGCAAGTCGATACTTTTACCTGGAGGGGGTTTAAGTGGATTACGATGATCGACCTCTTCAGCAAGGTAGCGATGACACATCAAGTAAGAGATAAGTTGTCGGAGGCGGTTGTGGGGGCTCTACAAACGTGGGCCCAGTTCTACGGAGTGCCTGATCGCATAACGTCGGACGGAGGGAGGGAGTTCGACAACAGTACCGTACGCGAGGAGGTTAAACGTTTAGATATAGATTGGCACTTTAATACTCCGGGACATACAAAGGGCAGAGGAAATATCGAGAGGTTGCACAGCACGTTAAGCGACCACCTACGTATTTATCAAGGGGAGCAGGGATTGGAAGGGGATGTAGCCATGAAAAGAGCAGTAGCGGCCTATAACCATTCAATCCACTCCGTTACAGGGTTTTCCCCGGTCGAGGTATTGTTTGGAGTAAATATACGGCGACGGGATTGGATGGAAACACTTACGGATGAAACACAAGCTCAACGGATCACTTGTAACAGAGCAGAGATAAAGAGGGTGTGGGAAACAACGAGAGCGAAAATAGAGCGTGAAAAACGGAAAAGGGTGGAGAAGGCCAATTTGTACCTCAAGGACAGAATGGGTGATTTGAAGATAGGGACGACAGTCTATCGTAGGGTAGGTTCTAATAGGGGGAAAGAACTGGCACGCTACGAAGGACCATTCAAAGTGATTGTACTTAGCGAACACAATCTTTGTACAATTCAGAGTCTGAACGATCCCAGGAAACGGAGGACCGTTCACATAGAACAGTTGAAAATCCCGATAGAGCCGGGTCAGTAACGTAAATAAGTGGTATAACCTCTTTCCTGTCTCCTACAGGCTACAGTTTGTTTCAGTTGTAGTTCTTTGTTTTTGGTGTTGTTGTTGTTTTTTTTTTGCAGGAAAATGGTTAATTTTGTTTGTTCTGTGCTATGGCTGTATGGGAACGCCAAGGAAGATTATTTTGTTTTGTACGAAGATTATTTTGTTTTTGTTATGAATTATGTTTTGTTATGTATTATTTCACTAACCCTGCGTTAGTTTATGAGAAGTGTTCATAAACTGGCGGGGGGGAGTTATGGTTAGATGTAAGTTTATATAAGAGTTAATCCTAGTCAATAGTTGTAAACAAACCGCGTTTCATTTCAAACCTCTTCTTTCTTTCTTTTTTTTATCTTTCCGAGTTCGAACCGACGTAAGTTATATATATATATAAGAATTATTATATATATATATATATATATATAATATAATATATATATATATAATATATATTATATATTAAGAATTATTATATATATATATATATATAATAAAATAAATTATTTTTTATTTCTTTGTCAGAAGTCATGATGGCCTAGTACGTTTGAACGTGTGTTCCAGAGTACTTGGTCATTCATGTCCATTTCTGGAATACGGAGGGGTTGTTCCATAGGTAGCATCAAACCTATCCCTACCTAGAGTAGGAAGATTGAAATTCATTCCGTAGGTCTGCTACGAAATGAATTTCAACCCGCCCAGGCCGGATTGAAACTGTCTTATTAAAGAGAAGCATAGAGTACATGCTTCTCTTTAATGAAATGTTTACATCAATTTATATAGTTGATAGCATTTTTTTCTAATTTGAATTCTTCCGTAACGTCGGATGAACGATGCTTATTCTAAAACTATTAATTACCTTATCACTGATGAATTAAACACCCTTTTGATAATTCTGGAATTTTTTAATTTTTTTTTTTTTAATTGCATTCAATCAACTGGTTTAAAAAATCTATACGTTTCACCAGACATAAATTAAGAAGAGCGTACATTTTAATTATAGATGCTAAGGCATTGAGGTCATCAATTTCGATCACGATTTAATTACAAAATAATTTTATGGTTTCATAACATCCTATGAAAATCTCATAACTAATTATTACTTTTCAAAGGAAAATTATGAATTATAAAATTATTTTGTAATTAAATGATGATGGAAAGGAACCTCAATGACCTTCAAATATTAATTAGATCTGTTATGCCGCCTGCTCTAGTGGGGGAACATGTTGACGATTTAACCGAGGAAACAACAGATAATTTATAAATGATCGAAATATTGGTTACTACCAGGGATAATTGATCTGTACAATTCCTGCACTGGCTCTCATCATTTCGGTTAAGATATTTATACAGTCTTAGTGACTAATTATTGATTGAAGAATCTAACAACGTAATAGGTAGTGCTGCCCAAATGCAAAACCAAGACAAGTCTATTAAACATGTTACTTTAGATCTTACAGAATAGGTACGTTTAGATGTTATATTGACATAAACATAGAAATGTTCAACCAAATTAACTTGGCAATATATTAAATGTATCGTCAAGAAAGGTAGTGATAAGCCCCCATCTTGGAATGAAAGATGTATAGAGTAAGACAATCTATAAAATATATACAGTTATTGAATTTAAAAATATGGTATGTCCACTCACCTGACTTTCCTATCGATTTTACACTTTTATTCAATTTGAAATATGTACATTACAAACAACACAATTGAATTAGACTAATTTTTCTGATAACCGATCAGATAAATCATTGGGGTACGATTTTTTTGATGTAATAAAACAATGTAAACGGGCAAGTGAACAATTAATAAAATCACTGTAATGTTGCTAAAACTTGTCAAAGGGACGATTTTTTTAATAGTATTGTCTATTATCGGAAATTTAATAACCTTTTAACACACTATAGATATATTACTGTCATTTTTTCAAAATGGGAAAATCTAACTAAACACTAAATGAAAAATTGGAAGAGTTTAATGAAAAATTATATTGGTTCTACCAATTCTTTACATAATTAAACTATACTATACTATATTTACACTAAAATTGTGTAGTATAAATAACTATTTTGCCTGCTAGTAATTGCCTATTAGTAACTATTCACAAAATACGATTTTTTTTTGTTTTTTACCTGCCTTGCTGTTTCAACAATTAAGCAAAGCGTAAGACCAAGACCGATTTTGGCAACACTAATATTAAGAGAAGTTTGTAAAGTGGTCATTGATGAAATTACTTAAATAAGAAATACATTTGTTATACGAAACCTAAGTTTTAGATTTTAATCAGGGCTAATATATAATTAAACCAAGTATTAGTATAAACAAGACAACCTCAATCAGAAAACAGAAAGATTAGTTTAACAAAAAAATTAGAAAATAAAAGCAGTATCAAAACTTATAATATGGAAATTAAAATAATAAACCCTAAATGTATGAATAATAAAAATTGAATAATGAAGTATGAAGGAACATTACGAAGGAAACATTACGATAAGTAAAATAAATTAAGAAATATTATAATAAAACATGGGTATATGATAGGATTTAATAAAACACAAAAACCTCAAACAAAAAAATACCAAAATCCTCAATTGAGTTTCTTGGTTACCTTTTCCGTCGTGAGGGGCTTCTTTCATTCATTGTAGCACTTATTAGGTAGGTTTGCCCAAAATCGGTCTTGGTCTTGCACCTTGCAAGACCAAGACCGCCAAACTGTTGCAAGACCAAGACCATGACTGGTAAACAAATCGATTTTTTAAATAAAAATTAAGGCAAAATAGTTAATAATACTTGACAATCTTAGTTACTATATGTAAATAATTTGTATAACCAATGTACTTTTGCTTTTAACTTCTCTAATTTTTTATTCGGGATTAGTTAGGTTTCTCTTATCTAAAAAGTTACAGTAATATCTCTATAGTAATAAGCTGATAAATAACCGCTAGACTGTTGCGAGAGTCTTGCGCAAGACCAAGACCATGACCAAGACTGAGTTTTCAAGATCAAGACTCGTCTCGGTCTCGCATTTGGGCAACACTATTCTTAGATATGAGAATTCCACACATTTAAGGAAGTTATTTTTATCTATTATTCTCTTTCATCGACACCATATTTTTCCCCCTCTCTTATCCTTATTCATTTTCTCATATTGTTATATTAATTTACTTATCACATCTTGTTATTTTCTATTTTATGATAATTTACTACGTGATAGTGTTATCTTTTCTTTATAACTTATTATATCTAACACGTCATTTATAATATCACCCAATATTTCTATTTATCCTTTTTCATTTATTATATAACATATATTTGTTTGATTTTCAACATTTAATGTATTTTCATACTTTTCATACACTCTGTTATAATATTATAATATCCTCAAAATTATAATATCCTTTTCGTATTTTATTATATCTTAAATATCATCATATCTTGCATTTTTTATGTAAGTTGACTTTCAAATATGTTTGTCTGAATTTCGAATTTATTTACCGATAAAAAAACATATATTTGCAAGTACATAATTCTCCGACTTAATAAAGAGAAAATTCTTCAAAGTTCTTAATAAATATAAAGTCATAAAGTGTCACTTAATAACATTTTTTCAATAAACCGACTATAAAATTTAATTTATTCTAACTGTATCTTAACTTTTTGTTCATTACTCAATATCAATTTTTATATTTCACTAAAATCATTTACACGCACGCTTCCTTTATCATAGTAATTTTTTAATGTTCTTATAGTTTTCATTTTTTTACCTACTTATACGTTGTTGTTTTTTTCTTTGCTGTTTGATTATTATTTTGTTGTTTTTTGTTAAGCTAGGCGTGACAAAGAACTAAAACTTAGACCGAAACATCGTCACACAAGTTTTTTGTGAACTTCATATGAGAGGGGTAGGTTATATACATAATTATATAAAATTGTATTTTTTTTTTTTTTTTTTTGTAATTCGTTTATTAATAAATTTTGGATTAATTCAGAAATCGAAAAACATTACAACCATGTATTACTAAAAAGATCATGAACTTTTTTAGGAAATAATAGAATAGTATTATCGGGCTATCGAGTTTATGTTAGTTTATTACTATTTAGATCAGAAAAATGCAGTAAAATTAAAATTTATAAGTTATATAGAAAAGTAATCAGAGGATAAAATCCCTCAACAGACATAGTGATACAAAGAATAAATTACAGAAAAGAGTAAGAAATTCTCTATCAAATGATAAAATAATATTATTGATATTTTGAGTTTAAAAAGATTTATTAGAAAATATTTATTACCTCCCATACTGCTGAAGTTAAAGAATTCCTCTCTTCACCGATTCCTCTCTCCTTACCTCCTACAGCCGTCAATCCCTCTGAGGTCAAATTCCTTTTAAAGAACCTAAAACCTCGCAAATCTCCAGGACACTCCTTACTTCCCAGATCCTCAGACAACTTCCCAAAAAAGCAATTATATTCCTTACATACCTATTCAACTGTATCCTCCGCACAACCCACTTTCCTCTGGTGTGGAAACACTCCATAATTATCCTCTTTCCTAAACCAGGTAAACCTGTTAATTATACATCATCCTATAGACCGATAAGCCTACCTCCGATGCTTTCCAAAATCTTTGAGAAAATCCTTCTCAAACGCATCCTACCCATCCTCGAATCCCACAATATCCCTCCCCATCAGTTTGGATTCCGCTCAAGACACTCCACTGTCCAACAAGGCCTTCGCGTTGTGGACCACATATCCTCTGCACTTGAAAACAAGCAATATTGCACTGGTGCCTTTCTGGACGTAGCTCAAGCTTTCGACCGGGTGTGGCACGATGGCTTGCTTTTCAAACTCAAAACCCATTTACCTCAACCCTTGTACCTAGTCCTCAAATCCTAACTTTCAAATCGCTCCTTTCAAGTCCGCTGCGGCACTGAACTCTCCAAACATTATCCAATTGAGGCTGGTGTTCCACAAGGCAGTGTCTTGGGCCCAGTTCTCTACATCCTTTTCACCGCTGACATCCCTTCAAGTCCTGATACCTTCCTAGCAACATTTGCTGATGATACTGACATCCTATCCTCTCACTCGGATCCTCTAATAACGTCTCAGAACCTGCAAAGACACCTTTCCTTCATTGAGCAGTGGTGCAACAACTGGCGCATCAAAGTTAATGAATCAAAATGCAAGCATGTAACTTTCACTCTTCGACGCAGATCCTGTCCGCCAATCCTTTTTAATTCAATTCCTCTTCCCTACTCAGACACAGTCCAATACCTTGGCTTCCTTTTGGACAAAAGACTGACTTGGAACCCACATACCAGACTTAAAAGACAAGAGCTTAACCGACGATTTGGTCAGCTATATAGACTACTAAACAGAACATCTCATCTCTCAACAGAAAACAAATTATTAATCTACAAGACCATACTGAAACCTATCTGGACCTACGGACTTGAACTGTGGGGGACAACTAAATCATCGAATATCAAACGCATCCAATCCTTCCAGTCCAAAGTCCTTCGAACAATAGCCAATGCTCCATATTATGTCACGAACAAGACCCTACACCATGACCTTAACATCCCATATGTCCATGACATCATCCCATCCAGATTCTCCAACTTTCACCAGAACCTCATTCATCATCCCAATCCTCTAGCGCAATCCCTATCCAGCTCCGAACATCCATACCATCCCCCTCGAAGGTTGAAACGGCAGTGGCCTCGAGATCTTTTGTAAATATGCCTTTGGAGTCCTGGCAATGGCCAGCTTCTCCACTCATGTCCTGAGCGTCTGTGGCTCTAGTGCCCTCTTTCAGTCTCCATTGGCTTCTAATACTAGTGATGCGGCTGGAAAAGTGGTGCTGGGATCTTCCGGAATCTTGCTTTGCCATCCACGTGTGGGGGAAAAAGCCTGGCTCGGAGATTCTTGGGCGAATGTATATATTGTATATAGGTATGATTGTGTTTAGAAGTTTTTATTTTATTTTATTTATTTATTTATTTTTTTTTTTTTAATTTAACTTCTTCACCAGTATTATTTATTTACTTCTTATATTTATATTTCTTTCTTTATTATTTGTATATATTGTATGAATGAGAACTTGTAGCCCTAATGCTTATAGCCTTCCAGTAGTGGCTGATTGTATTATTATTCAATAAACAGATTAAAAAAAAAATTTAATAAAATTTTAAAATTGCTCCAGGATTTCTTTCTTTCCGAGAACCGGATCCAATCTTGTTCGTGCCACCAAATTGAGATGTTTCTTCAGTAGTTTTTTTTTTCTTGTTAAACAAAGTAAATGAGCAGGTGGTACAGAATATTTGTCTTTATTTTAAGGCGAAAAAAAAGTTCATTTGGGCCAGAGGGATGGTTAAATAATATCTTTTTACCTCATTTATACACCGGACCATTCAAATCCACCAATTGATTTCAATCGAGGTTCGGTGTTCTTCTGCAGGTGCTGTGCTACTAAAAAATATTTTGTCTCAAACAAATATTAGAGTACAAGTATATTGTTTTTGCTGTGATATCTTCTTATTTTGAAATTAGATAATAATGAAAACTTCTGGTGCCGGATGTGCTTTGTCCATATTCATATTCAAATTTTTGAAAATAAAATTATTAAGGAGGTTATTCAGTTTTCTGAGAATTACGTTATTTTCACTTTGTCTTGTGTTTTGGAGATTTCTCTTTGTAGCAATTCTTTTATTTGTGCCCCCGACTCTTATTATTTGATAGATAATTTAATTGTTCTTTCCAGAAATATGTGTTTGTAGTAGAGAATTTGGAGATAGCTCTTCTTCCCTTTTGTTGAGTGGAGGGCGTAAGAACACAGAATTAAAATATTCTTGATATAGGCATTAAAATATCATAGTGTAGGCATTAAAATATTCAATGCGCTATTTGTCTCGTATCGATCTACAGACCTATTTATTTTTATACTATTACTATACTACAGACTGATTTATTTTAAAAAGAAAAACAAAAGCGGAGAATACGATTCGCTAACCCTCCCCCGTGAAATTCTGAATCCAACCACTAGCGGATCCAGGATTTAATTTTGGGGGTGGCTTCAGCCCGAAAGCTTTTTTTTTCATATATATAACGATAATAATTTTTAAAAAAAGAAAGAAACTAACTACCTATATGACACGGTGTTTAAGTGATTCTTGAAGTCCTATTAAATGTACTTACCTGAACAATAACACTTTAAGAGATAGTTTTTAATATTTTTTTCTATAAAAAATGGTCATATTTTACTATTTGGAGGGGAGGAGGTTTCAGCCCGAAACTCCCCTCCTTACATCCGCCTGTGAACCCAACGGTACCCCATTCATGGTATTTGAGCATGACAGGAGCTTATATTTGGTACAAAACCGATTTCGAGCCTTACTGTAATAATATATGTGGGAATTATACTAATTGTCAATCATGTTATAAACTTCCGAGACTTTTGTTATGGAAGT
The DNA here is from genome assembly GCA_928085145.1 of Nezara viridula. Taxonomy (NCBI): domain Eukaryota; kingdom Metazoa; phylum Arthropoda; class Insecta; order Hemiptera; family Pentatomidae; genus Nezara; species Nezara viridula. Next base: position 186,112,534 of record OV725077.1, on the reverse strand, counting down.
CCATCGCCCACCAACCAAATTGAAAAATTTTCTCCTATGTATACACACATGAACAGTTATACATAAACAAAATATCACATAATTTTTTGTTTTCTCTTTAACTGTTCATCCGCACCAGCCGTAGTAGTCATAAAAAAATTAAAATGATGTCAATGTTTTTAAAAAAAAACTTATCTTTGATTTTTCTGGCTATTTAAGTTGGTGCAAATATTTGTTATTCCTAAAAGTTAAAAAAAATTCACATTACTGAATGATGGAGATATGAAATAATTGTGTAAATTTTAAGCGAATTGAGTTTAATAGAAAGAGTACTGACATAATCCAAGAGGAAGGTACTTATTGTTAGGTTTATAATTGTTTTAAATTATCTTAGGATTGTTTACAAATGCATTTTACTAATAGTAAAAAATAAATTATATAAAAATGTCCTTAATCCACGACAGAACAATGGTATTGCGACTGTAAATTGTTCACTGCTAGTTACCCATAAACACCCACAAATTATATTTAACGATATCGGAGACCTTTCCCACAAAGGCTTACTCATCAATGGCATATGGTATAAGTGATGGATTCTTCTGTCGCTGGCTCGCCGTTATTCAACAAATCGTTTATGTTGTCTTCAATAGGACCGTAATAACTGTTAGTGATTAGGGATCCCTTCACGTAACCGATATCAAACTACCACGGTGTCAGCTGTCTTCATATGAGACCTACCTGATGGAAATAATAAGATAATACATGATGCTAAGTGAGGCTCTTAACTGCTACAATCAGACATGAAGCGTGACAAAACCTATAAACACTATTAGTAGTTCTACATGGCTATAGAGCTTAATTCAATTGTATGGAATTGGATAATCACAATACTTATTACCAAAGCGCACTGATAACTAATAACTAATAATACCAGCGCTAAAATGAAAAAATAAGTTTCACTCGTATCACATGAAAAAGGTGCGGGGTAGTCTAACGTGTGTGCACAGCACCGCCGTTGCCGGCAACCTGATATATGAGATGCTTTATTAAAAATAATTCAAGTTCACCTCCCGGTACCGAGGGGGTCTTTTAACTCTGGCATTAATCCCCCGCCCTTACCTTACCTCCTGGCCCAGCGAAACCCCCGTAAAGCCTACAAGGCGAGGAAGGGGAGAAAAAAAAAAGTGTCACATAAATCTATATCCTAAGCATAACAATTCCTTTTTCTGTAAAATGTAGGTTTCATGAAAAGATTTGGTTTAAACACCTAGAGTAACAGGTTTTGAACATTATAAATTAATGGTAAAATCTTTGTTTAAATAAAAAAAAAATCAACAACGTATTATCAAACTAGCTAATTGCGGTAAATTATTCATATATTTTCTTTTTACTTTCTCTTATCTATAAGAATGTAAGTCATTATGACCCAAAAAAAAAAAACATAGACACGTCATAAACGTACGTTTGCAGGAATGGGTTAAGTATATCATGCATTCTACAAAACTAAATATGCTTCGAACAATTCTGACTCATCACGAACAGGAACAGATTAATTGCTTGCTAGGATTAACACTTATGCTGATTGTCCTCAAAGTTTAGTTTTTATTTATTTATATTTTTTAAGAAATAATTATTCACAATAATAACAATTAAAAGATATTATTTTAAATTCTTATTGACTTTCTCTTGTTAATGAAAGCTTCAATTGGATATAATATTGAAGCATCCGGAAATTCCAGGGAAGAAACTCTACTCTAAGATTATGTTTTCTGAAGAATACTTTTTTAATATATTATCTCCGAAATAGACATCTTCGGACAAATGAAAATCGTCACTCCATGTTACATGGATGCCAATGATATTAATTGAAATTGGTAGCTTATTTATGGACGTTTCGTGGAATCTGTGCCTCCTCTTCAATAAATAAAATAATACAATTAATATATTCTAGGCTCTATCAAACATAGAGTTAATGATAGCTAATTATTACTAATTGATACTTCTATACTGACCTCGACCTTCCAACAATTGACCAATATATAACGACCCTTTACTAACGATTTTATACAAATTTAAACGGACATAATAACAGATTAATAGGAGACACGGCCACAGCTGACATACCCCAGAACATGAGGAGGAGACCAAAGATGCGTTGGATGAGAGATCACCTTTCTTAAACAACCTAAGTAATTGAAACAAGTAAGGAAGAGGTACTTTTGAGTACTTTCTTTCCACACGCCTGACTAGTCATTTACACCTTGTATTTCGAGCACATTTGCTGATTGTTGACAAAGGTAACAGGCGCAAATAGCTTTTTTATAGCTGTAAAAAAAAAATCTACTGAAAAAATAAGATCCAACAATTGCTTTAATTATTTTCTTAAAAACGTAAGCATTAGCGTTGATAACATTTAGTTGGTAAATGTGCACAATAAGGATTTACTTCCATAATAATCTATAAAAATAAAACAGTATTTCATTATCACCTAAGCTATTTTTTTTTAATAAACTATTTTTTATAAATAAAAAGTATTTTTCGTAATAAATAGGTAACAGGAAAAAATAATAATGGTTTGTAATAATATATTGTAGTAATCTTTGCTAAAAACACGTATATTATGGTGGTATCGATTATACTCTATAGTTATAATTATAATCCATTGATAATTATGAATAGCCTCATTTTGTTTTAAAAACTTGATGTGAATGTCAACTTATGTTCTAATAAACCTTAATTTAATTAATATGAATAAAGATTTATTAAATAAGAAAGTTTTTCTAAAAGTGGAGTATTTCACATTCAATTGGAATGAGATAAAAAAAAAAAAAAAAATAAAAACAGTCGCGAATGACCCATGATTTTATGAAAAAAGAACTTAATGTATTTTAACCACGTAAAAATTTATTTAACCGGATTTAACAAAGAAAAACTCTAATTCGTCCTGAGGTAAATTTTATTTAAATTACTATGAAAAAATTGTATTGAATTATATTTTTTACTATTAGTAAAATGCATTTATAAACAATCTTAAGACAATTTAAAACAATTATAAACCTAACCATAAGTCCCTTCCTCTTGGATTATGTCCGTACTATTTCTATTAAACTTAACTCGCTTAAAATTTACACAATTATTACCGCCATCATTCAGTAACGTGAAATTTCTTAACTTTTAGGAATACCAACTATTATACCAAGGCCTTCTTAAATAGCCAGAAGGATCAAAGATAAGCTTTTTTTAAAAACATTGATATCATTTTAATATATTTTTTTTTATTTCTTAATGACATTTACAACTGTATTACATAAATACATCAAGTAAATTTGGACATAATAGATATAATGACATGAATACACTTGCTGAGTAACTACCCAATGGTAGCACTCTAATGATATGACTACATTATGAAATCACGGGGCCATCTTCTTTTTAGACGCCTCGGAGGGTTATCAGGAATTGAAGAAGAAGCAAGGTTAGAAACAAGAGGCTTGGGATGATTCTGAAGTTTATTATGGAAGGATAGGTATCTGGATTGGGCCAGATCTGAAACATAAGGAACATTAAGATCTTTATGGATAATTTTATTAGTGACAGAGTAAGGAGCATTGAGGATTTTACGAAGGATTTTGGATTGTAAGGATTGGATTCGAGAGGAATTGGATGGTTTAGTGGAGCCACATAGCTCAACTCCGTAAGTCCAAATAGGTCTTATTATAGTCAAGTATATGAGTCTTTTGTAATTAATGGGAAGTTTAGAGCGTTTGTTTAGTAAGTGCTGAAGTAATCGGAAACGTTGAGCGGTTTCTTGTCGTTTCAGTCTAGTATGAGGATTCCAAGTTAGTCGTTTGTCCAGGTGGAGTCCTAGATTTGCTCAACAGGGATAAGTGGAGTATTGTTAAAGGAAACTGTAGGACAGGAAGTCGTTGGTTTACGACGAAGTTAATATTTTTAATTTATTTATGACTACCATGGCAGGTGCGGATAAACAGTTAAAGAGAAAAAAAAATTATGTGATATTTTGTTTATGTATAACTTCATGGGTCACATAGGCGCAAATTTTTCAATTTGGTTGGTGGGTGATGGAATTCCATAACAAAAGTCTCGGAAGTTTATAACATGATTGACAATTAGTATAATCCCCACATATATTATTGTAGTAAGGCTCGAAATAGGTTTTGTAGCAAATATAAGCTCCTGCCATGCTCAAATACCATGAATGGGGTACTTTATTTGTACTTAATGTATTTTAACCACGTAAAAGTTTTATTTAAACGGATTTAAGAAAGAGTTTTAAAGAAAAACTCTAATTCGTCCTGAGGTAAATTGTATTTAAATTGCTATGAAAAAATTGTATTATTAACTATTTTTTTATATATATTCTTATTATACATTAAACTTCTTTTTCCTGCTTTTCTCCTGAAAATTTAATTATGTTTATGTATACATTCTTGTAACCACTGTTGTCTGTTATCATCTCTTTAAATATCTCCCTTTACCTATGGGACCCCCATATATCGATTAAATAATATTACCTTAATTAATCCGAATATTTTATGAATTATTTGTTATATTACTTGTTGATTTTATAAAATATCCTGTCCCTATGGGTAAATAAAGCATCACCGATAACCTACTTGAGTAATCGATTGCAATATAATGAAATCCTATCTGCTTTACCTTAATATTTTTATTATTGTTTATTTCGTTTTTAGAAAATAACCGTTGAAATTACTGATAAATATTTTCTTCTCATCAAGATGATACCTCAGCCAATAATTTCGACCCACTTAGTCCAATTACAGCCAATCACTAAAGACTACTTGTAAAGGTCAGTAATTGCAATAGTAAATCGATTGCAGATACGTTGGCCCACCATTATCATCTTGCGAAACCCGAAACATGGAGATAACATAAATTGTGCATATTTTACCCCAGTGATCTCAAAAAAGTAGCAGTGGTCGATAAGAAATTACCACTTCCTAACAAGTACCATCCCGGTTATTAAGGTTAATATCCTAGTCACGACTTTGGATTGCACTTATTAGGACAAGTGATCCATTTTTTTTTTCAATCACCTTCATGCCACCACTAACAACTTTTGGATACTCACTATTAATCATCATTCTCGCAATTCTCTTTCGATTCATGAGTACAATGAGGCGGTCCGAGATAGTCAAGGACACGTTGCGAAGATGGCTGTAGCAGAAGAGGCCCTTGCGTACAAACTGGCGTACAGAAAGAACACATGAAAATCAGATCCCACACATGTTTAAATACAATACAAATACCGAAAGAATAAAACGAAAAGTCATTAGAAGCATATTTTTACAACGTATAAATAGCATTTAATGATGTGAAATTTACTTGGGACATAGTTGTACTAAGATGGATCAGAACACTCAATTAGTGCGTTTGTAAAATTTATACCGAATATAGCACAACATTATAAATGACACGCGTTATGTATCTATCATAAACATAATTATTTTAAAAAAAAATCTTTGAGTGGTTGAAACTGATTACAAAAATATATATTACTTAAAAAATGAAACTTTTTTTAAAAAAGTAAAAAAAAATGTTTAAGTAAAGAAATTTATTAGAACTGCCAAAAATTCTGTCTCATGTTTTGTTCTTAAACATTTTATAATTTGTTTACAAATATAATTGATCGAAATAGGGGATTAGAGGGGAAGGATGAATTTCATTTATTCTAAATAGACCGCAGGAGGTAATTTGAAATATTGGGGAAAAAAGGAAAAACAACATACATATGAATATTTGAAAACTGAATAGGAGATAAGTTTGAAATGCTGAATATTTTATCAGATGAATTACAGGCGCCGACATTATATATAAGGACAAAGAAATATTAATAATTTACATTCAGAAACGTGTTCTTGAGTTTCTCATTTCTTTCTTTTTTTTTATTTGTTAAACCCAAGATGCAACTGTTTGATAAATGTATGGAGCCTCATGGAATTTCACTTCCTCTCCTACAATAAACAGCTTCAAGAGTGTATAGAAGCAAAAATCCACAAAGTTGGAATAGATACTACAACGAATAACACTGTTGGAATAGATACTACAACGAATAACACTGTTACTAAAGTTAAGAAGTCACGATGATCCAGGAACACATTTTTAATATTTTTTTTCTTAATACGTTTAAATTCTGTAACCATTGCTCAATCTTGATTTTCCTAACGAAAACTAAATAAATAAAGAAAATATAACATTTCTGATAAAATTAGATTGTGCTCACTTGGTGGTTGAAGGAAAGGAATTTAAAATTTATAGCGTTTGACTAATATTCAAATCTAAATCTTAACATTAGGAAACAACATTATTTTATTTATTAATCTCTAGCAATGGTTGAATAAACATTAAAGGATGTTTCCACATTACCATTTCTTCCTCTGTTTGTCTATAATTTACAGTCAGTCAGTTATAACTTGTATCGGCCATTAAAATCAAATTAATGCTTTGTTGTACATACTTATTATTTGATATTCACTGTTTTATTGATGTTTCTAGGCTTTATATTCTATTTCAAACAAAAGAAGTTATAACTAACAGCTATCAAAGTAAACCCACGGGACTAATTCTGTACATTCATCCGTAAAATATGTGTTGGTTAATGCAAATGGAATAGCCCAATCAGACTCATCTTTCCACCTTACGCCGTATAAAATAGACCCACGCAACACGATATGTATTTATTCATTTCCCATAACATTATGTGCAGCGCTTTAAACTTCCTGCATACAGAATATTATTTTTTTATCTTTTTATTTTACGAAACTACAGATTTTTTAAAAATTTATTTATTTAATAGAATAACAATCTGAACAATCTGGCAGGAGGGCAACACGTATTAAGTTTACAAGTGTTTATTCATACAATATATAAAAATAATAAAGAGACAACTATAAATAATAAAAACTATTAAATATATAAATATATAAGAAAAATAAGTAAACATAAAATAAATCTTTATAAACCCATCCATAGCTATTTATCATATTTACATTCGCACAGAATACTCCGAGCCAAGCTATGTTTTCCACATGTGGAAGGTAAAGCAGGACTCCAGGAGATCTTAGTGCCTCTCTTCTAGCTGACCCTGAAAGAGGAGACTACACAGACGCTCAGGACTTGAGAAGAGAAGTTAGCTATTACCTGAACGCCAAATACATATTTACAAGAGATTTCGGAGCCGATGGCATTTTAACCTTCGAAGGAGGTGATATGGATGGCCGTAGAGCAGAATAAGGACTGCGCTAGAGGATTCGGATTTCGAATAAGGTTCTAGTGAGAGTTTGAGGATCTGGATGGGATGATGTCAAGGACATATGAAAAAAAAAAAACCTACACTACAACCCATGAAGGGTCTTGGGTTCAATACTCTTTAGGGAAAGCACTGTTTCTAGGTCAACGGTTGTGCAAGGAGGTGATTTGACCGAGATTGCGATCAACCGCCAAGTTTTCCCCTTTAACCAATTATTTAATTAAGGGTACCCACTTTGTAGAGGCTGGGTGTGCCCCAGGAGGGACTACCTACCCAGGGCCAATGAAACAGATAAATAAATTTTCTGCCATGAGCCGGGTTGAGCCGGGCCATGACGTTCGAACCTAAGACTTTTATCATTGGAAGCTCAGTACCCTACCACTGAGCAGCCCCACTCCATTTAAGGACATATGGGATATTAATATTATGATATAGGGTCTTGTTTGTGACATAATATGAAATATTGAGTATTGTTCGAAGTACTTTGCACTGGAAGGGTTGATATTCGGTCCAGATAGGATGAAAATTGTATTTTTTTTTTTAATTGATTGTTTAGAGATATGAGGTGAATAATGACATGTTTCCTTCCAGATGCTCTGTCTCAGCACGGTCAACAAAATGAAGAAACTAAAACTTTGTAACAGAGCAAATATTTCAGATTATCCTTAACAATATAAGTTTATGTAGTAATCAAGGTAATTTGCAGAATTTCTCTTTCTTAAAGCTTCGTTTGTCTAACTTCCATAGATCATTTACACGAAAGGTTTGCAAATAGAGAAAACATCTACTAAATATGTATAAATGGTTTGAAAACTATTGAAAAATATTTTTGGGTCTGAACAAATGTTTTAAGTGAACATTAAAGACATATTCAAATAATCCTGTGTAAAGCAAATCCAAGAGAATAGGTAAAGTGAAGAGAGAATGAATAAGAGATCGCAGAATGCATTCAGAAGTTAAATATTTTATTTTTATACATCAAAATTAAAAATTAGAATTTAAATATGTGTAATTAAACATCGATATCTAATGCAGACATATATAAGTAGGAAGGGAATCTTCGGTACTTGAAATTCAGCGAGAACACTGGCGAAATTTCTGTAAAGCAACAGGTCATAAAACAGCTTTCAATTTTTACAGCAACTTAAGATGGAGTAACTACGAAAAAAAACTACGTTGTTTGTTTTAAACCACACGATAGAAGTGAAAACAACAAGATGAGATTAAAAAATATGAAATATAATTTTTGTTTGCACTGTATTCACAAAGTAATAATAAGTAATAAGTTTGATACATTTACAATATATACAATTATAATTTTCTGTAAATTACAGCAGTAAACTTTGCCTGACTGATCGTCAATTGTATCTCCTCTAAAAATGATGCAGTAGGCTGATGATAACTAAAATATGTGATGAATACTTATAATTGAAATATATTAAGCTACAATCTAACAAAAACTCAGTCATTTTTTTAATATAACTTATGTAACGGGGATAAGCAATTTGTCGAAATTTTATCGAGTGTAACATAAAATTAAATAGAAACATACAGTTTCTTATTTTTATGGTTATTTAAAAAAAATATCTAAATTAATTTTTGCAAATAGGGTTCTGAATACTTTATGGTATTAAAATGTTGAGATATTTTAGTCAAAATGTTCAAAACAGTCGTTCTTAATTGATTTTTTGATGCTATCGTTTTCTATTTTTGACTCTCTGAATCGGCGTCACGTCAAATTACAATTTGAATTATACTCATTATACTCTGAACATTTCCCTTGCTTGCAGTAAATCCGATTTTTAGTTTCTGGGATATTTCAATCCATTTAAATAAGTTAATGCAAAAACATTTCAATTAATATCAAAAAATATTGGTCCATTTTGTGTGACCTCCAAAATGTCAAAATAGGAGCTATTTACGCTATTTTAGGCGGATGTTTAAATAATTATCAACGTCAGCCTAAAACAGCGTACATACCCGTTTATATCAAATTATAATTTGATTATATAGTCTGTACCATGGACTATATATGTATGTAACTGTTATATTTTCTCTATACTCGATAAGTTTATATATATATATATATATATATATATATATATATATATATATATTATTATTATTATTATTATTATTATTATTATTATTATTCCTTGAAAAAGTAAAATTACTAGTAAATAATACAACGCTAAAATATACGGTTATTTCATATGAATAAATTTTAATTTATATGCTATGTTAGTTATTTATATGCTAAAGGATTGATATTGCTGTGAGATATGTAAATAAAAACCTTAGGTTATAAAAACTATTGTTACTCACATGTTTACTCACAATCTCTATCCAGCACCACCCATCCTTACAATCCTCCTCGAAGGTTGAAGCGGCAGTGGCCCAGAGACCTTTTGTAAATAAGCATCTATTGGAGTTTTGGCAATGGCCAGATCCTCCACTCAAGCCCGAGTGTGTATGATTAGGTTAGTTCTTTTGTTTATATACATTTATTTTATTTTATTGTATTTATTTTTATTTTATTTTATTGTATTTATTATTATTAAGTTTCTGTATTATTTATTTATTTTTATTGTAAATAGAGTGTGAGTGTGCTTTCTCTGAACACTATTATAAATGTCCTTGATGTGACAGAATTTAATGTTTCTAAATAAAAAATATAAAGAAAGTTTAGTTTGTGATACAATAGTGTTTTTAGTAAGACAAATTCTTGAGAATCGAATGCTTTTTTGGTGTTGTTTTTTTTGTAGGCTTCTTTGTTTTTATGTAGAGAAAACCTACGCACATCTATCAAGACATAATGTCCGTGACTGAAAACTATTAAATGTTGGAGGATAGAATCTAATTAGACATTACTCAACAAAGTGACCCTTAAAATTACAACGAAAGTCTATGAGAAACACTAATTGGAAACTCATCTCAAGCTATTATTGCTTCTTTTCAATTCCTCATTCCAACTTTAAACTATAAATAACTCTATATACCAACATGAACACCACATCATGAACTTTTGTGTTGTAAAAAAGGAGAGAGGTTTAGCACTCCCCTTGACAAGTATGGAATATACAAACACAGGCCGTGTTTGGCATAGTCCGTCGGTCAACTCTACCAATTTTTTAGGGAACGGTTTTGCCGAATGGGCTAACAGGTGTTGAGGATTTGAAATTCCCCGACCTCACCCCCCAGCCCGAGAAAATCCCGTATAGCCTAAAAGGTACAGAAGAACAAAAAACATCAAGGACTTTTGGAACCAATTGTTATTAAATACTTGTTTCAGAGACCATACCATTCTTGATTACGATGTGTTGTAAAAAGGTCAGCAAAATAAGAATAGAAGCTACAATAATGAATAAAACAAATTAATTGTATCATAAAAAACATAATAACAAAGCACTAGTCTATCGGTACAATGCGGAAGTTAATGGACTAATATGATTATAAAAGTCAACAACTTATTTTCGACTTAATTATATATATAACATGCTTCCCCGAAAAAAAGTATGAAAAAAAAACTGACGATGGTTTCGGTACTATATTTGCGAGTAAAACAAAAGGAACACAATTCTTGCTTAATTATACTCATAATTATTTGAAAGCATCATGAATTGCCTAAAAATGAAGAAAAAAAAAACACATCGAAATCGATAAGAATTATTTCCGAAATGGAACAATTGGTACCGGCCAAAGGAGCAAAGTGGGTTCAAATATCTCCTTAAGGAGAAACAAAGTTGAGGTTTGTATTTCCACATCGATAAACCCCCAAATACGAATTTTCATTGCAATGGAATAATAAAAATTTTTGACCTCAGATTTTCATCAAGGGTGGAAGCCTTTGTTCTTATTTAAATAATCAACAAAAAATGTGATTACTTCAATATGACGCCACCTATTCACATGAAAATTGATAGAGATTTAAGGCCAAATCAACTTCACGAAATGCCGCAAACCAGACTCAATAACTCGTGGAGATCTCAAAAAGTACACAATTTTTTTTTTATATTTAGATTATTATTTAGATTACTTTTATATTTATCTTTATCTTTATATGTATATATCTTAATAAAATATTCACATATAGCTCATAACCTAAATACTTATTATAGATTCGACTTTCTTTTTTTCTTTTTTCTTTTTTACAACAGAAACAGATTTTACTGTTAAGAAGAATTTAAACATATTTTTTTGTGTATTTTTTATTTTTTCTAAAAGGGTTTATTTATATTTTAACATTGTACATAGTTTTAAGTATCTTCGTATGGTTTCAAGAGTTTTTTATATAGATTTTTTTAATTTATTTTTTATATAGTATGTATAACCAATATTTTTTTTCTTTTTTTTTTAATGATCTATCTTTATCTTAACTTTTTATGTTTATTTTTATTTGGCCAGATATAAAATTTTTATTTCTGTACTTTTTTGTTATTCTGATCTGAAGGGACTTCGTCCCAGAATAAAATTCTTTTTCTATTCTATTCTATCTTTATTTGATAAGTTGTATTGTACTTAATATGCAATTATTTAACAATAGTGAACCATTGAGTAATAATTATCCGTGTTTATGTTCTAGATTGCTGTAGAAAATTGGATTTTCATAAATTTCGTTTGGATGTTATTTTATTTTATTATTTTTGTTCAAATTATCTTCTGTAACATTACATTATAATTAGACTATGACGTTTACCGTAGAGTTTGATTCATGAGTAAAGTTTATTTGTTCACTACCAGTTTTATAATTCTACTATTATAATATTTTATAATATTTATAATTTAATCAAGTTATTTTTAAGAAAAAGCAGACAATTATTTGATTGTCCTAATATCTTAGGAGGGGTATGCGAAATCTTCCTGGGAAGGACGTAGACAGGGCTAATGCTCACTAAATGAACGCTATGTTAAAGGGTATAGCTCAATTTCAGTGCAATGCTACGTTCAATATTTGTGAATTTGAAACGTTGAAATGGTATCGTAACCAGCTTGTGTTGTTTTACATTCAACAGATGAGGCTGTTTAAACAAAAAAATAGTTTACCAGACGTTTTATAACAGTAGGTATGTATATAAAACCATGTGACCGTTCTAATGCAACTTTAATCGATAATTGCAATGCATTTTATGAAGAACTTTCCGAGAATTATTAAATAAAAAGTAAACATAAAATTTTATTTCATAACATAAAATAATCAATAAAATATTTATTATTTATATGGTTAAACATATCAAAAACGTGCTTTCATTTCCATTTACCCAGACCCAGCAACGGGTAACGCTAGTATTATTAATAATTTGTTTACAGATAGTACAGGAAAAATAAACTGAACTTTACCAAATAAATAATAAAATTTATAGGAATAATGAGTTCCCTCAAAATTTCAGGATAGTTTGGTTAATTATAGCTAGTTTTTATCTAAATTATTCGATGTAACTCCAATGACATTAGAGTCAATGTTTTAAATAATCGTGTTTCAGGTGGGTAATACCCAATAATAGAATATTTTTCTAAATCATGTTACCTATGAAATAAATAACAAATAATTGTATCTAGTAATTAATTAATAATAGCTAGTTAACAAAAGACCAACAGATCCGTTTTCATACTTCAGGTACGAAATATAAGCCGTCATATATTATTGACATTATTCTGAATTTCGTTCCAATATAATAAGTAGGTATGAATATTCAATTTTATATTCAATGTTTGCAACAAATTTTTTATATATATTTTTTTTAATATACAACAAACAATGGAGAAAGTTAACTTTCTTAACAACAGATTTATGTTAATGAAAAAAGTGGACTTGGCTTTTTTTTAATGAATATGTTAAATAAGTCACATTTTCATTTTATAAATGCTGTTTAAAATAAATATAATTGGTAAGATTTCCATATCGCTACATTTAGTACAAGAGATGGCATGCGAAAACTGAGTTTTTATACTGAAAAACATAAAAATCTATTATTTCTTCATGATTTATTAGTTTAGTTTCATATTTTAATTCCTGCTGCTATTTTCCTATTTAGTAGACTACTTATATCAGTTGCACAAGATGTCACCTTTACCGCAATGAGAATAAACATGTAAATTTGTTACATACGACCATTTGCACTTACAATAGCGATATACTTTTTTACGTAGTACATTGAAATACTAGCTTAATATTAATCATAAAATATACATATTTAATTAATTTTACTTAAATAATTGTATTTAGGGAATTATGTCATTTAGGGTTAAATATGTAACCCTGTATGTTTATTTTTCTTTTGATATTATCAATATCACAACAATATCGAATGGAAAATATCTATATCGATAGTAGCTCAGCATCCCTAATTCGCATTTCTACTATAGCACCGGTATAAATCTGCTGTAATAATATTATCCAAACATAAGAATACATATAAGTTTAGGTAAGTATTCAACAATGACATTGATTTTCATTCTGACGCCTAGCAATAAGATGAAGTGCATACATATTTCGACCAATTAAAGAAAAATATAACCATTATTTGCTTATTTATTGTAAGCGTTATTATACTTTGAATAGTTTGTTTAAAAATACGTTTGAAAAATTCTGCTTGCAAAGTTAAGTTTTGACCAAGGAATAAGGGCCATTTTTCCAAAAAAAAGGAAGGGGTCCACAAGGGAAACGCTTTGCATGCGATCCCATAGTACCACAACTGGGCCGATGCTCAGGGAGTCAAGATCATTAACTCCTCAATATTCATCTTATTCTTTAGTAAAAGAAAGGAAATCCCACTCTTCCCACATCTGCTTCTTTGCTCACAATCTAATGATTGTTTTTGGAACCAATGAATTCAATGAATGATTTATCATCGAAGCTTTCAGAAGATGCTCTCCTACAAACTCTGTGACAACGTTTTTTTAGAGATTCAAGTTTTAATTTATTTATTTTTTTCCAATTTTCTAACACCTAATTTCTGACCTTCAATAGTAGATTGAGTATTAGCTCTTTTTTTTTATGTTGAATATATGCACAAAAAAGTAAATTAAAAAATATTCAAATTTTTTTTTTACCACAAAACTATTCCTTTCAAAACTACTATGATTCATGTAACAAGCGACCCTGCAGTAGTGACCCCTCTTTCCACTACTCGTGACTGCTAAAGGAGGCTAAATATTTAGCGATGCTAGATAAACAATGCTAAGACGATAGTTGAGCAGGAAATCCTTTAACCAGACCGTTATCCTCCCTGCCCCCAACTCCCCGTCCGTCCGACTCCTCCTCTTCGGCGGCCGTCCTTGACCCGGCGAAAGTACGGAGATCCCACGCATGGTCGTGCAGAAACAGATCTCTTTCGTTTAGACGATTGACTTTTAAAGACCAATCCTTTCGAAAACGGATTCCTGATCTGCCAGGGGGCTGGGTTTCGACGTGGATCATAGGCTATTTTTGTTCATTTAGACGATGACATTCCTTCAATCTGGGTAATTGCAAATGATCTACTATCTGGCGTTTAATGCCATGATGGTGTCAGACTACCAGAGAAGAAATTTTTATTTTTCGTATCAGATCGTATCGGATCCAGGCTTTATTTTTTTTATTATTGTTTTTTTTAGAAGGTAGAAAAATGTTTAATAACTATAATCACTGTGAAAAAAAACCTATGAGAAGTGGTATTTATTGGAAATTACAGGAACAATAATGTTTTTATAGATAAATTTCTTATATTTTTTTTTTGACGCGTACTTTTGTATCCATATAATTTATAATAAATAGCTTTGTATCCATTATAATTTAAAAAGAGAATATGTCGTGATTGTTTAAATACTGGCTTGGATCAGGAATCTCCCAAATTTTTGGCTCGCGCGCCACATTGTGACTACTTGTCAAGTCCCGCGGACCGCATTGTGACCGTCACTAAGTTCCGCGAGCTTAATGGCTTGTGATTGAAAAGATAAGCTTGTTCCATAAATGACACTTCAGTTGGGAAATGGGAAATGTAATAAATCTTGTTTTTATGTTCACAATACTATTATGTTTTTATGCTATTATTACAATGTTCACAATACTATTATATTGTTAAGTAACCTTGTGCTTGAGTGATGTACTAAATCACATAATTAAATTTTAAATACTTTTTTAAATTTGTAAGTAATCAAATAACCTTTCACGGTCCAGATCACAGGTACTGGGGAGATTCGGCCGACAGGCAGTAGTTTGGAGACCTCTGGCTTAGACCATTTACATAAACAAATATGTATAAATGAAAATATATATATATATATATATATATATATATTATATATATATATATATATATATATATATATATATATATATATATATATATATATAAGTTAAGCGTCGGCGGACTCTAACAATAAAAAAAAAGAAAGGAAAGGGCTTGAAATGCAACACTCACGGTTTCAGAAAAGATACTGATTTATTCCTTTAGTAATCCTCCTTATATACATTTCATATGTTTATTTACATTCAGGACGGTATTAAGGCTGATATCGCCGGTCTCCGGTCTTTATCTCCCCCCCACCAGTTTACGAATAGGATTTTTCGGAAACTTAGATATTCCTAGATCGGAGCTAACGATTATCAGTCTTAACACCTTACAATTGTTTTTACAAGTATAAAGTTGAAAGAAAGTAAAACTCACTCGAGACATACAATAATACAAAGAAATAAAAAAAACAGAACTAAACACAACACTTGCTTCCAAAAACAGAACTCTTAAAATCCTAAAAAAAACAGAGAAGAAAAAAAAAATAATACACTTTCCTCTACTGTATTGCTATGATTCTATTTACACATAAAAAAAAAAATACACCATATTTTTGCTTAGACAACCAAAAAAAAACATATTTGTTATAACGTGGTGAGGGTACTACGAATCCGTTAGTTTATGTTCCGGTTCTATCATTGGGAGCTTCAATTGTTCAATGTGAACCGTTCTCCTCTTTCTAGGTTCATTAACGCTTTCGATCGTTAGTAGATTATGCTCCCTAATAGCAATCACTCTGAATGGACCCTCGTATCGTAACAA
Organism: Nezara viridula; assembly: GCA_928085145.1. NCBI lineage: Eukaryota > Metazoa > Arthropoda > Insecta > Hemiptera > Pentatomidae > Nezara > Nezara viridula. The sequence continues at coordinate 186,096,232 of OV725077.1, read as the reverse complement.
TTGTTTCCCTCTGTTGGTCCCTACTCTACGGTACATTATTGTCCCGATCTTTAGATCACCCATTTGGTCACGTACGCGAACATTCTGCCTCTCTACCCGCTTCTCCTTTTCCCGCTTAATTTTCGCCGTTACTCTTCCCCACGTCTTTTCCATCTCCACCCTATTGCTCTGGATTTGCTCGACTAATGGTTCATTAACCGTTGTTTCCCCGCAATCTCGCCTTGGCCTGCGCATCCCGAATAGTACTTCCACGGGCGAAAATCCCGTGACGGAGTGAATCGAGTGGTTGTAGGCTGTTACCGCTTTCTTCATTGCAACATCCGGCTCCAGCCCTTTTTCCCCCTGATACACCCGGATGTGATCACTCAGCGTGCTGTGCAACCGCTCAATGCCGCCTCTACCCTTAGGATGTCCCGGGGTGTTATAATGCCAACGAATCCCTAGTCGTTTCACCTCCTCCCTAATCGCGGCATTGTCAAACTCCCTACCACCGTCCGATGTGATCCTCTCGGGGACCCCGTAGAACTGCACCCAGGTTTGTAGGGCTTCCGCAACTGCGTTGGCAGACTTGTCCATGACCTGGTGTGCCATAGCTACCTTGCTAAAGACGTCGATGACCGTGACCCACTTGAACCCTCTCCAGGTAAATGTATCAATCTGGAGGTCCTGTAGTGGCATATTCCCCGTCGGTGTCTCTTCCTGAATCCCTCTGGGGGGGTGTCGATCATATTTCGTGCGCATACACACCTCGCATTTCCCTATGACCTCTTGGATGGATTTTTTCATGCCCCACCAGAAATACTTTCGACGTAATGCCTGCAGTGTCTCGTTCACGCCTCGGTGGTTGGTTTTCCCCTGGTGATAAGCTAATGTGACTGCCTGTTGCTGTTCCTCATCCTGTATAGTTTCCACTGCGTACTTACAACGGATGAGTGTTCTGTCCACACCAATTCGCTCGGATCTCCACATTCGCTTTATTTTATCCCATACCGTGTTATTCCCCACATAAAGATGGTGCGTCTTTCCAGGTTCCGTGGCGTCCTTCAGTGCCGTACAAATTTGCTCTTCACTCACCCCGGGTTGCGACCAGATGACGCGAATCTTGCTTTTCCCATATCTTCGATAATCTATTTTCATCATCCCTGCTACTCTCGTTTTCCAGATTACCTGACGATGCTTGTCATTGATGATGTCGTCTATCTCCTCCATTTCCACTGCTATTTCCTCCGCTGAGCTCTCCTCTTCCGGGGTCTCTCCCCTGTCATCTATACCGACGATATCCTCCGCTCCTTCGCCGTCGGGAGTCCATTCACTCAAGAATTGGCGCACGTCTCGCGATGGTCCTCCCCCGTCCTCTTCTACCGCGTTGATCATGATGGCCCTCGAGAGCCAGTCCGCCACCACGTTCTCCTTTCCCGGCTTATACACCACCTCTATATTGTATTGACTAAGGACTTCCTTCCATCGCGTGACCCTAGCTGAGGTTTCTTTAAGTTTCCCTACCCACTGCAGGGGTTTGTGGTCGGTGTGGACTCGAAACTTCCTCCCAAATACGTATGGCCTGAAATGGTCGATAGCCCACACTATCGCGAGTAGCTCCCTCTCCAAAGCGCTGTATCGCGATTCCGCACCCGTAAGCCGACGGCTCGCGTATGCTATCGGTCGTTCACCCTCACTCCCCCCCTGGGACAAAACGGCCCCTAACGCGTATTCGCTCGCATCGGTGGTTATATTAAAGAGCTTCTCAAAATCCGGGAACGCTAACACCTTCTCTGTCAGCAACCTATTCATACATTTTCGGATATTATTCTCCATATCTGGTGTCACCACAATCTTCGCGCCTTTCTTCAGCAAATTGTTAATGGGTACCAAATACTCTGCCATCTCAGGTACGAATCTCCGGTAGTAGTTCAGCGTCCCAAGAAGCCTACGGATCCCCTTCACGTCCCGTGGTACCGCCATCCTTGTGATCGCCTCCACCTTTGCCGCATCCGGTCTGACCCCCTCGCTAGAGATAGTGTGGCCTAAAAAATTAATCCGCGTTTGTCCCAGCAGAGACTTCTCGCTTGACAATTTCAGCCCGAATTTCCGGAGCCTCTCGAATACTGACCTCAGATGTCCCACGTGTTCGGTTTCCGTTCTGCTAAAAATCAGCAGGTCATCCATATATACCTGACATACCGAGTCATCGATACCCCTCAAAAATTCGTCCATCAGACGCTGAAATGTTATGGGCGCATTCTTCAGACCAAACGGCATTCTTGTGAATTCATAATGCCCCCTTTCGAATGTGAACGCTGTTTTGTGTTGGTCTTCCGGGTGCATCCGTATTTGGTGATATCCCGCCTTAAGGTCCAACGTGCTAAAGACCACGGCTCCACTCAACCTATCCAGTATATCTTCGAATCTGGGGATCGGGTACTTCTCGTCTACCGTGTTATCGTTCAATTTACGATAGTCTACTACCACCCTGTATTTTTCCTTATTATCCCCCGGTGCTGCCTTCTTCTTCACCGCCCACAGGGGACTATTGAATGGTGAGGTGCTATCAACTATGATCCCTTGTTCTTTTAGACTATCTAGCTCCTCTCGAATATGCTGCCTCAACGCCTGCGAGTATCTTCTCTCTTTCACGTAAGTTACCCTATCCTGCTTCAGTGGGATTTCATGCACCGTCCTCCCTGTTACCCCTAATACCTCACCTTCCCTGAAGAAAATGTCCCTAAACTCCTCCTGTAGCAACTTCCTCCAGTCCTCCACTCTGTTCACCGCCCCTATCCGCACCCTTCTTTCTCTCGCGACCCCTATACATCCGAACTTCCTCTTTCCCAACCTAACACTCCAGGCTCCTCTACGATTCCTAATGCTCGCCCCTACCTGCCCCAACAAATCGCACCCCACTATGACCTGGTATTCCCGAGTCATGTTTTTTACTACGTGTACCTTCAGTTCGCCCTCTTTTCCTGCCCACCGATCAAGTCTTATTGTCGCTTCTCCCTCTACGCTACAGGGGCCACCCAGAGTGATTAGTTGGCAATCGCATTTTTGGATCCGGAGTGCCCTCTCACTCCCGCACACTTTCCCTAACGCCCCTCTGGTCATAATAGTGCTCGAGCTCCCGGTATCCACGAGGCACTTTACTCCCCCGTCTACCTCGATAATTGGCAACCAGCATGGCTTACCTCGGATGTTGTTGCATGTTGCTGTGCGGTCGCCTCTCTGCTGCCACACTCCTCAGAAGCCGCCCAGCTTCCTCCTCCCCGCCGCCGTTCGTCGCTGCTCGGTCCGTTGGCTGCTCCTGCCTCCTTCGCCTCCACTGCTACCTGGTTCGTCCGTCTCTGTCCCCGAAGTTCCCGACTCCTCGGTTGCCTCTCCCGAAGATCCGTCCTTCCGCTGCATCCTAGCCCGTCTTGTCAGCTTCTGCGTGTTTACTTCCATGGGCTCGTCTTGAGTTCTTTCTCTCCTCCGGAATATGTACGGGCACTGCCTAGCAATATGCCCTTCGGTACCGCACTCGAAACATCTAGTGCGCGGACATTGTGCAACTAAATGTCCTGGCTTTCCGCACCCATGACATTTCCTGTCTTCCCTGCGGGGTCCATTCCTCGGCCTCACTTGTCCGGATCTTTTTTCCCCCATCCTGACCTTTTCTCCGCTCGGCTGTACCGTTTCTCTCCTCTTCCAACCCATCGGGGCTGTCCGGGGTCGTCTGTCATTCACCCGGATCCACCCTGGTTCTTCCACGTCCATCCGAGTCTCTTCTTCCCTTGCGCTTAGGTCGATCATTTCCTGGGCACACTCGAGGAATGATCTCTCCCTGGGCAATCCGTCTCTCCTTCCCGTTTCCTTCGCCAACTGGACCTTGAGTATCGTCGAGAGGAACTCCATCCTGGCTTCCACCTCTCCCACACTCATTGTTTCGCGCATTTTCTCCGTTATGCGGTTGTACTTTGCCACTAGTACCCCCGCATACTGGCCCCTCGTCTGACGTTGGGACCGGCGCTCCCTAAACATTTGGAAGATGTCTTCCTCCGGCGTCCATCTGCCTCCTCCGAAGGCCTTCTTCAGTCGCTCCTTAATCACCGGCCATGGTGTCTCCTCGTCCGCCTGAATTTGGTTCAGGATGCTCCTCCTTACTCGGCACACCAGAGCCGCTTTCAACGCTTCCGCGTCCCCTAGGTTTACCAGGTCCTCCGCCACCTTTACCTCTATTCTAGACATGAGGCGGTCTCCGCCTTTCAGGAAATGGTTGAGCTCACCTACCTCGCCACCGAAGCGTTCCAGGTCCGCAATGGCTCTTCGAAGGTCCTGCGTGGTCGCCGCTCTTATTTTCATCCATTCCAGCGCGTTAGCGTGCGCTTCTGCCAATATGTCCCTCGGTAAGGGAGGGATCTCCTGGATCTGCGGAATCTGCGGTACCTGAGGTATTTGAGGTATCTGAGGCACCTGAGGGGCCTGCGCGATCTGAGGTATCTGCGGAATTTCTTGAGGTTGAGGGATTTCCGGGGCGCTCAACACTCCCGGCCTGATTAAGCCCTCTGTTGGCATTTCACTCTTTCCTTATGACTAGGAGAAGAAAAAAAAACCAAGAGAAAAAAAAATGACTTTAAAAAAAAATTACTTCTCTGTTCTCCTGTCGTAGTCCCGGGTTTCGGCACCAGTTAAGCGTCGGCGGACTCTAACAATAAAAAAAAAGAAAGGAAAGGGCTTGAAATGCAACACTCACGGTTTCAGAAAAGATACTGATTTATTCCTTTAGTAATCCTCCTTATATACATTTCATATGTTTATTTACATTCAGGACGGTATTAAGGCTGATATCGCCGGTCTCCGGTCTTTATCTTATATATATATATATATACATATATATATATATATATATATATATATATATATATATATATATATGTATATATATATATATATATATATATATATATATATATATGTATATATATATATATATATATATATATATATATATATATATATATATATATATATATATATATATATATATATATATATATATATATATATATATATATAATTTTCCACTTACGGTGAGGGAGGAAAATCTTCAGCACGAAAGCCACCTCCCAGATCTGACAGTAATATAAATAGATATATTTTCTGATATTTATTAGTATTTTATTGTATTATTTTTTGTTATTTTTTCTAATATATTTAATTACTCAAAACAATTTCACATAAATGACCTGATTATAAGATAAATTATTCTAAAATCTTTATATATGTCATTTATTAGTATCTTTAATTTAATTTTATCATTTGTTAAGAATATTTTTTTAATTTAGTAAAATAAAATAATTATAAATCTTGTTCTTTATTTATTTTCTCATCTCTATATCAGTGATGGGCAAATGCTATTCTGAGTACCGAGTACTAAGTATTTTGCTGAAATTTAATCACTATTGAGGATTTTATCACTACTCCAATTAATCGTTTAAGTATCAAAATCGGTAAGTACCGAAAAAAAATTGTCTAGATGAAATATTAATTGGATTTATCGAAAAAAATACATCGGAACTCAATATTTTCAGTATTTGAAAAGATTAGGGGTATAAATATTGCATTGGTAGTTGTCAAATACATCAAAACATCAATGAATTTCTGATCTCTATATTTTTATTGTTTGAAAGAAGGGTTATTGGATTTTTTTTTTAACTGATTGTTAATGCATATTGCCACATTTGAATATTAGTGCTACATTAACCATTTACACAATATATACATACACATAATAACTAAGACAGAGATAATAAAGATAAAAAATTATAGAAAAGTGAATTAATATGCATATGTACAAAAAATGAAATAATGGATAAAAGCTAAACGAAGTTAAAAAAAATAAAACACATTCACACCAGTATACAATATTTACATTCTCCCAGGGGACTCTGAGTCATGCTTTGTCCTCCAAATGTGGGAATCAATGCAGGACACCAGGAGATCCCAAAGCTTCTCTCCCAGTCGCCTAACTGCAATTGGAAGCCAGTGGATACTGACGGAGGGGACTACTAACAGACGCTCAGGACCTGAGTGGAGAATCTGGCCATTCCCTTTTTAACCTCCGGGTAGGATTGTAGGGGTTGCTGGAGCTACAGTATTTGGATGATGAGTGAGATTCTGGTGAAATTTAGAAAATTTGTCTAGGAATAGGTCAAGAACAAGTGGGATAAGAAGGTCATTGTGTAGGGTTTTATTGGTTACCTAGAAGGAAGCATCAATTATTGTTCGGAGGACTTTAGACTGGAAGGATTGAAGGTTACAGGATTAAGATTGAAATGAAGTGAAATCTCTTGTAGCTTAATATTAATAATTAAATATTTATCTATCCCTTATGATAAAAAACTATCAGTTTATTTATTACTTTTTATATTTTGTTTATATTCTCGATTTAGGTCAACTCTATACTACGAAAATATCAATTTCTCTTTTTCTTTGTCATTTCATTGTTTCTTCTCCAAACTTCCATCATTCTCTCGGAGGGCTGTGACTTCCCCTTCGCCGACCACTCTTTCCCGTACTTCTTTTCTCTACAAGACTCTCGTTTGACTCTCGTGGAATTTGACTTTATCCGTATAAACTTCGCTTATTATATTAATTTTGGATATTTCATTCTTCATTCGTTTTTCCTGATTACCCTATTTATAAAATCTTATTAAACGTATACTCTTATATTTTACTAATATATATATTAGAGGACGCGATAACCCCAACATTCTCGGCCCTGAACGTTGTGGATTCGACTCCCACCTGGGTTGGTTACTTTTCATTTCGCGGTGGCCACGGGAAATGGATCGTGACATTCTCACTCTTTTTCTTTTCTTTTTTTTTATTCTTGTTCTTCCCTATTCTTTTAGGCTGTATAGGATTTTCTCGGACCGGAGGGTGAGAGCGGGGAATTTAAAATCCCCTCCGGCACCGAGACGTGAACTCGTACTTTTTTTAACCTCATAAGTTCGGTTATCTGGTTTCCCGGCAACTGGCGGTGCAATGCACACGCGTTAGTTCGTTCTGCCACCCCACCTCCCAACTGACATCCCAACTCTTCCAAATACGCGGCGGCAACCTAAAGCTAGCCCTCAGGGGTTGGCAAAAAGACCTCAATAGGTTCACTTGACGGACTACTTCCCCCTACCAGTACCAGTACCAGTACCGTTAACATATATATTAATGATGAATGTTCATTTCGATCAGCTCATTTATGTATTACATCATCAAACAGGAAAATCATGAGTTCTGAAGTTAATTATCAACTATTAAAGGCTAAAGATAACAAGTCATCGTCGATGGCAGACATGTGAATGGGAAATGTAAATTAGACTTCTTAAATGAATGGCACACATTTTTAATTTGATAGGCATCGATGATGGCGTCATAAAATTGATGGTATCGCCTCTATCGCATTTAAAGGAACCTTATAATTGTAATTGTAGAAAATTATCAACCAATTAGCAATCTCCTCCTAAAATCCTCTTACATGATTAGATAGAATTGTCTAGTCACGAATTTCTTTCCAACAAACATTTACACAGGAACGGTTGACTGTAATAGTTCAAAACAGTTAAACATTAATTTTTCTTGTACAATGAATATTCTCAATGTTCACTTTATAATTTGGTGCATCTAAGAGATTCAATAAGTACTAAATGTGAATAGTTTACCAATAAAATACAATACATAATATTATATAATTAAAAGGAATAAAAAATAACATAACATTATCATGCTATAATGTTTTATTTATCTCCTGAGTTATATATTCTCAGCACATGTTTTCTTATTTTTTAAAACTTATAAAACTTTAAATATGTGTAACTCGCCATATAATTTCGCTTTATTTCAAGCAGTATTGGATCAACCAAAAGCAAACAGGTTCTTCGTAGCTAAAATCGGCGAAAACCTCGAAAATATGATGATTCTGTAATTTTATTTTCAATTAGACCAGCTAAAATTTGGAAAATATTATATCTAATGAAACGAATTTTATCACTTTTTACTTTCACTTACCTATATATGAAATATATAGTAAGGAAAAGTATTGCGATGGTGAAATATTTTGAATCCGTGTTTTCAATGGAAATACACATTTTGGGGTATTCCGAGTCCAAATAACCAAGTCTCGCTAAACGGTTTGGGTGTGTGAACAGTCTAGCTAAATAACAGAAAATCATACGACACTGAAATAGCATATACAAGGTTTGTATATGAATGGGATGTTACAGCAATATGTTCGTGAAATTCGGCCAAACGATACTTCCACTTTATATCATCATTTTTACAATTGTCTCGATCTTACAAATTATGTTATGATGTGTGTTATGTCTTAACACACATAGCATATTATATGATGCTACACATTTTTACAATTGTTTTGGTTTTTTTCATAAACGCTAGCGTTGTTTTTATTTAATATTTAATTGTATAGATTACAGAAGATCATTGGTATATACTGATTAAACAAATAAAAATACATATAATAAATATAAATAGCCTTCTTTACCAATTGCAATTGCAACTAAAAATTGTGACACTTGTAAAAATTTTGTGACACTTAATTATAAATAATTAAGATAAACAGTCGAAAAAGGAAACATTTAGTGACAAAAATATATAAGTGTAATACATTAGACGGCTTTAAAAAATACGTGGTAATCAATTGTTTTAAATAGTTGTACCTTCTGTAGTTTATATTACTTTCACTCCCCTTTATCTGAAAATACCTATTTCTGCTAACAAAAGTGTGGTAAGTGAATGTGTTGTGACGCCCTCACCACACTGGATTTTTCTTTTAATTCAGTCTACTTTAAATCATTAAAAAGACACTTATATTGTATTTTTGAGTCAATAATTAATAAAACTCAAAACTTTAAAACTTTTATTCATAAGTCCTAAGGAAGACAAATTTGACAAATTAAATTTGACAAATATTTTTTCAAAAATTACATGATCCCGAAAGGTCTTAAAAATAATAACATTTTGGGAGAGTAAACTGTTATTTAACTTTATTTCATATACCTTATACAACTTTTATGATCCTTCAAAATCATCCAGATATCTGTTTACGTCAATATCAACATAAAAAACGATAAACATAAACATAAACAATAAACATAAACATAAACAATAAACATAAACATAAACAATAAACAATAAACATAAACATAAACAATAAACAAACTATCACATAAAATGTACCAGTAAATCAGAACCTCCATAATTGATGTGAGGTAACTAATCTTTTTTAAAACAAATTTAAGGAAATGTAGGAGGTAGAACTTAGCATGTTTGATGGTTACATCGAATAGTCCTGAGTAGCTCAGTGTCTTTGGGTCATATCATATTTTTATATACCATCAACCAATGTTATAGAACTTGCAGATTTGGTAATCAATGTTTTTTTGTAAATTTGTAATAATCCTGTAATGTATGCACTATAGTTTTATGAAGTTTCAATATTTAATTAAGGAAACCAATATCTGACATTTTCTTTTTTACAGGTTTTGAAACATTCATTAACTTACAATTCCAAAACTTCAAGAGTTTTAACTACTTATGTTACTTGAATTTACCAACTATCTTCAATTATATGTATTAATATATTTTTAAAATTAAAATTCGAAAATTTTAAATAAATAAATATTTTATCTACGAGTTATGTTATAATTTAGTATTATTATAGTATTTTACAATTAAGGGTCAAATTTTATATTGGTATTTTATGACCTCGTTGATGATTTAGTCGGTTGATCTAGAGTCCTTTCATTCACTCACTTTTTTTTCTGTGTAAATGCGAAAGTATATTTTAAGAAGAGATATTTAGAATGACTTTCTTCTTTAGGGTTTTCGATATCGCTACTACACTGAGTTAAAACCTTTCAACAAGCCAATGGTATTATATGTCAATTTCGTTAAAATGTATTCCCCTATAACAAGTATATTTTGTTGCATACGATTGAAAAACTGTTTTTCATTTATTCTCCCCTTCCTCACCTATTAGGCTACACGGGGTTTTTCCGGACCAGGAGAGAGGGTAGGGGATATCAGGGTTAAAAATACCCCTGGCACCAGGATTTGAACTCTTAATCTTCGGTTTGTCAGGTAGACACATTTTACACAACGCGTAAGCCGTATCCCACAACGAGATGATTATTCCGTGCTAATTAACGATAAGTTCAGAGAAGACTCATCATTCGAATCAAGTGTCAGTTTCCCGATAGCCAAGCAGTGCTTGGAATCTATAATAAGATCCGAGACAGAGAGACAATTATCCATTCCTATTAAATTATCCCAAGTAATTGTATATTTGATGCACAATTGAATAGCACCAGAGGACAATTAATGTGTGTCGAATGTAAAGCGTCCCCTCATTATACCGTCGCTGGTGGGAATCGTCCCTGGAGCTCATCGGTGTCTTTACTATTCAACGGCCCTTTGTCTTTTTGCAGTTTGTGTGTAGGTTAGGTGCCTGGTATTGTTCTCCTGGCATATGATTCCTACATGGTTCATTGTCGATGACCTTGGGCACTAAGATATTCATCGGGGAAGATATGAGAGCTGCGAGGTGGTTTGAACCGTAATTTTGTATTGATTGATAGCGTGCGATGCCTCACACTACGTTGTCTATACGTTATTACATGTTTTATGCAGCATTAGGATGTTATACACACGAGTGTAACATCCAGCTTCTGCAAACACCTGTATTTCTGGGCAGGTGGAAATAAATAAAAAGTTTAGGGGCATAGTGGTCAAGCGGGCTGACGCGTATGTACAACACCGCGTTGCCAGCGGGCAGGGTTAGCAAGCCTGGTAACCAAAGTTTTAAACGATAAAATAAGTTGGAGTTCATGGCCCTGTGCCGGGGGAGAGAAGGAAGCTTTTAGCCCTGATATTAATCCCCCGCCCTCACCTCAGGCCCGGAAAAAAATCCGTATAAGGAGAAGAAGGGGAGGACCAAATGTTCTACATGTTTGAGGTGCAGTAGCCAAGGGTGTTATAACCTCTAGTGGTACTGGTTCAAATCCACTTTATTTCTTGTGCCGAAAATGGTCTGGTATAAAACTAATTTACTAATCAGAAAAAAGAAGAAATCATAAAAAAAAAAAAAAAAAAAAAAAGAAGCTTTCCATCACTTGATGCAACTTAGAATCCCTTTTAAATACAAGGATTATACAGCTGACATCCCTACCTATCCCAACACTGTCATCACCACATATGCCGATGACACATGTATCCTATCAGTAAATAATGATCCAGCAATTGCATCCCAAATGCTTCAATCACACATCATAAATCTAGAAGAATGGTGTCAAAACTGGAGAATTAAAATAAACTCCAATAAATCCAACCAAATTACCTTTACCCTTCGTCGTAAACCTTAAACAACTTCCTGTCCTACAGTTTCCTTTAACAATACTCCACTTATCCCTGTTGAGCAAATCCGATACCTGGGACTCCATCTGGACAAACGACTAATTTGGAATCCTCATACTATACTGAAACGACAAGAAACCGCTCGATGTTTTCGATTACTTCAGCACCTACTAGACAAACGCTCTAATCTTCCAATTAATTACAAAAGACTCATATACTTGACTATAATAAGGCCTATTTGGACTTACGGAGTTGAGCTATGGGGCTCCACTAAACCATCGAATTCCTCTCTTATCCAATCCTTACAATCCAAAATCCTTCGTAAAATCCTCAATGCTCCCTAGTTTGTTACAAATAAAACCATCCATAATGACCTTAATGTTCCTTTTGTTTCAGATCTGGCCCAATCCAGATACCTATCCTTCCATAATAAACTTCAGAATCATCCCAACCCTCTCGTGTCTAACCTTGCTTCCTCTTTAATTCCTGATAACCCTCCGAGGCGTCTGAAAAGAAGATGGCCCGTGATCTCTTAATGTAAACACATCAATAGAGTGCTACCATTGGGTAGTTACTCAGCAAGTGTTTTTCATGTCATTATATACATTATGTTCTAATTTACTAGATGTATTTATTTAATACAGTTGTAAATGTCTTTAAGAAATAAAAAAAACAAAAACAAAAAAAAAACACAAGGTTACTGGACTAATTTTGTCGATGTCGTATAATTTAACACCAAAGTCATTTTTCACATTAGAACAATTTTCAAAACTTCATATCATTAGTCATATTTCTTTTGAGCACAAAATTGTGAGTGGTATCATCTCAGCTATTTATGAAGATATAGAACTTTTTTTTTTTATCTTTTCATATACAGCAAAACAAGACAAATAAAATCCAATTTCTTAAAAACATTCAGATCAGTAAAATTATCTATGCAAATATAGTTTTTTATTTTTTTTTTATATAGTTTTGATATTTTTTTGAGATACTTATTCTTTTTTCATTTCAATAAAAAGAATAAATCTGATCGATAAATGTAATTTCAATGGCTCAAATGGGCAGTTGCTGATGTTACAGGGACCAAGGATCCACTTTATGACGACTATCAAAACGATTTTACGGAAGGTGGCCTTGTTAAAAGCTGCAGAAGAATAAATAGATGAATAAAACAAAGGACAAACTATATTTCGGAAAAGAGAAGGAAAACGAAAACGGTCTAGTCAATGGTCGTTGAATCCAGTAAATCGTGACCAGCGTGCTCAGTTCTTCGACAAATTTAATTATTGCATACCGTCAAGACTAATCAATACTGCTTCCTACTGTTGAAACCTCGGAATCATAAACCTGGACAAGTCTTATTGAAACATTAGTTTTCGGAACTTCGATATTTACCCTATATCACTAATTGCTTCAAGCTTTTTTAAGCCATTTCATGCCTTGCGTAACTGCTTTCATTTTATATTAGAGAATATCAATCTAAATCGTAACATTCTCCGTCCTTCCGTCCTTTTTAGAACGATCTATACAGGGCATTACAGGTTTAAGTGGCCAAACTGCAAAACATGAACTAAGTACCTCAAAACAACAAAAAAAAAAATCCTCTGCAGGTATGTAAGCAAACGCTTTCTTTAGAAGAAATTTCTTCTAAAGAAAGCGTTTGCTTACATACCTGCAGAGGATTTTTTTTTGTTGTTTTGAGGTCCTTAGTTCATGTTTTGCAGTTTGGCCACTTAACCCTGAAACACCCTGTATGTAACAAAAATTGACGAAATGAGAATATGGTTGTTGGTCCAGTTTTTTTGTATTGTTGTTATTTTATTTATTTATTTTGTATTGAAGGGCATGAACTTGTATATCAGATCGATAACATTGCCTGATGTTAATTCTGTGGGGATGAGGTAAGATCGCCCATAGGCGTGTGGCTCAAACAGCAACTCATCACGTTTTCGTGATCCTCCTGTTCCCAGATGTAGAGTTCTGATATCATCAAGGAAATGCCGATAAAAATTTCAGACTCCTACTGAGTAATAACATATTTACATACGCAGTGTGAGAGGTTTTAAAAATTCAAAATTATTTTAATTCTCTCACATCTTCAACGTAACTGATATCACGTTTAAAGTAGAAAATAATGATTAAAAAAATAGGAAAAAGTATTTGGGTCTTTCTTACTTCGTTACCGCAAATCACCTTTTAATAAAACATATGATTTTGTTTTAAGTTCTTTTTCTTCGTCGTAAGCCTATGACTTCCTGTCCTACAATATCCTTTAATAACACCCCCACCTACCCCCTTGAACAAATCCGCTACCTAGGGCTCCACTTGGACAAACGTTTCACTTGGAATCCTCATACTACACTGAAACGACAAGAAACTGCTCGACGTTTCTGCTTACTCCAACACTTACTGGACAAACTCTCTAAACTTCTAATTAATTACAAAAGACTCATAGACATGGCTATAATAAGGCCTATTTTGACTTACGGAGTTGAGCTATGGGGCTCCTAAACCATCAAATTCCTCTCGTATCCAATCCTTACAATCCAAAATCCTTACTTCGTCTCTAATAAAATAATCCATGAAGACCTTAATGTCCCATATGTTTCAAATTTGGCCCAATCCAGATACATATCTTTCCATAATAAACTTCATAACTATCCGAATCCTCTCGTTTCTAACCTTGCTTCTTCTTCGATTCCCGGTAACCCTCTTAGGCGTCTAAAAAGAAGAGAGAGACTAGTCGGTACTTCCTTAACTAGCGCTTTCATGCGATTTTATCCTGTGTACACATTTACTTGATGTGTTTAAATTGTTATACAGTCGTAAATATCATGAATAAAAAATAAAAAAAATTGTTATTTACTGTTTCCAATTGGGTTATTGTTTATGTATAATGAAAAATATAAGACCCTTCATGATTAAAACACAATTGTTATTGTTGATCTTTTATTATTTATTTATCATTTCATTAATATCGGTGACTAACAAATTAACTATTTACAAAGTTCACATTAAACCACTTAAAATCAAAACAACTGTTACACGCCGTTTTAATAATTTTCATTACAAACTGACTCTAAATTCAAGTCCACTAACTCAAGTTCTATCGACTGCCATGTATTTCTGTTCCTCGCATCAATCTTGAACAACTCTAATTCTCTACAGGTTAGCCGACTCGAAACTTCTTATTAGTGATAAAAACTATATTATTACATTGAATTTATACATATTATTTATTGTATTTATCATTTATTATAAGTATTTTATTTATTAGATAGTATGTGCAAAATACAGGTATATTTATTTTTCTATGAATATTAATAGAAAACAAAATGTATATATATTTATTGTTATGAAATCTTATACCATAGATGTCATACTTTCTTTGCCAATACTATTTAAAACGCTGCAAATTATTTCATAATGATTTATTATTTCCAAACAATTATACATAAAAGAAAAATAAATAAAAGGAGCTACCAATTATTACCCTAAATATTTTTTTTCAATATTACTAATTTGCTAAAAAATAAAAAAAAATTAATAAAAAAAAAAGCGTTACTTCATTAACACATTCAAAAATCAAAAAACATATAACCTTTACGGCATGGCATATAAAAATATCTAGAGACCATATCTCAGCTGATGGGTGACCACTGATTTTAAATCCAAATTTGAAAAAAATCTGTCCAGTAGTTTCGGAGAAAATGCGCGAACAGCGGACAGCGAACGGCTTACGGATAAAAAATTTGTTATTCCTTTGTCGAATTCTACGTATTCTGAAACGTAAAACCTCAAATTTTGAAAGGGAGTTAAGTTTTTGAATTTTTTGTTTAATTACAATGGTTCAATATTGAAAATAATAAACCAAAAATATTTTAAAATCACGATATATTTACTAATAGTGCTTTGATTTCGATGAAACTTTCTTCATTTTTTACGGCAATTTAAGCATCTTTGAAAGACCTTACCACAATATCAACAAAAAAGTGTATATTTTTTGAGTTATTCAGAATCTAATTTTACCATCCCTCGTAAGTTTTTTCCAGCTTCTTTTCGTTGAAGTATGTCATATAGATAAATTTAAAGGGTATCGAGAAGAAGAAATTACTCAAGTTTCATTGAAATCGGTACCTTTATTTAGGCTCTACAGTCTATAGCAATGCAGGTTTTTCAGCCGCCACTTTGAAAGTAAAAGGCTGATAATAATGTCGATGAAGGAGGATCGTCCTCGGGTTACCACGTAGGTTTTACTTTATATCCAAAATTGAAAAAAAAATCGGTCGAGCAGTTTCGGAGTAAATCCGCGGACGGTCAAAAAAATTTGTATTCGTTTTTCGAATTCTACGTTTCCTGATAAATAAAAAGAGTCAAATATATAATTAAAGACGTGTATTAATGAGGCATACCCACATCTCATATATAAAGGGAGTTTAAAACCACCCGCAGGCAATGCTTGATCTCAATTATACCCGATTTGAACGGTTAGTTGTGCAAGAAATTTAAGGCTAATTGCACACATCTCGTAGACCAGTTTTAAGGCGGACTGCGTGCTCGCTCCTCTGCCAAAATTCGTGACCAGCAGTGCCAGACGGTCCAGCAAGCGGACTCTTGCAACAGGGCGTAGATGTTCAGTATTTAAGACGAACTAATTGGGATGATGGGGTAGCAGACTGCTACAGATTGAGTTATGAGGTACCGTGAGAATTGGGGTAGGTACCTTGGACTATGACCCCTGAGGTCATAGGGTCTGCTCCTGTCTACTGGGAGCTTCTCCATCAATGGTGCTTCTGTAGTTTCTGAAGATGAATGAGCAGAAAACATAATAATGAATATCGTATAATAGAAATAATAATTTTCCAACGAATTCCTGTTGCAAAACTCCATATCGATTTTTGAGTATCATTAAAGGAGAAAAATCCAATGTTTATATATATTTTTTTATGAGGGAGGGGAGAGAGATTTGCTTATCTCTTGGGTATTTGGCCATATCAACAAGCTTCCTCGACCTTTGCCTATCTTGGACTACTGCTTAGACATACTGAGGATGAACACTAAAATTGCAACTATCACGGGAAATAAATGATCATCTTCCTCACAAAGCAGTCACTATTTTTCAAACCATTTGTTGGAAAATAGACAAATGTAGTAGGCCTGAGAACTTGTCAGTAGATTTAGACATTGTACTTCTATATATAAAAATCTTGAATTTTCTATATAAAATTTCTATATTAAAATATCTTCTCTATATAAAAATCCTGAATTTTATCCCATTAATTTGCATTATATATATATACAGATACACAAAAATTAATACTTTATATTTAGTTTTCGTTGTGCTTAGTTAACTTAATTGTTACTCATTTTTAACTTAAATATTTATTTTCTGAAAATATTATTTATTAACCTTTTTCTGTAGGGTATGTACTATTTAAGAACAAAAAAGTCTTGGAATGTCCCCAAAATATAGTTATATTTATAAACAAAATCATAGAAACTTCAATTTTAATAGAATAGGCTCACGCTTATCCATCCTTTCTGCATAACCGAGGACATAAACATCACCGGTTAAACGGTATGACTGATAAGCAAAAAGAAAAATTCGTATACTTCTTTAGCTCATATATTAGGTAAACATGCATTTAAAATAATAACTTTTTGTCACAATAAAAACAATCTATAAGTGAAATGCATATGAGCACCATTGCATCCGCTTCTGGCTTTTATACGGCATAAATTAAATAAGTTTCACCTTGTTATTCATCACTCTAGTGCCTTTTCATTTTTAATAATTTACATTTGATTATAGTGTCAATGTAAAAAAGTAGCATTTTTTTACCACCACTTAAGCTTGAGTATTTTATAGTATTAATTAAAACAAAAAAAAAAAACAATAGCATATGTGACATTATAAAGATTTTGTTATAAACTTTGTAATTTATTATTTAAATGTTATGTATCTTAATTATTATTTCAACCAGAGGATAAATTAGAACTAAGAGACATATGAATAATTTTCAGTAAATTCAAAAGAATAACTATTGCCTATGATATTTTTGAAAAAATTAGCGAAGATTCTTGGTAATTATAGAAATAACGCTAAAAATACTATGGTTGTACTACCTTCCCAATGATATAAACAGTAGATCTTAAAAAATCAGGAATGGAAGATCATTCCTTTAGACTACTAAAATCTATAGTGTGTAAGCCAAGTAAGACCTCGAAAATATTTTTTGACCAATCAATGTACTTATTAGGGAAATCAAAAAAGTAACTTGCCGAACAGGTTCCTTTTTCAAATGATTATGATCCACCCTATTTACGTTTTATTTAAAAAATAACTCCTAAAAGTCATAATTATTGAAAATTACATTTGCGTAACTTAGAAAGAGCTGATTTCTGTTCGGCAGCTCCATTAGGCGTGCACTTCCTTATCAGGCGCAGATGCCGCGGGACCAAGCAGGCACTTCGTCAAGGTATATTTGTAATCCTAATCAAGTTTATATTAAAGGTCCATGACTCCCGTACTCCATTAATGCCGCAGACGGCGAGAAAGGAAGATTTCCCTAGGGTCAGGTTGGCAGTCCATCAGCACGGTTTGGCAACCGTAGAACAGTTCAGGGACGGAAGATGATGGAGGTATTGCAAGGTACACGTCAAGACAGGATATGGCATGCGAGATCTGAGGCTTAAATCCCTCTGATTACTATAATTCTTACAGTCTCTGAATAAAAGGGATGGCTTACATGGCTCAGAACCTGTTACCAAATCAAAATAAACAGGGTGCTAGGCCATGAAACTTCTTGACATTGACCCCAATGTTTGGCGAATTCCGACTGGGTATGGTCTAGTCAGATCGAACCAGTTGCTAATTCATTAGATCTTAATAAACTTAATAGTTGATGATTACGCGCTGCTCTAGACGAGCGGCGTTGCGTAGTCAGAAATTTCTGCCGCACGGTGCAAATTACAAGTACGCCACCTCTCCACCAAACATCTCAAAAGTTGATGCCAACTTTATTATTAAAACTAATGAACTGAAGATAAAATAGAGCTGAAATGTGATTTTTCTTTATTTCAAAGGAAAAAAAATTAAAGATAATTGCCAAATTACTGTTTTTATTCTAATAATAATAAATATCTGAAGGGAAGTTGTTAGCGGTCTCTAGTCAAAAATACGAAGTAAAAATAAATACATTTTTTTTTCGACGTTTCGGCCAAAAGTTCAGGCCTTCATCAGGGCTGATTTCACGAAAGGTTTCCGTAAGACGCTAATACATATCATCTTAATACGGCCTTGTATACGTATTTTTTAAACGAACTTATAATATGTAATATGTCAAAATGTACTACTGATTCTTGTGATTTGATTACAATTTTTACTTTCATTTACTTAATATGTAATATATGGTAGAAAGAAAGTATTGGTATCTTGAAAAATTCAAATCTGAGTTTTCAACGGAAATACACGTTTTGAAAACCACGGAGTCCAAATAAGCAAGTAATACAAAATGGTGTGCCTGTGTTTATGTCAACAGTCTAACTCAAAAAAGATAAGTCGCACAAAATTAGAATTATATATTCAAGGTAGGTTATGACTGGGAAGTTGCAAATTTTTCGTTAAAATCAGACAAACGAAAAAAATCCAAGGGTTGAGCCTGAATGAAAATTTGAAAGGATATAAAAACTCTTTTTGGCGGAATCTGCACTTCGAAAAACTACCATATCATATCAAAAGATAAATAATCAGGTATTTATTCCATTATTAATCCCAAAAAATGATTAATTAACATTGCAGAAAAGTAAATTATTTACTTTTATTATTATTAGATTCTGTATTATTTATTTTTACTTATTGTAAATAGAGTGTGAGTATGCTCTCTGAACACTATTATTAATGCCCTTGATTTGACAGAATGTAATATTTCTAAATAAACAAATATAATAATAAAAATTAGCGAATAATTTGATGAATTTTCCCTAGCTAAAATTACATTATCCTCTGATTTGATGTGTGGCGACTTTTGACCTATCGATGATGCATTGAATTGTTGGTTAGGGATAAAAATAAGAGCTTAAATACACCAGGAAAATAGTAAAGCGCTTATTCCTATAACTTCCACAATTTAGTACAATTCTTACTTATTTTTTTTTTAGATAGAAAAATAATTTTATTCTGGGACACAGTCCCTTGAGAATAACAAAATAGAACAAAATTAAAAGATCACATCTGGCCAAAATAAAATCAATCGAAAAAAAGAAATAATGTAAAAAAAATATAAGGTAAACATTCTATATAAAAAAAACGAAACTATATACAAAACAATTAATACTATGACAAGGCACTTAAAGCTATTTGCACTAGTATACACTTTTAAGAAAATAATAAAGAATTAAAAAATAAAAATGTATCAATGAATCAATCAATGAATTTGTATGTATCAAATTCTCTATTAAAATCAGCTCGAATGGTTAGCAACTATCTGACTGTTCTTGGGATAGGAATTGGAATAGGAGGGTTTTGAATTTGGATATGGATGGGGAATGTCGAATTTTGATAGGGAGGGAATTCCAGAAATTGACAGAGCGAACAACAAAGGAATTTTGGAATGAGGCAGATCTGTGAGAAGGCATGTAAAGATTAGAAGGTCGAGATCTTGTTGACAGGGAATGGACTGAAGATTTGAACTGGAGAAGATTGTAGGCGTAAGAAGGACGATGGCTGTTGATGATTTGGTAGAGGAACGTACCTAGGAAATATTGTCTTCGGAAGGAGGAGAAAAGCCACTTTAACTCAGCATAGTGGTGAGAAACATGGGAGTATCTTGGGGCTCCGATCACAAATCTTACACAGCTGTTCATTAGTCATTCATTGATTAAATAGATGTTCTTTCAGATCCCTCTTTGTACTTAGAGCTCATAAACTGTAGTTATGTGGTTCAATCAGACTGATGGAATTAAGAGATTTTTATTACATACCGTTGATATAATGAATAGGGTTTGTGTTATTTTGATGGTCTTAATGAGTTTTCGCATTATTAAATATGACTGAAATTCGTAATTTGTTTTTTAAGGCTTAACTCCAATAAATTGTGGCTTCAATAATTTTTGTTCAAAGTAGAGGGTTAAGTAAAAGTTGTGAGCTGCACACCTCAGATTTTTTACTTGAAAAAATTTAGAGTAAAAAATTTATATTTTTTAGTTTATTGCTCATTAGTTTATTGCTGGTAGTGTTGGTTTTAATAGAGATTGTTTACATTCCTTCCTAAATAGTAAATAACTGGAACATTTAATCAGTAGATTATTAGTGGGTATTAGTTTTGATTGTTTTAAACCGCATTAATTTTTAGGGCCATATATATACCATTTCAACTAATGTAATTTTTTGTTGTTCATTATTGTTAAAGTTTATAAATTACGATTTGTTTTTATGTACATAAAACTATTTTAATATCAGTAAGAAATGGTAATCATTTATACTAATTTTCTAGGGGCATACCAAGATATTAGTAAACAAAATAGTTACAGCTTATATATCCATGAATATGAAGATGGAACTAACAATGTGCTGGATAGAAGATCATCTTTTGCCAACCAAGGTAATTGCATCGATTCAGGAAAAAGATGCTGCCTTCTTATTATTTCCTCTAATCTTCAGCCTACTTGTTAATTGACTACAGTGTAATAGAACGTGACACAGATTTATCAAATTATTAATATCCGCTTAAACTTTCGTGAATAGCATCATCTTATCATTTCCTACAACTTTTCTGTTTACGAAAATTCTAGAAATCTGGGCGTTTTCAATCTGGAGATCGGCAATCTTTTTTATTTATTACAATTAAGTACTAAAATCTGATGATCCCACGTTCGCTTTTCACTTGAATCGTATGATGATTTAATCCCGAATTCGAGAAAAAAAGGTAGCCTAGAAAAATATTTTGCCGTATGGCGTGACCTCCATCCCCAACATGTCAAAATAACGAGGTTTTAGAGGCCAAACAGTCCAATATTTTTGTAGGTCATTATGTTTTTCGATTTTTAGATCAAATTATACTATTATTTAAGTGGAAAGCAAATGGGTACTTATGAGAATTTTCGGGGGTTAATATGGAATATTAAGTTAAAGCCAAAAAAAATTTGATATTTTTAATTTATTTTTATTATTATTTTTGATAAATCACTTGTAATTCACTCAAGTAAAATATTTCATATTAATATAATATTTAATTTAACTAATTAAGTATTATTTATTTATTATTTTCTTTTTTTTCAAATAATAAAATTTTCATGTTTATTTTATGAGTACGGTTGATAACATATTTTTTTTTTTTTTTAAATATAGCATACAATTATTTTTTACTATTATTACTTACTTGCTTAGATAATCGAAACAAATAAAATGCAAGAAAATATTTTTTCTATTATTTGATATAAAATTTGCATTAGCACCAGGATGTTTAAAACCAGGAGCTACTTACAATTAAAAAAATCAACAATACTTATTAATCTAAGCTTCAATCTAGCTTGATTGTTATTCATTATTCATAATTATTAGAGTAATAAGTTATTTAAATTGCCCATCTGAAGATTAAAGCACTGACCGACAACCTAGCATACGAACAAGGTATATCGCAACTCCTCTAAGGATGATGTATTTTTTCACATTAGAGACAACTCAATCTGTAACCTATAATTATAGCTACGGTACTCAATGATCAAATGATGAACCAGTCTCTAGTTATTTTCTGCTGTGTATTTGCATTTCAATGCCACTGAATATTGATGACTTTAAGAGAAGGCAGATATATAAAGCCGTATCCTCATCGGATAGTTTACTATTTGATTCATCCTACATCCAAGATGGTTTATAGAAGATCTCAGAGCAGATGCACTCAGCATGCTTATGTGAATGTTGTAATGAGGATATTACAACAAGAAATAGATACAAAACAAAATTAGCATTTTGTTTTAGAATTCCCTTACATGCTAGTAAGGTTTAAATTATTGAGTACCTTAAATCAAAACCATACGGAAACTAAATCAGAATTGAGCAAACAATATTTTAATTATTATTTAAAAATATAGTATTTGAAATACCAAATGTTTTTTGGTTCTAAAATACAGAGTATCAATTATATGTTCAGAAAGGTTTTCGAGACTTATGAAAAGAGGCGGTTGGCTATTAACTTCATGAAAACAGAGCACCTTGGCACTTCAACTGGTGACACGCACATTGAAAGAGGTGTAAAAACTGTAAAGAAATTTAAATACCTAGGATCAGTATTTATTGCAGAAGGCACATCCACCAATGATATCGAAAGAAGGAGCTCGTATATACAGCCCAGTACAAAGAGGCTAATATTCAAGGCTTTATCCCAGCCAATAAAGGAGACTTGGGTCATCAATGGAAAATTAGAGAAGGGCAGCAAGAATGTGCCGAAGGAAAAGGATCAAAAATGAAAGAACACTGAAAATGATAGAGGGGAGAAAAAACATTATAGCAAATATTGAAAAGAAAAGATTATGCTGTTGGACTTATGAAAAGAATGAAGCCTGAAAGATTGCCAAAGATGTGTACGTAGCTGGAAGTAGAAGGGAGAAGGAAAAAGAGAAGACCAAGAGTAAAATGGAAAGAAGTGGTGGAAGAAAGCCTGGTGGGTAGTTGTATCATAGAAGAACAAGCTTTGGATAGTGAAGAATGGAAAAATATCGTTAAGAATATTTAGGTCAAGGACAACCACAATAGCGGAAAAGTCATTACAAAAAAATACAAAAACTAAAATACTTGCTTTTACAACTAATATTTAAAGAAAATGGTTTATTCTTGCCAGGAATTGGGTTCTGAAATCAGAAATCCACTGATAAAATACAAAAAAAAATTAATTCAATTTATATTATTTCGACGACTTACTAGAAACTGCTCGACGTTTCTGACTGCTCGAAAACGCTCTAAAGTTTCAATTAATTACAAAAGGTTCATTTACATGACTATTATCAGACCTTTAAGAACATTGGAGTTGAGATTTGGAAGCTCCACCAAACTATCGAATTCCTGTCGTATACAATTCTTAGAATTCCTAAATAAATAATAAATGCCTTAATGCTCCATGTTTTATCACAAATAAAACCATTCATAAAGAAATCAATGTTCTGAATGCCGATGATTAGGGCCGAGCTAGATATCTATTGTTTCATGATAATCACCAGTTGCATCCTAATCCACTTGTTTCCAGCCCTGCTTCTTTTTTGAGTCCTGACAATCCTCCACTGAAAAGAAGATGGTATCATGATCTCCTTGCTTTTAACTATTTAGTGATTGATACCATTAAGTAGTACCTCCACAAATCTTTTTATGTCATTATTTTTAATTTGTCCATATTTATTAGTTTTCCTTATTTAATACACTTGTAAATTTCAATCTAAAATACAGTAATTAATCTAAAATAAAGAAAACGAATGCCAAAAGCATTTTGGATTTAGCTGGTTTTGAAAGATTATTAAATTAATGTTATCATTGTATGCCCTAATAACATAATAACTATAATGGTATAATAACTAACACACAAAAATAAAATAATATTTTATTTATATAATATAAAACTGTTTTAATGATCTCGATTTCTATACCTTACTTTCATTAACAATACAGAAGTATATTTTACCATGACATAGCATAGAATAATTAATACAATATCTTAGCATAGAATAATCTATGCAATATCTTAAAATTTTAAACCTTAAAATTAAGTTATAAAAAGATATTTATATATATGTATTTCACCTGTTATATAGTAAAGACAAACATATGAAATAAAAACCAAACACTTTAAGGATAAGATTTATATTATTTGTATTTTTTTTTTTTTTTTGTCCTCCCCTTACTCCCCTTTTACGAGGTTTTAAATATATCATTTTTGGCGAAGTCGCACAATACAAATATTTTTTAAATAAAAAAAACTGGGCTAATTCCAGGGCCAAATTTTCATCCTCATTTGGTCAAGATGTGCAGCCAAAAATTATAAATTATATTAAAAACATTGTTTAATAATTAAACAATATTGTTTAATAATTAAACAATATTGTTTAATAATTAAACAATATTGTTTAATTTATAACATTAATACATAGAAACTTATTAGATCTTGAGTTAACCGAAAGATAAAAAAAAGAAGAAATTGAAATTTCAGTTTATAATAACGATTATTATCAAATAATGCAGAACATTAAAGGTTTAAATGAATTATATGTGCCTATATATTATATAGACCAGACCAATTTTAGATATTGAACTTTAATTAGAAAAAATAATGAAAAACGTTTTTGGTAAAATTTAAAGGATTTTTAAAACAATTTGAAATAGACTATAATATTTGAGATTTTCAAATGTTCGAATATTAGTGTTGAAGCAGTTTTTATATATCACCAAAAAAATATTATTTTTTAGGGAAATCGTTCTTTCAAAAAACAAAAAAAAAACAACATTAAATTCTTTGATAACAATATTTCTTTCTTACATCTTCCCTGATAAGCGTCTATTAGTGATTTCCTATCAGCTTTTTAATTTTTCATAAGGCGAAACTCATCAAATTCTTTGTCCTCAGGTTTTAAATCGAGGTATTTTTTCATCCTGATTATAATTTTTATTTATTTATTGTTACATTCCGCATCTACCCGTTCGGGTCATTAGCGGCTTTAGATGATAAATCAAATAGATGATAATCAAATTAGGTGTACAAATTTAATGTCTTTTATAAATTCAAATACTTTTTGTATCTTTTCTTCGTTATCTGAAAGTGCTTCAGATATGTTGGAAGGTATATTATGTTTTGTTCTGGTGTCAGAGTATAATCTGCAAGTTGTTACAATGTGTTTCAGTGTAAGTGATGTGTTGCATGTTTTACAAAATGGTGGTTCCAGGCCTCTCATTAGTAACCATGGGTAAAAACTGCATGTCCAATTCCAAGCCGAGTTAAAATTATTTCTTCTTTTCAGTTCTTTCTGAAAGAGGTCGTCCTCGGTTTGGTATCTTTTTTAATTTCTTGCAATTTATTCGTAGATTGGTTCCACTTGAATTGCCATTTTTCATTTAGGATCTTTTTGCATTCCAATCTCCAGTCAGCAGTGGTCGTTAAATTGATCATTGTGGTTCCATTAGTTTCCTTCTTGCCAGGTTCGCAGCTCTGTCTGCAGCTTCGTTCCCAGGTATGCCACAATATGAGGGTGCCCATGCGAGGACGATGTTTCTGTCCGGCGACTCCTTCATTTCCCAGAGGCAGTTTTTGATTTTCCTGGAAATGGCGTTGTCGGCTTTCCCTTCGGCAATGGCCATTAATAGCTTAAAGAGTCTGTAACTATAAGGCCATTTTTTATGTTTTTTTCTATTAGTAATAACAAGGCCTGATATATGGTGAATAGTTCGCCTGTGAAGACGCTGTTTATTTGGGACAAATTGAATTTGAGGCACTGGTCTTTCAGTATTACTGAACATCCTACGTCACTATCTGTTTTTGGTGCATCTGTATAAAGGGTTGTGTATCCGAGGTATTTGTGTTTCATTTCTGTAAATAAGTGTTTTTTGACGAATTGGTCGTCGTCAGTTTGTATTTTCCTAGAAAGAGACGTATCTGTTTTTATGAAAGAGTTATTCCATTGGTTGAATAAAGCCCCTTCTATTGTCATTATATTGTCCAGTCTGAAGTGTAATTGTAAAAGTAGTTTGTGGGTTCTCTCCGTAATGCCACTTGAGTAGTACACTTGGTTGATGTTGATGCTGGTAAACAAACTATGGTTAGGGTGGTCCGCTTTAGAAATTATAGATGCGGCGTAAACTACAGTAAGATAGTCTCTTCTTAAAGCTAAGCTCGGTTCTCCATTTTCGACGTATAGTCTTTCAATGGGAGAGGATCTAAACGCCCCGGTGCATAATCTTATTGCAGTGTTGTGGACGGTGTCGAGTATTTTGAGTGCTCTCTCAGAGGCTGAATTATATACAATACTTCCATAGTCTATTTTACTTCTTATTAAAGTTCGATACAGAATAAATAGTGTCATTCTGTCGGCTCCCCAGTTCATCCAGAAACAGCTCTGAGTATATTTATTAGTTTTAAGCAATCATAATTTTTGACGGGAGACTAGTTTTACTTTCAGCATTAACATTTTTTTTTTTTTAATGAAATTTCTACAAATCAATTCAAAGGCAGATGAGATACTGAGGGGTTGAACGGTGAGTGATAATTGAAGCCAAAAAACAATAACTATAAATGTCTTACTAACAAAGCAGTTAATTCTATAAAAGAAATGAAACCCAATTGCGATAAATGGCTCACTAGCACCAGAAGTTCCAGGCGTGAAGAAATTATACTGTGCCGCCTTAGGATTGGGCACTGCCAGTTCACTCGTAGCTATCTTTTAACGAGCCTAGAAGCTCCCACTTGCGAAAAATGTAATGATATACCGCAAACTGTGAAACACCTTCTAGTAGAATGTTCCCTATTCAAAAGGCACAAAGAACATATAGAACTAGGAAAAACACTAAAAGATAATGAAGAGTCTCTAACGAGAGTCTCTATCGTGTTTAATTTTTTAAAGATTATAAACTACTATAATAGAGTATAAATTAGAGAAAACGCCAATGACCCTTTAGGGTAGAGGCGAGAAAAAGAGAAAAAAAAATTCTATAAAAGCAGCTTTTTATTATCCAATACTTTAGGCAAGTTCTATTCCAAGAATAGATCTCACTTGTGTTTACTTCTTACTTTCATAATGAATAGAATTATTTACTTTCCTCATATTTTTCCCATTTTTAGTAATGAATTTAATTTGAACAATATAGTAAAATAAAAAGTAAAATAAATATAGTAAAATAATTATTAACACACTCACTTATACATTTACATTTAACTTGGCACAAAATTGCAAAAATGTGCGATTTAATGCAACACAATTGCAAAACTGTGCAATTTAATGCAACAAAAATCAAAATCATGCAATTTAAGCAAAACATAATTTAACAATACAAAATTTAAATATGTTATTCTATAGATCCTGAAACGGATAGATATCCTTGTCCGGAGTTTTTACACGCAAGTGAATAAAAAGTGTAATAAATGGAAATCCGGTCTCTAATCGTAATACGATTAACCATATTTTAAAATTTTAATAATTGTCATTTGATTAAAGTATTTCGAAACAAATGTGAATTTTCCCTATCAGGGTTATTAAAATTCTTGTTAGCGAATTCTTGAGAAGCCATTTTGCAACCTTGCCTTATTCCAGTTAGTCAGGAAGCATTTGCGAAACAGTTGCTAAGAAGATCTCTTGGTCTATAAATGTTCTATTAGTATGAAGCCACCGTATGTCGGCTAAAGGTCACATGTTCTTATGTAAATATTTATAATTATTTTTGAACGGCTAGAAGAAGACTACATGACATTGAAGAATACCGGATTTGTAAAATAAAAAAAAGGAATATAAAAAAAGAATATGTAAATCTTGCAATGCTGTTATTATGAAGGAAATTCTAAGAGCTGTTTCTTCACTTAACTTATTTTTACAATAAAAATTTAATTTAAATTTTCGAAAATCTAAACAAAAATTCGGTCTGTGATCAAGACCACACGATAGAAGTGAAAATATCAACAAGTCTGAATTAATAATATGAAAAACTATTGTTTTTGTTCTATACTTACAAAGTAATAACATTTAAATTATATACAATTATAATTATTTATAAATTACTCTGCTAAACTTTGATCTGACTGATCTTCATTTGCACCATTCACTAAGAATAAAACAAGAGGTTTATGATAGCTGAAATACGTAATGATCGTATATTATCTTTATTTTAGTATGATATTTAGTAAAGTTTATGGCTATATTTAGTATGGAATTCGTTATCATCTTGTTTTTCATACTTTGTTTTCATTTTTCATGATTTGTTTTTCTTTTTTGCTCCTCTAACACGTCGTCGCATGAAGATAATTTTGAATGATAGCTCTTTAGTAAGAGGATGGAATGCTGAACATTTTCCTCAATTGCAGTATGCAGCTCCAATTTTTAGTTTCTGAGATATTTTAATCAAATGCCTAACAAATTGCCAAAATTGGTCTAATCGAGCCGACTTTACCCAATTGATAGCCGAGCGTGACACGGCTCATTCACTAGCTTCAAAAAAAGTGCCAAGCATGCCTAAAGAAGTTTTCTCTTTAAAAAATTGAGCATATTAAAATAAAATTCTAGGTTGTTACAAAAGACCATGAGCACAAGTATAACTTTATTTCATATTGCATATTTTAAACATTATTATTGAATACAACTATTCAAAATCAAGTCCATTGTTTTCAACTACTTTCACTCATCTTTCTCCTAGGTCTGATGTCCGAAGCACTTATTTGGTTTAGAAGCAAAGAACTCTTCACATTAAATGTTTACGTCACCGTAATTAACAAAGACCAACCTTTGAAAAAATGAACCATTGATTTAAACAATAATCTGATGATTCAATATCTGGGCTATAGGTAGGTAGAGGCAAAACGGTTACTGCTTGCAGATGTGCAAGAGTCTTGTAAATTTGTTTTGAACCTGTTGACCAAATCAGGATACTTTGCACTCAAAATTACATAAACTTTGTCTAGCTGTTCACATTAAATATTTGAGTCCAATGACCGATCATTAGGAACAAGGTCACAATGCAAAACGCCAAACACAAAGCATCACTTTTTTGCAAAACCGATCTTAGCGAGCCTCCGGTGGTGCAGCTTCACCTGGCTTCATCCACTGGTAATGGTTGCTAATAGTTTAAAAAAATATTCACTTTTCGTCACCTTCCTCGCTGAATTTAAGAATGATCAGCCGATAGACGCTTTATTTAACCGTTTGATAACATTCATTCGATTTGATGCACATATTAGATGAATCATCACTTAACTGGCACAGGAATCACCTTGAATATATGATATAACTTAAGGAATGCAACCAATCTTCTACGTTAATAAAAGCTCCGGTGAGTATACAGTTACATACCGGCTTTATATATGTTCTCTCTTAATGTCATCAATATTGCATGCAATACTCTATCTAATGTAACTGATTCTTGAATTACAGTATATTGACCGGTAATGTGGTTAACATCACACTTGACCACCAGAATTTCCACATGACCTACTGACCACAGAGTCAATAAATTTTCTATTGGATTTCCCCACCCTTAGTAGTCGTCACATTCCGTTTTATTTTCTAAACCAGTCAAAGGTTATAACATTATTAGAAAAATAATAAAAATAATTTCGGGTCGATATCGACCAAAAAATTTAACAACCTCCCAAAATTGGAGGTTTTATGTTTCAGGATACGTAGAATTCGAAAATCGAATACAAATTTTTTTGTCCGTCCGCCGTCCAGGCATTTTCTCCGAAACTATAGGACCAATTTTTTTCAGATTTGGATATAAAATCAGAGGTCACTCGAGAATGATCCTCCTTCATCGACATTACTATCCGCCTTTTACTTTCAAAATGGCGGCCGAAAAACCTGCGTTGTTATAGGCTGTAGCGCCTAAACGAATGTGACGATTTCAATGAAACTTCACTAAAAAAAAAAAAAAAAAAAAAAAAAAAAAAAAAAAAAAAAAAAAAAAAAAAATCGTTAAAATCGGACAATTTGGAGCAAAGATATGGTCTCTAGTTTCTTTTTTTTTTATATATGTTCTGCTGCAAAGGTTATACCCTTTGTTTTGGTTTTTGAATTTTGAATCTGTTACAGAAGTAATTCTAATTATTTCAGCATATTACTAATGATTAAAAAAAAAAAGTTTACTCCAATAATTTGAATCACCTTTTATTTATTTTTCATTGTAACAAGGAAGGTAATGTTACTTTAGATGTATAATTGTTTGAAAATAATAAATCATTGTGGAATAATTTGCAGCGTTTTTTATTAATTTTAGAAAATAAATATGATACTTCATGATAATTATGATTTGAATTATCATAAGAAAGGCATCAGATTCCACTTTTCATTATCATTTGAGGAAATATTTGTTTTAAAAAAAAAAATTAAAATTGAAACACGCCGAAAATAACCTTCACGTTAGCCTTTTTCAATAGCAGAACGTAATAACATTTTTATTATTTTAAAATAAACAATTCGGTAAATAACCTACTGAGGCTTAACCGTAATTGGTCATAAATCGCAAAGGTCATACTTGATGGGATCAAAATAATTGGACGGTATTCGAAGAATAAGTAGCCCCTGCTCAGGATATCTTAAGGGTGGAATCTTGCAAAAAAATAAATAAAAAAACAGGAAAATACAAGTCCTTGAGGATAAATAGGTCGGTTAAGTGAAAGGAATTGGATGAAATCAATTTTGAATAATTTCTTAAAAAAAAAAAAAAAACCTATTTTTGTAAATAATTTAACAATCTACAGAGGTAGTCACCTCCTCCTCACCCTACCCAAAAATCTTACTCTCTCCAACTTCACTGCTTATGAAACTATTTTAATTGATTTAATGTCAAACATATAACGCTGTATTTTATAAAGCGTTAAGAAAGAAAAAAATCTGATGCGCGCAACACACAACATTCACTTACCGATCTACTTTGAATAGAATAGAATATTACCAAATTTTTTGAAGTGCATTTTAAACGGAGCTCAAGCTTAAAGCTTACAGATAACAAGTCATTAAGACCATTACAATTACAAAATGTCTATTTAATATATCGACGACAGGCAATAAAAATCTATTCACTCTATCTGCTTTTATAAACCACACAATTTTCTTTGCTTTTATAAACCAAAGAATGGCTAACTCCAATTTCAACATTTTTGAGTGATGTCATTTTAGTGATATTGTTAGTTGAAAAAGTTATCTATGCAGACAATGAATAAGTTGATTCCAGAGGTGGTGATTGCAGTGTTGAAATATAGAACTGAGAATAAAGGTATAAATTTAGGTACTTATTTCTTATGAAAGATGTTCTTAGGAAAGACACTTTATTAAATATCTGTAGAAAACAGGTTTTTTTAGTCTCAACAATTAAAAAACTATATTTTAAATTTATCCAAATTTTCGCTTCTTCAGAGAAAAAAACTAGACACCATAGGTTTCCTACTAATTGTCCGATTTTAACGATTTTTTTGGGGGGGAGGGGGAGGGAAATTACACAAACTTTTAAAAAACCATATACAATATCCCCAAAAAGTGTATACTTTTTGAGTTATTCGGAATTTAATTTTAACATCCCTCGTAACTTTTTTTCCAGCTTCTTTTCGTTGAAGTATGTTATATAGATGAATTTAAAGGGTATTGAGAAAATGACTTTAGCGAAGTTCCATTGAAATCGGTACATTCGTTTAGACGCTACAGTCTATGGCAACGCAGGTTTTTCTGCATTTTTATTTTTTTTTTCTCCTTTATTAACTTATCAAATTCCTTCAAAAGTTATATGTAGCATTTTTTCGTAACTCTGAATAATGTGAAATTGTTAACTTTTTAAAATAAACCATATTAAAGGTACTTTAGAGGAAGATATATATGAACATTGGGCATTTAAGCCCTGTAAAGTGACATCAACGGGGATAAGTCCTAAATGACATTTAAGACCACTTAATTATACAATGATACACCGTTTTTGATAAAATGATACATCGTTAGAGCCGTTTTTGATAAAATTGTAAAAATGTGTTTCAGCGTTCATATGAAGTGGCACTTCCGGTTAGCCGATTTTAACGAAAAAGTTGCTGTCACATCCGGCCAATATACAAACCTTAAATACTTAATATCTGTTTCGTACTACTTTTCGTTTATGAGCTAGACTGTTAACACACGTACACAGAAACACACAGACCATTTTGAGACACTTGGTTATTTGAACCTAGAAGACCTCAAAACATGTATTTCCGTTGAAAACTGAGATTCGAAAATTTTCACGATCGCAACGCTTACCCTTACTATATATTACATACATACGTAAGTGAAAGTAAAAACAGAGAGAGTGAGAGCGATATTTTTTTTATTGGTTACTACTGAAGAAATATTTATTTAAAAAAAGACAGTTTAATGAACAATCTCGATCTACGAAGTTTTTAATTTTTGAGCGAGACACTTGATGGGATTATGAATTATCGGAGAGTATAATGCTTTTAGGGGTTTCAATTTGGAGGAACTTTCAAACCAGGAAACTGGAGAATAACTTGGAACAGACACAGCCAGAGCAATTGTGTACGCATTGTATTTGCAATTCTTCTTATTCTACTTCCGCTTACACTGTTTTTAAGAAGAGGAGAGCTACAAAATTTCTTAGGAAGGCTTGCGGCATAGTCCTTGGTGGATGAGTACCCTTGTTGATGAGTGCCTTCTATTTCTAGGAAGATATATAACGGATTTAAATGGAATAAGAAGAATCTATATTTGTATTTGTAACACCTCTTTATTAGGAAAATAAGATGTCTTGTTTTATTGTTTTCAGTTATCATGATTTAACATGATCATACGATCTAGAACCTGAATGATTCTAGTACCACTCGAGAAGAAAAAAAAATCTGGTGTAGAACGAGCATCAGACAACTCTCACTTACCAACCTTAGTGTAGATAGGTATTTTCTTATACACAGTCAAAGTGAAAACGACGGTATACAACAGCACATATACAACAAATAACAATTAAATACCATGTTTTCTCGCCCATAGAATAAGTTAAATTTGTACATGCATACTAATGGGAAAATGGATCTTTTGAAACAATCTTATTTTTCCCAGAGTTTTATGGAAAACATTTATCATGAAAATCGTTGGAAAAAAAAAACCTTAACGTTAATAAATATTGCATATTATTAGATTATATTAGTAAATCCTCAACATTTGGCCTGAGAACCTTTATAAAAAATTATGGATAAGTGATACATAAAAGTTAAACTAACAATATGAAAGAGGTGTACCGGCCATCTGTATCTGTGAAGGATGAGAATCGACAAGGTCGGGATAAACAGCTCTCGGATAAACAGCCGAGCTTTCTGCATAGCTTACACTGTATAGCTTCCTACCCTTATTTTCCCTTTAGTTACGAATATATTTTCTTCATCCACTATATTTAACTATTTTTTATAGGAGCTTCTAATATCAAATAATTTAAAAAAAAAAAAATTACAGGTACTTTAAAGGAAGACATTTTGAAAACAATCGGCATATGATTCCGATTTACCTTAATTTAAAAACCACTTAATAATATACTGATCCAGTGATTTTAATCAAAATCCTTAGAGCCATTCTTGAGAAAATTGTAAAAAAGTATTAAATCGTTGACATAAAGTACCACTTCTGGTTAGCCGATTTTTGACGATATATATACATTACAACGTAACATCCCATGCATATAGACCACTTAGATACGCAATTTAATTTTCGTATGGCTTTTCGTTTTTGAGTTAGAATGTTCACACACCCACAGACACAGGCACACAAGACCATTTTGTGGGACTTTGTTATTTGGACTCAAGGGACCTCAAAACGTATATTTTCATTGAAAACCCAGATTAAAAAATGTTCACAATCGCAATACTTATCCTTACTATATATTACAAATATTGGTAAGTGAAAGTAAAAAAAATGCATCATATTTTGAATACAGCAGACCACTGCACCAAACTGCATACTGCAACGATGACTGACCTTAACTATGTCTTTGAGGACTGCCTTAGAAGGTACGGACCTCCGTTAGATTGTGGTCGTGATTTACTTCATCGAACGAAAATCTTCCTTACACAACGCCCCATAGATCAGGCTGGGATAGGTAATCACCGGATGACCAATTCTGATTCATAGCTTTTGTCCTGAATGTCTGGCCAGATGTGTTAATGGTATTTATCTTCAAACAGGTGAATAACGGAACCAGTCGTATATTAACGGTATTAACATTATTCTTTTCTCAATGTGAAGCCAAGTAATTTCAAATATTAAATCTTATTTGAGGACAAACAAATAAATTTTAATATAATGACTTGATAAGTAGTCAAATACCAAATTTGTTCTTTTAAAAAACTATAAATCTTGTAAATTTATTTTAGCAATCAACTATAAATTGTATTTTTAGTTTCGGTATAAAATCTAAAAGCAAGAAAAGTATAATAACCTATGAGTAAAACATAATAAATAAATGTGTAGCCAAGTTATCTTTATTCGACAGAACAATCGATGTAATCAAATCTATTTCGGATGGATCATCCGAAATAGATTGGAAAACATTTATTTGTCTTTTTATTTTCACGTGAGAAAAAGAAGCCACAAAATTAAAATAATCTATCGATGGGGAAAGAAAGGGAAATCAATTTATAACAGACCAATGTTGTAATTTATTAGCACTCTCAAGACTAGAATAAATCAAGTGTCGAGAGAAAGACCTTGGCGTAGAGCAGATGGGATCTCCACCTTTTGCATGAACATTCGGGTCAGGCGGGAGCTATAAAATTGTTATGTGCTAGCAGTTACAGCCTCAACGTGGAATACACCTTTCAAAGGTGCGATATTTAAGTGCGAGTATGAAAGGCATAATTTTCAGTCTGGCTTGCGATACGGAACGAATCTTCCTCCGTAGGTCTGTTCTTACGAAAGCTTGCTAATTTATCGGTTTGGATACCGCGCTTGCCAATTCAGAAGCTATACGAAAAAAAAAAAAGATTTGAATAATAATCATCAATTCCAAAAACTATTGAAAAAATAATTGTATATTTTATGGTGGTGCCTAATTCCATAAAGGAAAACAAACATCTAGGAAGTTCAGTAATAATATCGGATGCAGGGCCATTTTTCAAATATAAAAAAAGATTTTAATTAATTTTGTGTTAGGTGACGTGAATAATTAGTAATTATTCCTTACGCTATGGCCTATTTCTTCCAAACCCATTTTGATTGCGCTTATAGAAGTAGTTGGATAAAGCCCTCTTAATACGACTCTGTATGCTTTTTCTTGTCTCAGCTGGTAACAATGGAAATCGTATTTTCGTGAAGTAAAATGTTCAATTAATATTTTGTAATTTTCTTTAGAGTTGGTATTTATTTTAATATCATTGACTCTGGAAAAAAATGTAAAATTTGGCTGCACAATCAAATCAGCGATTTCTTGTCCGAAGGACATATAATTTTCAATTTTTGCGACGAAGATGGGTGGCGGTTCAAGATCACAAGTTTCTTTTGGCTCCAGAATCTTGTTTGTAGTATTGTTAGCTGTAACAGATTTACTGATTGAGGTGTTTGGTGAAATTAATTCTGATTTGATGGCTGAAGTGATTTTGCTACGCGTGTTTGGTGTAGTTTTGTTTGTTTCAGATGCCTTTTTTGATTTGGCCGATTTATTTTTTTTCTTGTTTGTTGAGTTGCCCGCTGAAGCGGGGGCAGAGTTTCGATTGCGCTTTTGAAGAGTCCTTCTTTTTAAATATTGTGAATCGGTCTCTCTGACCTCGGAAAATGGTGTCTCTTCCTCCGATTCTTCACCAGACGTATTGTCAGGTTCCATAATGAGAGAAAAAAAAGTCTGTACCTGTTATAACACTAAAAAAAAAAATATATACGAAATAAATTCTTAAAACTAAGCTATTTACAGTTAAAATAAGAAAACATCGCAATATACATAATTAAACCAAAGTAAAAGTCTTATATTAAAATAAACAAATAGAATAAAGAGAGAAGAAAAAAGAACAGAAAAAAAAATAGTTTATCAGTTTGGATACGAACTCTATATCACTCGAAGTAGTAAATAGAGCCTTAGCCGTGTATCTTACGTAGATAGAGCAAGACCCGTAAAGGGAATTACCGACCAGCTGTGCTGTCTCTACCGAACTAGTATCAATTAACTATTAAACATAATTGTTAATTAATATCTCTCACCTCACTATTTAATGTGAAAATGTTTAAATGTACAAAAGCTCACTGTTCACAAATTATAGCAGCAGCATTTGCAGAATTAGCCAGTTGAGAAGGAGACAAAGACAGAGCGATGCAAGCATTAAACTGTAGTTGCGGCCATTTTCAGATAGACTTAAAATGAAAGATAATTTGCTAAAACAATTACGAGTTATATATAAGTTTTATTGATTTTTTCCATAGCGATTAACTAGTATGCCGTATGTCTAACAACCAATTAAAATTGGGTAGCACTCTTATATGAAAATAAAGTGTGTCTCTCTCTCTCGTGTCTCAGTGTCAGAAAGGAGGGGTTTTTAACGCTAGCCTTAAGCCTTATTCTCCGCCTTCGCCCCCTGGCTTTGAGAAAACCCGCACAGCCTAAAATGTGAGTACGATGAGTACTTTAGACCATACGACAGAAGTGAAACAATCACAAGGAGAGATCAATAATATGAAATATAAATCTGTTTTTGTTCTATATTCACAAAGTAATAACATTAATGTTATATACAATTATAGTTGTGTATAAACTATTTTTCATTCGATATTCACAAAGTAATAGCATTTGCAATGTAGACATTTATAATTGTGTATAAATTATTCTAGTTAACTTTGCTTTGATCGACATTTGCATCAAACTCTACAAATGATACAATAGGTTTACGATAGCTAAAATTTGTAATAAGCACTTTTGATTGAAATCATTTAGCTGAATATTTAACAAAACCTCCGTCATTTTTTTAAATTACTTCTGTAATGGGGGCCAGTAATTTGACTTCTGCAAATTGTCTCCGAATTCTCCATAGTATTTAAATTTTGAGATATTTAAGTTCAAAACCCTCGTTATTATTTGGCTGCTGGCTATCCTTTTCCCTTTCTGACATTCTAACTCGGCGTCACGTCAAAATACAATTTTGAATTATAGCTCATTACAAAGAAGATGAAATTCTCTTATGATTGTATAATTTCCAACATTTCAAGAATTTTACTCATTTTGTACATTGTCCCTTTCTTTCTATCTTTAAGTGAAAACGAATTCGAACAAATCTATTTATGATAATGAAAAAATAGGAGAAGCACTTTTTTAAATTAATGTAAATACAGAAAACAAAAAATAAAGTGAATTACTGCAGATGATAAAATCTTCAAAACATTGGATAATGTTGAATCACATATGAGAAAAACTAAATTGAATTAATTAATATAAATAATGAAAAGATTTTCACATATACCTTGAACAATTGAAATACATTCTGATTATCACTAAGTGCTCATATTAACTTATATTAAAGTATTTGAATATTAATGTCATATTAATGCCTAAAAATGACAATTTGCAGCAGCCAGGGTTTTAAAATGTCCAATAAACTTTCCATCATAGGATATTTTTCGACTAGTCCTGATACTCGAAACTTGCATTGATCTCTTGGGGAGTGTTCAATCCAGGGTTGTTTTAAATTTAAGAACATGGTTACGTCCTGTCCTGAACTAGTCTACCCCTCTGACCTGCCTGATGCTTTCAGGTTCTCCTTGACTCACCCAAAGGTTACATTTTAATCCATTGTAGTATGGATTATTTTCATGACTAACCGCTTACTTGAACTTTACCATATAAGACTAGATATTAAACGAACAAATATCAAACAAGAAAATATTATAATTAAATTTGATATGAACAGCTGGCCATTCATTACATAATAACTGAGCACAAAAAGAAAAGAATAAATTACATAAAAAATTCTTCTTCTAACAATATCATGGTTAATACAATTAAAAAACTATTGGAGCTATCAAATTTTCAATTTCCGTTTCACTAATTCAAACTCCTACCATTGAGCAGAGATGGGCAAATGCCACTCTGAGTACCAAACGCCTACTATTTTAATCAAATTGAATCACTATTGGGAATTCAATCACTATTTCAGTTAATCCTTTGACATCAAGTGAAGTAGTAATTAAATTCTTTCGTACTTAAAAAGGTCGGTATTTGAGTAAAATACTTGGTACTCAGTACTCACAGTAGCATTTGGCCATCTCTGCCATTGAGTTCAAAGCGATGATGCCTGGATAATACCTCAATTCAACCAGTTGAAATGCTTCAAAATGATTTAATCTCGTAAAAATAATGAATAAATTACAAAAATTTTAGGAGTTCGTGAAACTCATCCCTTTAAAGAACTTATCAATAACTCTCACCCCGTTTAAGAACGGGTACTAAGGTATACTAAGGTATTTCTGAACAATAGGCTATAAGCAGAGTACACATTTGAACATAGTTAAGCGAAGTTTCTTCAATAAGTAAAAAAAATTGAGTAGAGACTGGTAATATTATTCATTGCTCGCTGCTATACTTTTGAATTTCAGTTTTCACTTATTAATGTCTGTATGTTTTTAAGCTTTTAATTCCAAAGGAAGGTTAAACTGTCTATATGTCAAAAATTACTGATTAGGTGTCCTTAAAGTTAACTTGGCTATAACATTTTTTCTAATCAATGGAAAATATCTAAAGCTCCAAGGAAGCTGATACATAAATAGTATCGGTTTGGATTCACTTCGTCTAAGTAACATCTTTCACAGTGCTAGAGACCTTTGGTCGTCAAAGGACCATTGTTTATTGTATTTATTAATTATAAGCAATCCTCATGTGTCAGAGAAATTACTTTAATAACTTAAATTCATTCATTTATTCTGAAAGCTTATTATATATTTCCTTTCAATGTTTTTATGTGATCATAAAGACATTTTACTCCATGTTTACATACATCATGTACACTAATATTAAACCATCATGGTTTTTTTGCCATTTTTTCAGCGCTTATTCCCACTAATTTCTTACTTTTTACGAATAATCCGTTTAGATGTTAGAATCGTCGAAAAATACTAATTCTTAATATTTACATGATACAATTATTTTTTTAATGAAAAATTGTAAAAAATGTGTAATATATTTATACCGCATGTAGCATTACTCGGTACCCCGAAATAAACCTTCCTTTTATCTTTTACTGATATATCAAATTACTCCACAGAGTTTTGCGCAAAATATAGGGAGATAACGAAAGCTGACGTAGATTTCTCATAAAATCATGATTAATAACGCAGAAACACTTTGTATAACAAAGGTCATAGTGGATCTCTGAACCACCGCAATCTGTACTAAAGATTGAAATAAATGGCTGAAATAGTACTAAGAAAAAAGTATTAATTTAAAATTAGCATCTCAAAAAACCATTAGCTGAATCAAATTTTCATAGGATATATTTTTTTTTTTTTGTATCCTTTATATCTGCTGCAAGTAAAATAAACAATGTAAAATAAAGTATATGGTAAAAATTTGATTCAGGCTAGGTAATTTCAATATTTAAAAAAATATATTTACCTTAAACTGAAATTATAGAAAATTAAAATTTTAATTTATACTAAAATTTGATTATCGAAAACATATATTTCTCCTTACAAAAGTAAACAAAAAAAGTTTGTCAAGTAAGGTCAGTGTAGCTTCCTCACCGTTTTCATTTGCTAAAAGGTATCTGTATTAAAAGGTCTAAAAATTTTCTTATGATAATAAAATCTCTAGAAGAAGACGTTTTCGGAAATTCAATAATCCCTCAACATACATGGGCTTGATATCCACGAGTTTTGTTTATCAGCAAATACTAAAATGCGAAAAAGTTCCGCATTTGCAGATTACATATTTGATAATTGGTAATTTAGAAAAAAAAACCAGTGCGTACTGAATATGTATCTCGCTACTTTTAGTGTAAATGACGTATATAAAAATTGAGTGATTTACAGAAGAGCTAAAAAATTAATTATTTCTTTATGATTTATTAGTATTATAACAGTACTACGAATGGGTGGATTCTCTAGGCCTTGTCATGTTATGTATTTCTTTGTATCACATTTTCTGAATGTATATTACATTACTTTGTACAGTTGTAAATTTCATAAATAATAATAATAAAAAAATATTAGTATAATTTTATATTTTATTGCCCCCTGCTATTTTTCATAGTAGTATAATGCTTATATCAATTGCGGACTACATAATGTCAAGAGAGATAAAAGAATAAAAATTAAAAACTTTTACATTCTACCTTTGCATTAACAGTAGTAAACATATACTTAATAGGTATGTTTTTACTCCTAAAATGGATGGAACAAAAAATCCATAAGATAAATTCAACTTGTTTATTCGGAGTTAACGAGATCAATACTTTTCTTCAGGTAGAACAAAACTTATTAAGCTAGAATATAAAAATATGAGTGAAGTTGACACAATTTTGATATTTAAGGAGACAATTGAGACCACAACGAGCTGGTTGAACTTCAATGGAAATAAACACAATCACAAATAAGACTTTTTTTGTTTGTTTTTTCACCAATTCAGAATGAATATTACTTTAAATTTATTGAAAATAACATGAAATCTATGTTACGGCAATAAGTGTCATTTCAGTAACGTTTAGAATCGACCAAATAATACAGTATAAATTAACTTTTTGAATAAAACCTCATTTTATAACCTCATAACAATATTATAATAATCTAACTCCCACTCCACATGATCAGTTTCTTCTACATTTCACATCCATTATACTATTACAATTATTTATATTAATTTTAATGACTAACTGGAATTCAATGAAATTGATACTAAGTAATTTCTATACTGTTCTCCAAATTTCTTCCAAGTTTGGATCAAATCGAATGCGCCGTTCTCAAACTATAGGTATATTAAATAACACATTTCCTGATCTGAAAACGGAAGTTTTTTTTTTTAAGTTTTAGATAGAATTTGATAAAACTGATGCCTATTTTATTTTACGTTGAGCAATCCCTAAATTCCCTCCAAGTTTGAGCTAAATCGAACATGCGGTTTTAAAGATATAGACGTATCTACAAAAATTCGTTTGCGCGTGCGTAAACGGATGTGCTGGTTAGAATTTAATAAAATTGATATGGGAACATTTAGACACCAACCCGCACAATCCATGAAAATTTTATGAAAATTGGATAAACGGTAGTAGGTGATATACCTGTTACATCAATTACAGAGATTGATTGTCACCTGTTACCTGACTACAGAGGGCGGGGTGGCCGAATGGGCTAAAGCGTGTGCACAACACTGCCGTTGAATCTAATGATATAAAAATAGTCACGAATTCGCGTCCCGGTGCCCCAGGTCTTTTAAATCCCCGCCCACACTCCCTGGCACGGGAAAACCCCGTGTAGCCTTAACGGCGAGGAAGGGGAGGACCCCCAAACAAAAAAAAAAAATTTGACTACAGACAGACACCGAATATTTTTTAAACTCTAGAAAAATGCGTAAAATAATGACGGATTCGGCAACTCAACAACTAAAACAAACTTGTTGAAAGTTCATTAATAAGGAAGTGGGATTTATTAAAATATACTAATAAATAGATCATTTTTTATTTATTTATATTTATTTTTTTGTATTAAAAGCAATATATAAATTGGTAAATATATGAATATAAATTGGTTTTATTGTTTATATAATTGGGTATTACTAGATCTCAGATTATATCACTCTATGCTTCAATTTACTGTATCGTCTCATTTTCAAGATTTAAAAATTCGAGCCTAGAGTATTTAAATATGGATATTTGTGTTTATATATTGGTCTACTATATAAATATACTTAAAAAAAACCTATCCGAGAGTATTGCTATTTATGCCCATAGTTACTGTAAAACGGGCGAATTATCTATCCAACGGTTTACCAATGATTTCTATTCTAGCCTATAATGAGAACGTCGAAGTTTTTCCACACATTATTGTGTAACTGATTGATTACATAAATGTAATTATTTTAAACTAATGTAATTATTTTAATTAATGTAATTATTTTAAACTAAAGTAATTAAGCTGAATGTAATTTAAAATGTAATGTGAAACTAAAAGTAATTTAAACAGAATGTAATTATTTTAAACTAAAGTTTAAAATAATTATATTCAGTATAATTATTTCTAGCAAAAAAATATAGCATGGTGGTAAAGCGACAAGAAACAAATCAAACAATTCCTTTAAGACTTAACACGAGTACAATTCTCACGATTCATACTTGAATGTTTTATAATAACCATATATCCATAGATTTATTTCTAATTTAAAGA
The DNA here is from genome assembly GCA_928085145.1 of Nezara viridula. Taxonomy (NCBI): domain Eukaryota; kingdom Metazoa; phylum Arthropoda; class Insecta; order Hemiptera; family Pentatomidae; genus Nezara; species Nezara viridula. Next base: position 186,053,788 of record OV725077.1, on the reverse strand, counting down.
AGGATGTGATACTCGAAAAAAATGGGTAAAAATTACAGATGGGCAAAGGTCAACTGAGAATTCTCCACCGTTCCTTTTTAATAATAGTTATTTATCAGGCGAGATGCTCTCGGATAGCGCCTTGACATTATACCGCTAGCTGGCTCATTACTTACAAGTATTTATCAAGGCGGGACTCGGTTTAGTTACATTTTGTTTAGAGATTGCTCTATCTCCTGCAACATCAGGTCTACCATACCGGCTGCCCATTATGTCCAACTCCTCCAGGTAATAGCAATCTCATTTAACGTCTGGCCCAGAGTTTTGTAAGTGTTGCGTTTTCGTTTAATTCTTGTGAAAAATTGTTTTGGACTGAAGTAATGTATTAGTGTATCAGAAACATCTTCGAGCCTTTAGAACTCACGGCCAGGAATCCCGATTTTATATTCACTGTCAACAATGAAACGATTTGTTGTCTCTATCTTGCAGGGTTATATTTCTTCTATAAGCACCTTCAACTTCTTTTACCGAGTTTCACAGTCTTTTAGAATGATCTTTTACCGCTTTTTTGCTGTATTTTTAATTTTTCTTTTAGATTTGGAGCCATGACCAATTTTTCTTTATGGTTAAACGTAGAATAGTCTTTAAAGAACAGGATTATTACCAATTACAGTCTCTTTATTATTTTATTTTATTTTTCATGGCGCTACAAGGGTCTTGGCCTCCTCCATTATAAAATGCTTCAACTCGGTGTACTTTTCACTGGTGAGACCACCTGCATTCCAAAAAATAGACTTAATGTTGTCTGGGCCTTGAGAAAGGCAGTTGCGTTGGCTTTGTGCTGGTCATGAGGGCAAAAGAGACATGAGTCGCTTTTGGTAACCTGGGTGTCTGGCGAATACGTGATGCGGCAATGTGATCGTTTGTTTGATTATACAGGGGCACGAAGAGGACGAGTTCACATCACCCCCGCTATGCAAAAAGTATAAGACAATAATGGTCAAAATATAGTTGACCGTAGATCTATAAAAGAAGAAAATGGATAGCGTGCAGTCAAAGGTAAGATAAAACGAAGAATGATAAATATTATAACAAAACATGAGATAAAATAGTGTGAAAATGTTAATGATATATCAAATATGTCTGTATGGGCAAATAAAAATAAATAAGTATATAATGAAATAAAAACTGACAATAGAATGAAAATTATCTTATTTACTTTAAAGTAAAATCAATTAAAATTCATAAATACTGCATACAATGGTAAAATGGGAAAATATTATGATATGTAATACATATAAAAAATATTGTAATATTAGGGGATAATTGATAGTATGATAATACTTTGAAAATATTTAATAAAAGTCGTTTATTTCCAAAATTAAAGTTTTCAGGAAATATTTTAAACTATATTTTTTATTACAATTGTATAACTTTTAATATTTAGATTATTTACTGAATCGGTTTTCTAAAATATTTCATTCAAAATATTAATAATGAACCACCCTAGTCTACTAAATTTTTGTTCTTCATTATATTTCACTCTATATACTCTCTTATACTCTATTTCATTTTTTTTTTTAATTATTTTTACAGTACATAAAATATCATCATTATGTAACTTGAAATATATTATAGTATCATACTTGAATTGATAAAGTTATTTGAGAATAAGTTAATTTTTAATTTATATGTATTGTCTTCAGTTGGGTTAAACTTACCTCTACATCTTTTCTTACGTCAAATACAACGTTGTTTTTTAAGTTAAACACTATTATGGTTTTAACATAAATGTTTTAGTATGTGCCAAAGATGTTAATATTAATAAAGGATTTTCTCTCTCCGTCTTTATTTTATATACTTATTTATTATTTATGTCATTTCTTAAATATTAATTTATCTAAACTAAGCCTAAAGACTATGGGGGTTTTCAATTTAAGTATGTATAATAAGCTCTTAGTTATTTTTAATGCATTATGCATTCGTGTATTCATATCGTAACAGTAGAATTTCAAAATTTTAGCCTACCATTTTCTTTGAAAGGAAACCCATACTCCGGAAATCACGAGGGGATGGGTTAAATAGATGTGCGACAAACTAAATTAATAAATGAATGACATTAAAAATTAACTTATTATTTTGGTTTATAAAATGCTTTAAATTACACTTAAATAAACTATTTTTTATGATTTTTTACGAGAAAAAGTAGTATTAACTCTGGGTGAATATCAATCTTTTCTACATGTTCATACTCCGTGGTACAGACCCCTTTATATCGAATTATTAACATGCGCCTGAAACTTCGTAAATAGTTTAATCTCATCGTAACTATTTTATTTACGAAAACTCTTGGAATTGGGGAGATTTCAATCTGGAGGGGGGAGGGCAAACTTTGTCTATTTAATTAGATACTAAAAACTCGTAAATACTCATCTGCTTTCTACTTGGATCGTAAGATAATTGATCACAAAATCGAGAAAAAAATATTGGGCCGTTTGTCTTATATAACCTCGTTATTTTGAAAACTTGGGTGCGTATGTCACGCCAAAAAGCTCAATATTTTTTAAGGCCACCTTTTTCTCGATTTTGTGATCAAATTATCTTACGATCCAAGTAGAAAGCAAATGAGTATTTACGAGTTTTTAGTATCTAATTAAATAGACAAAGTTTGCCCTCTCTCCAGATTGAAATCTCCCCAATTCCAAGAGTTTTCGTAAATAAAATAGTTGTAAGTTACGATGTGAAGAAAATATTTACGAAGTTTCAGGTGAATGTTAATAATTCGATAAAAAGGAGTCTGTACCATGGACTATCAAGGTAAGTGCACACACTAAATATAATTTTTTTCACAGTATTGAATATAGGCGTTGTATATTCTTTTTTCCTTGTAAATGGCATTTTATGATGTAGTTAGATCCTTATATTTACCAGCTTCAGCCCTCGGAAGCCGAAAAACATTTTTTTTTCCGGGCGAGTGATTTTCGTGAGAGAGAAAAAACATGAAACAGTCACGGAGTCGTGCTTGTAGAGCAGTAACTTAGACGTCAAACAGATCTGGCTGTCAAAAAGTGTTGGAGTGACATTTGATCAGCCGACAGATGTTTATAGGGTCTAGTTCTCAGTTATGAGAATCAGGTTGATGTAATTCAGTAGCATTAGCAGATTACTTAGACCAAAGAAATAACTGAAATAAAAAAAAAACAGGATACAGTTCTGTTCTTTGGACACTACAAAGATTGTGCATAATCGCTGTCCTTGTTGCAAAGTATGGTGGAGTATCACAAAGCTGATTCAAAGCTTGTAATTGACACATTTCAGTCAATTGGCCTAGGCTTGGAGGTCAAGGTTAGATTGTAGTAAGAGTGTCAATCATTGATTTGCCTTGCTATCCTCCGGACCACCCAGATCTTAAGAGAAAAGTATTTCACATAAGCATTGGCTCGGGTAACTATTGGATTATTGTTAAATACGATAGAAGTCTATAGGTCATCTTGTAAGTAAGATTAAAATTTTAAAGGGGTGATTGCAGACCTTAAGAGCTACAACAAAGTTTATAGAAACCATGGACCGATATTTTGCATAAAAATAGGAAATTGAAGTTTCCTTAATAATAAGCATAATAAATTTAAAAGTTTTTAATTTAGAAAATAAACAATTGTTCCATAATAAACTTGAAAAAATTTCTTTATATATTATTAGAGTTTATCTTGGTTAAAACCATGGATAACTCACGATTTCATGAAAACTAACTAGCGGTCAAAAAAACCAGCATTTCTTGAATTTTATATAAAACTACAGATTAAAGAAATATTTTGATGAGCCTGGAGTAATAACAAGTCAAAGGGGATCACAAAGCATTAATCCCTTTGAGAAAAAGTCATAATTCTCTCTAAGATTAACGATAGAAGTATTAAAATAAAACGTGGACTTCAGTCATCAATTGCCTGTTCAATAATTAACAGATTCAAGATACGGTACCGGAGTCCACGGGATACAGAGGTACCGGTGGATATATTTACTAAGGTCAATGATAAAAGAGACGTTCAGGAGTTCTAATACGGACGCTGTACAGAGATATGTTGCTCGTATTTGGAAACTGTGACTGCAGAAATACAGCAGTTTCGTCTACTTAAAATTCTATTATCTTGAACTGTTTTTAGCAATTCTTTCTTATTCACTAAAAAATGTGACCATACAAAATTAGTCAACAACTTTTCCGTACGGAATCGACCCACGCATCAAATGAACGTTTTTGTTGGAAATTTGGTCTAAAATCACCACCCAGGGCTCGGCCATTAAGAACTGAGAAATTTCTCATCATCTTCGTATTGCTCTGTGTGCGAATGTTAGCGCGCAGAAGCTTGCTGAACTCAACTTGCACGCTAGGGTTCCCGTCTAAGGCACTCAAGGCACCGCAGTACTTCGAGCTGTTCGCCTCCACATTTGTCGCGAACACGCTGCCTGGACGGAAGATGACGCGTCACCGACATCCTCCTGGAATGTGTGGTATTTTTTGGCCCGTTTATCGATGTCCGTTTTCTTTTCATGAAGGATAATGTTCGACGAACATCACAAATGTTATATGGAACTATCTTGGCGAGTTTAGTGGCCGCAACAGAAACCTCCAGATGGCCCCCAAGTATGTGAATATGATCAGATTCAAGATCGGTTAGTCAACTTTGCAGTACGCCTGCGAGAGTACAGGCCGCTATTCAAGTAAGGAAAGGCAATGCAGAAGGCAATACAAGAGACTTTGAAGTCACAATTAAAGATTATGGTGTGTCCACTCACATGATTTTTCTACCGAATTGTAACAAATTCATAAAATTTTAAATATGACCTTAAAAAAAATTAAATCATATTCATTTTTCTAAAACCGGTTATAAAAAGTACCGTTCACCGATAACAGTAGGATTTTTTAATGAACTAAAGCAATGTGAACGGGGACATGAACAATTATTAAAAAAAATCAATACACTGTTGATTATTTTTTGGATAATGCTTTTTGGATAAAAAAAGCTAATCTTCCCTCCAGATTTGAGGTTTTAAGTTTTAAAATACTTAGAACCCAAAACTCGGATACGAAATCCTTCCTCCGTACGGCACAAGTGGGCCGATCGCCGATCTAGGAGGACAACAACAGCTTTCAAAATATGAGAAATATAATATATCATCTTTTTTACAGATAGTTAGTGATCTAAAAAGTGCCTTAGTAAAGTTACAAAGGTAGTTAAGCTCTCGAGTAGTGCCAAAGAGGAAGGTTTGGGCGAGCAGGCTTTCAGTCCCACCAGTTGACAAATAGTTCGACCATTTCTTTATTTATAGTCTAAATCAATGCCTGTTTGTTTTATGGTTTAAAAATGCTTTTGATAATTCAGTTAATCATATGTTTTTTTCACTGGATTGATTTAGGTTCAGCCAGTTTGATGTTGGTTACAATTGCATTTAAAGAATGAATTCGATCAGTTCTTTGAAATACATAAATAACGATTATGTAGTCTATGTAATATCCTGCCCGGTATCCCACCGCTGCAATTTTTTTTTGAGCATTTTTTTTATATTCTTTCATAAAATAATCATCAAATTTTGCGCAGCTTTGCGCTAAGCACAGTTTTTTTAATTATTTCGGAAAAGGTAATAATAATAAAAGGCAAGAAAGGGGAGAATCAGAAGAAAAAAAATTAAACTAATTAAATGCCATTAATACGTTAGTAACGACAAAGTTTATAGTTGTGTTTTTTGTTAAATATTTTACCATTTGACATACAACTAATAACTTTATTGAAATAAAATATTATAAATTCCTTGAGAAGAAGGCAGAGCAGTAATAAAGTGATAAATACCTTCACTTTCTCTCTTTCTCAGATTACACAAAGAACAAACACAGTATTCGTCCTGCCGTCATTGTTCAATAAGTCCGAGCTTTCCAGTCGAGGTATGGAACTTTATGACACTCCGTTTCCAATGTCATTTGTAATAAATCCTTTTTCTTATTTAATCTTACCGAGGATAGGAATGTAATAATATTTTCCTTTATGATTTCATCTGAGTCTTCATCATCTCTTTTTTTTTTATTATTATCATTAGGTAATTGTACTATGACATTAAACCTTCCATAAATGTTAGTCGACACGGTCCTACAGAGCACCCGGAATATCACAAAAGCAATGATAAAACACTTTTATTGAAAAATGATTGAAACTGACTCACTCAAGAGCAATAAATTTCTATTCATACCATTTTTACACACCAAAAAAAAAAAAAAAAATAAACTAACCAGACAAACATTAATAATAATAGTTATTAAAATAATATCACTAGTTAAATAACTAGATAGATTAAATTAAATTATAAGTAACCAAGATATGTAAGATTAAAAAATAACATATATTATTTAAATAAATCATTTTCAGTAATAAATATTTTCCACGAAATCAAATCCCACTGAGAGAATACAAAGGAGGCAACTCATACAAAAGCAGAGAAATATGAAATATCAGCCCAAATCAAAATTAAAATAATTTAAAAAAATAAAAAATATAGGAGCTGTAACTTTATGTTGTGTAATATAACAAAAAACATTCAGTTAATTTTATGTAGAAGTCTATCTGTGCCAAAAATTCGGTCAAATTAAAAAAACAATTTTGAATCGTATCCCTTGTATTGTTTCAGTGCTTCATATTCACTAATTTTGATGTTATAAATTAATTACGAACTTCATAGTAACATTTAATTTTACAATAAATTAACTTCTTATCATTCGTTACTATCCAAGCGATTCTGATGAATGTCCAAGTTTCTATTTATAATAAAATCAATCTCAAGTTACAAAAACGTTTAAATATGCCTAAAAGGTAGCTTCATTTTTAAAGTTGAATTATTTATGAAAAAAAAAAATTTATATCCCTCCGAGGCGTCTGAAAAGAAGATGGGCTCGAGATCTCCTTTTGTAAATACAATTTTAGAGTGCTACCAGTGGGTAGTTTCTCAATAACTGGTTTCATGTTATTATATTCTTTTTTTCACATTTACTGAATGTATCTTTATTTGTAATACAGTTGTAAATATTATAAACAACATTTTCGCCTTCGCTGTTTCCCAGATTATTAGGTTATTATATACCAATCGATTACTTTTTACAAAGAATAAGAAAAAAATATTGATTACAGAATCAAATACGTTTTTAAGTATTTTAAATAACTAAAACTAAACGGGGCTTCGGTAAAGTAACCATGTACATTATTGCTAAGAAAATGAAAGTCACATTCTTTATAAGTATTATTGAAAACTCATAAATACGAATTATCATAGATACCAAAAAATGCAAATTTCAGTACTTGATTTTCGAGGGGTCTTGTTTTTCCGCCAGTCAACTACAGCATGCATAAATTACCAAGATTTTATACAAATTCAATCAATATTAGCACATCCGCTATAAAGCTGAATTGCCGCTCTTCCGAACTACTTCAATAGGTTTTGGAATTCATTCCATTTTAAGCTAGGAATTCAGAAAATCTCCTCAAGCATATTTATTTTATATCTTTGGTTATTATTTGTTTGCGGGAGTCGGGTTATATAAGTCCTTATGCTTTTAAATTTTTTATTCTACTTCCAACGACGTTTGGAGCTGATTAGTTCGTTATCAAGTCATATATAAATAACAATTTGACAAAGATAATTTACAACTATGATCGCTCATTATCTAGTCATATAAAAAGCGAGAGCTTACCAAAAGAAAAAAAAAATTTTTCTACAGAAATGTATTTTAATACACTATATTTTAGAGTTTTTTGGGGGTGCGATATCTAAAGCGAAAAAAACTTTACTTTAGATATCCGTCCTGTTTAGAAAAATATTTTATTTGGAAGACAGCTACCATATGAGAGTAAATTTGACCTCACGCGGCTGTGTGATAGTAAACATTTTTTGACCTAGTATCATCAAAAACAGATTCATTAAAATCTGTGATTCTACGTCCGTAACCCCTTGTAAGTCCCATTCATTAACTGTGAAGGTATTCTATGAAGTATATATGTATTAAACGCCTTTAAATACTGGTTTGAACGTAACATTGTCTGTTCATGAAGATTTTTTTTTTTTTTTTTTTTATTGAGTATTATAACAATCTGTCTGTTGGACATTGGTTAGTAGGATGACATTCACACCAGATGTATAAAAAATAAAATAAATAGAACAAAATAATAATCAAAAGTATATACAATAGACAATAAAATAAAATAACCTAAAAAAATAAGAAAATTAAAACTAAGGAAAAAAAACACAGGCATACCTATATACAATCAGGCGAGGGAACTCCAGGAGAACCCTGCGCTACTCTCCCAACCGCGTCACTGGTACTAAAGCCAGCGGAGATTGGTCGAGAGCACTTTAGCCACATACACACATGTCTTGAGTGAAGAATCTGGCCATTGCCAGAACTCCAATTTATATAATCTACAAAAGGTCGCGAGGCCACTGCCGTTTCAACCTTCTTGGAGGATTATAGGGATGGGAGATGCTTGATAGGGATTGTGCAAGAGGATTTGGGTGGTAAGTAAGGTTCTGGTGAAATTTGGAGAATTTTTCTGGGATAAGGGCTAGGACAAATGGGATGTTAAGGTCATGATGTAGGGTTTTGTTGGATACATAGAAAGGAGCATCGACTATTGTTCGAAGGACTTTAGACTGGAAGGATTGGATGCGCTTGATGTTAGAAAATTTTGCTGATCCCCACAGTTCTAGTCCGTAAGTCCAAATAGGTTTCAGTATTGTCTTGTAGATCAGTAGCTTGTTTTCAATGGAAAGTTTAGATTTTCTGCTTAGTAGTCGGTATAGTTGGCCGTATCGTCGGTTGAGTTCTTGTCTTTTGAGTCTAGTATGCGGGTTCCAAGTTAGTCTTCGGTCTAAATGAAAGCCAAGATACCGGACTGTGTCTGAATAAGGAAGCTGGATGGAATTAAAGAGTACTGGTGGACAGGAATTGCGTCGGAGTGTAAAGGTAATATGTTGGCATTTAGATTCATTAACTTTAATGCGCCAGTTATTACACCAGTGCTCAATCAAGGTGAGGTGACTTTGGAGATTTAAGGATGCTATTTCGGGATCAGAGTTGGATGATAAGATTGCGGTGTCGTCAGCGAATGTTGCAAGAAAAGTATCGGGATGAACAGGGATGTCAGCAGTAAAGAGGATGTAAAGCACGGGACCCAAGACGCTGCCTTGGGGAACACCGGCTTTAACGGAGTAGATATTGGAAAATTCTGTTCCACAGCGAACTCGAAAGGAGCGGTCAGAGAGGTAGGATCGGAGGACTAGGTACAAGGACTGAGGTAAATGGATTTTAAGCTTGGAGAGCAGTCCGGAGTGCCATACCCGGTCAAATGCCTGTGCAATGTCCAGAAAGGCACCCGAACAGTATTCCTTGTTTTCTAGGGCTGAGGAAATATGATCAACAACTCGGAGTCCTTGTTGAACAGTAGAATGTTGAGAGCGAAAACCAAACTGATGGGAAGGGATATTTTGGGATTCTATAATGGGTAGGATTCGTTTCAAAAGGATCTTTTCAAAAATTTTTGAAAGGATTGGGAGTAGGCTGATTGGTCTATAGGATGTTGAGCTATTGAGAGGTTTTCCTGGTTTTGGGAAAAGGATAATAGTGGAGTGTTTCCATAACAGAGGGAAGTGGGTGGTGCGTAGGATACAATTGTAGATATATGTAAGGAATATGACTGCTTTGGATGGAAGTTGTCGAAGGATTTGAGGTGTAAGGAGATCATGTCCAGGAGCTTTACGGGGGATTAGTTTTTTTAATTGAAATTTTACTTCGGAAGGATGAATAGCTTTTGGGGGCAAGGAAAGTGGGATTGGTGATGTAAGGAGTTCTTCTACTGTTACGGTGTGGGCAGGATGGGATTCCGGATGTGAAATAAATGTATTGGATAGGTGAATGGCGAACTCCTCAGCTTTATCTTCGTCAGATGCTGCCCAGGAGCCATCACCTCGTCGGAGAGGATGGGAAATGCGGTGAGGATTTAGGATTTTTGTTGTGGTTTTCCAAAGGGAATTGTCGCGAGAAGAGAGGGAGGATAGGTAGGAGTTGAAGGATTGTGATCTGAAGGTGGCTAATTCCAGTTTTAATTGTTTGCAGTAGTAATTATAGGAGCAGCGGTCGGTAGGATGTCGGGTACGTTGCCATAATAATCTGGCACGGCGTTTGGTGCGGATTAGGTTAAGGAGGTGTTGGGGTAGAATGGTCTTTATAGGAATTCTGGAGGAGTCTTTTGGGAAGGAGGCAGTCCAGGCGGCTTGTTGGATTGTGGTAGTAAAGGAATTTACGGCACTATCAAGGTCATCGGGAGTTTTGAGGGATATGTTGAGATCAATATTATCGGAGATTATTTGGCGGAAAAGGTCCCAGTTTACTGGGCCCCTAATGAATGACGGTGGAGAAGGTTTGGGAACAGGTTCAAGTGAAACATTAAGGATTAGAGGACTATGGTCAGAGGAAAGTTCATTTAGACGTGTAATGGAACAATTGAGGGGACTTAAGCCGCTGTGGATAAAGAAATCAAGAAGATCAGGATTACGGTTGGGATCTGTGGGCCAGTAGGTAGGAGAGTTGGAGGAAAGGAGGTGAAAACGTTGGGAATTGAGTGCAGACAGCAGGGTTCGGCCCCCCAGCAGGCCACGAGAATTCGTGGTTCTGGAACCCCATTGTTGGTGCTTGGCATTTAGGTCTGCACCCAAGATGAAGTGATGTCCTAAGGAATCGAGGAGAGAACTGAATTGGGCATTGGATATGGATCGGTTAGGAGGGCAATACGCTGATGCAAGAGTGACCGGAAAGGAGAAGGTTTTTATCACGATAGCGGTGGACTGTAGGAAATCATGTATTGGTAATGGGAGTACGTGATGGGAGAGGGATTGGTGTACAATTACAGCAGTACCGGCATGTGCTTTTCCGTCAGGGTGGTCAGTACGATATGTCAGGTATTGTGGTATATTGAAGTGCTGTTTAGTGGTTAGTCGAGTTTCAGTAATTAGTGCCACATCAATGTTCTTGTCAAGTAGTAAAGTAGATAGTTCGTCTGTATGATTTCTAACACCATTCGCATTCCAAAGGAGAATGGATACGGGTTTAGGGATGTGAGTCATTTAAGGATTTTTCAAAGGAGGGATGAGGTGAGATACGAGATTCGTGAGGAGTGATATGAGTGGAGTAACAAGGGATTTGAAATCGGTGAGGAAAGATGCTAACAAACTTGTGAGATCTGTTGCATTTGAAGGAGGAGGAATATGAGGAATTTGTTGTTGGTGGTTAGGTATATTAGGATGAAGAGGATTTTGAGGTTGGGTTTGAGGTTGTTGTTGTGGCAGGGCTTGACATTTATCGGTTAAAGTCTTACCTCTAAGTAGTTGGGAGAATGATACATCATTGTTTACAATTCTGGAAGGCTCTCTCTCTCTTCTTGTTCTTAGTGCTTCATCTTGAATCCGGTTTTTCTGGTGTCTGGTTTTGAGATTCTTGTAAATTTGGCAGCCTTTGTAGTTGGCCGGGTGTCCCTCCAAGCATAGGGCACATACTGCTGGATCTTGTATAGGTTTGGTGCACTCTACAGATTTGTGCTGTTCACCGCACTTCACGCAACGCGGCAGATGGTGGCAATATGTCTTCGTGTGGCCATAGGTCTGACAATTATGGCACTGCACGATGTCTCTCTTGGGATATGGCTTCTCAACTTTCACCATTGTGTAGTATATTCTTGTGATATCATATATTTTTTCGATACCTGGTGATGGCTCCAAGTCCACGAAAAACAATGGTAGTGGGATCCTATTTCGTAATCCTGGCTGCTCCCTGTCCTCCTTCAAAACGTTTGTTACCTGGCGTACATTGAAACCAAGCGTCGTTAGTTCTTCTTTAATAACTTCAGTGGGGGTTGAGGAATGTAAATTTCTTATCACTACTCGTAAAGCTCTTTCCTGCCTCAGCTGGTAAGTGTGAAAATTCGCATTTGTTTCTGATAAGTACTTCACTATTTTTCGGTAGGCTTCTGCAGAATCAGGTGTTATTTTGGTGTCATTGGTCCTGTTAAGGCATGAATAACTGCCAGAGCAGATTTTATTTAGTTGGGTGCAGAACATCTGTAAATTTTTTATATTTTTCACAAATATCGGAGGAGGTTTTGGTTCTCTGGGTATTGCTGCAGACTCCATTACTTCTCTGTCATTTTGAAGCACTTGGTAGGGGTTTGGAGTAAAGAAAGGTGATTCTTCAATCGTTTCTTGTGCAGATGTACCTGGTTGGGGCTGAGGTTCTGGTTCTGAAGTGTTCATTTTGGTCACTGGAGGTATTTCTCGTAGGCAGCGACGAGTCCTTTGTTTGGCTGGTGAGCTAACTCCGTCTGACCGAGACCTCTTGGGCACCTTACTGGCCATCACTTGCTGATCATACCGCATATCATAAGAGAAAAAAAAATAAAAAATAAAATTTTTTTTTTTTTTTCTTAGAATAACAAAAAAAAAAGATGCCAACAGTAAATATCAACTGCTCTGATATACACTTTAACTGTATCACGTGAATAATCAGAGAGATTCCGCTATAAAATTGGTAAAAACTGAGAGAGGAGTTGAGGAGACAACCTTCTCATCAGCTGATCCACTGCCTTCCCATTAAAACAGATTCATTAAAATCTGTGATTCTACGTCCGTAACCCCTTGTAAGTCCCATTCATTAACTGTGAAGGTATTCTATGAAGTATATATGTATTAAACGCCTTTAAATACTGGTTTGAACGTAACATTGTCTGTTCATGAAGATTTAAAAGTGGTAATATACAGGATATCTCGTAAGTAGAGGAATGTATTTAAATGGGTTATTGTAGAACTCATGAACTACAAAAAAAGGTCATCTTAACAATGGTCGAATTTCAGGCAGAAAAAAAAGAAATTAAAATATTACGTTTTTTTTTTAGTATGTCAAGTTATTTAAAGTAATTACCAATCGCTTCACAGTAAACCACAAATCTATAATGCTTATAAAAATGTGATTTTTGATATTGTTAATAACTTTATTATTACGTTTGGGGACTTGCCACTTGTTCAGTGAGCTAAGAGAGAAATGTTTCGAGCAGCGGACCTGTTCTCCAGAAGAATTATTCGGTTTCTTTAAGGGTTCTAACTGGAAAGGCTTAAGCAATTATGTACGGCAGGCCACATTGCAAAGATCTCAATTAGTCAGATAGTAAACTATTGATACATTATCGTGTTTATTTATTGTAACGTTTGTTTTATTATTATATTGTATTTGATGATTATTATTATTGTTGAATTTAAGTTTCTTATTTATTGGATTTGTGATGTATTAATGTTTGTTTTTTTGAAAATCTATTTAAACAAATGAGACAGTGAAAAAGAAAATTGTTAGAATGGATGTATAAAAACATAATAATACTGCAGATATATTATTGCTCAGTTATTTTAGTTATAAATGTAATGAATATTTATTATTAATTACACACAGACCTCGACAGACGGAATTTTCCATTGTCTATGTGTTGTGGCTTGTATATATATTTTTTACTTTGTATATTTTTTTAAAAAAGTTTAATAAACACGTTTTCATTCATTCATTCATAAAGCTAAAAATTAAAATACTTATATTAATAACATGAAATAATGTCTAACTTAATTAATTAGAAACAACTAAGCTATTTAATTTCACATCGATAAAACGACTCTAATTATAATCGTGTGAATCGTTGTCGAGAGAATTATGAAAATGCCTAAAAGCAGTGAGATGAAATGCCACTTCTGACCGATTTTAACGAAAATATTCCAGCCAGATATCTAGCACAAATAAGTATTTTAAATTTCGCTTTTGGAGCTAAGCTGTTCAGATACACTCAGATACCATTTTGCAAGACTTGAAATTATTTGAGCTAAAAAACTATTTCTGTTGAAAATTTGGGTTTGAATTTTTTTATGATTGCAATACATTCTCTTTCTAAATACTTCATACATGGGTAAATGAAATTTAAAAAAAAAAACTTCTAGAAATTAAAATTCTTAATTTTAGCCGTTTTTAAAGGCTTCATGAATCATGATTTTGGCAGTTTGTTACGATGATTGTTTAGGTGTGTATTATGTATATAAATGAAAATATTATGTACAATTCGTGTGTTAAAAATTATATTTAACCTGTTGTGGTAGACCTTGCTTTGATTAATATTTATAATTTTTTTGAAATTGGAAGCTATATTTTGAACTTTCTTCTTGCATTCCAATGTTTCCCATAAATATACCATCTGTATTAAATCTTTTGCAAAACGGTTCAATTAACATTTCTTTCGGTTTTACTGCACCTACATATCGTCGGCACCATGTTAAAGTAACGATTTTGATCCTGCCCGAGGTTGTGCATTCGTTCCTTGACATGGCTCCGACGATATATTTAACATTAAATCTTTAATGCTAAAGCATTATAATAAGAAAACGAATTTTCTGTAGTGTCAGAATTTATGGAGTAATTGACGCAACTTAAGTTACTCTGAACTATTATTGACCTTCACGCCTTCGACTCCGTCGTTAATTTCAACTAGGAATGATATTTAAATCGGTTCGGACTGTGGATGGGATTGAAGTACCTCCATCTATCATCAAAGGTCAGTATTGAAATGGGCCTTTCAATGGAAGACCTCAGAGCTAGGTCATTAGGAAAATAGCATCCAATAGAACAGCTGTTGAGGAAGATTTATTATCAGATTTGCCGAAAATGGGGTGCCTATCTGTCAGGTCGAGGGGGAGTATCTGCCTAAGGAGGTATCGTATTATGGTTTACCACTTTTTTTTTTTTTTTTTGTTACCGCAAAGAAGATCCAGTAGCCTTGGCATTTAACTGAGCTGCCCTTGTAGATGAAATATTGCACTTGCATTTAATTTGTTTCCTTTAATCGCTATGAGTATGTCACCTAATGTCAATGCCGAAACTAGGAAAGAGCCAAGGAGGGCATTTTTATTTTAAAATCAGATAAAAATCCTTTATTTATGTTTTTTCCTTACATATTTATTTCAAAATATATCTTTTCATTCATTCATACCTCTTTTTTTTGTCTTTTAAATGTTATTCATTTTTTCGCAACTAAACATCCTTTATATACTGTTAAAATACTATATTAAGAATGTTTCGGAACATCTATATATATTATTTATTTCTCCTAACGGTCTATTACTTTACATAGTCAAAATCAACAATAAAATAAAATTTAGGAGTGGTTCAGCATTAAGTATTATCATATTTTATAAGTAAAAATCTGGCGCTGGGCAACACACAACTTTCACTTGCCGCTCCAATGTGAATAAAAATTATTTTCTGGCCATGTTGGGCTTTCATAAAATTAATTGCATTTTTAACTGAGATAAAGCTAAAACAATACAGCTAACAAATCATAAATACTATTAAAATAATAAAAGTAATATTTACGATTATGGATTGTACGAATATTAATTATCAAACCGTGATTTTCCATTGCAAAGTTTACTAAAACGGAATCAAGAAATTTCCATAATCTATCATAGACAGTTTAAAAGTTGTCACACAGATTGTAAATGGATTCTGTTGGAATATTGCAAAGGGAAAATTCATCAAATTATTCACTAATTTATTTTTTTTACATAAAGATTTTTCAAAAAAAAAGACGATAGATACCTAATTATTTAAATATAATATCAGATCTAGAGTTATTAAACTACAGTAAATATATTTAAGGTTATAAACGTATCGATGAAATATTTTTATATTTCGCTTCTTCTTTGACACAAGTGTAATGAAATAATATCTTAAACAATGGCATTGCCTTGAATCCGTGGATTTTAAATACATTTTTTAAAAAAATTCAAATGTTTAAATTTAGTTAGAAAATTTTATTTAATTTCCTTTAAAACATGTGATTTACGTTTAACATTATTAGTTTTCAAAAACTATTATTTATAATTTTTCGCCACTGTCCGTTATCTTCTAAAACTTTCTACATTAGATATTGTTTTTTTCTACAATTCTCCACTTTCCAAAGATATATTATACATACACCTTCTGACTAGTATTTCCGAAGATTCATTTTCGACCTGGATAAATATTTTTATTTTTTTTCTCCTTTATTCAATTAACAAATTCTTTCAATAGCTATATTGAACATTTTTTCTATAACTCTTAATAATGAGAGATAGTAATTATTTAAAATAAACCATATTAAAGGTACTTTAGAGGAAGACGCATATAAACATTGGGCATTTAAGCCCTGTAAAGTGATATCAACGGGGATAAGACCTTTTTATACAATTATATTATACAATGATACACCGAGTTTCATCAAAATCGCTTGAGCCGTTTTTGAGCAAATTGTAAAAATGTGTTTCACCGTTGATATAAAGTGACACTTCCAGTTAGCCGATTTTAGGGGAAAAGTTACTGTGACATCAAAGGCATATACCTGTCTTAAATACTTAATATCAGTTTTGTACGACTTTTTACGTTTCGTTGTGTTCGAGCAAGAGTGTTCACATACAGACACACAAACCATTTTTCGGTACTTGCTTATTTGGACTCAGGGTACCTCAACAAAAAGTGTACTTCCGTTAAAAACTCAGACTCGAAAATTTTCACGATCGCAATACTTAATCTTACTATATATTACATATATATAGATAAGTGAAAGTAAAAATGTAATCAAAAAAACAATAAATAAATTATGAAAGACTAGTTTAATTAAAATTAAGCTTACTGCACCCCACACCTTCCACACACTCCCCTCCCCTTTCTTGAAATATAGCTTAAGAAAATTGCATTTTGAATTAATTGCATACAAATATATTAGTGTAAAGAAACCATTTATTGAAACTTAATAGGAGTTTAATGTTGAAATGATACTAGTGTTATTCATATTGTTATTAAGTATAGATAGAAAATTTAAAAAAAAAAACAGTTGTTAATAAAGTTATTTTTTAATTTAAAGTATTTTATTATGAAATCATTATTGAATTGGAACGAAAATCTCATAGAAAAGCGAGAAAATATTCGGCTTCTCGGCGAAAGACTTCCTGACCTTGTAATTGGAAAACAACTGAAAAGACGCCGTTCAAATGTTGAGGCAATAATTAAACATTATAATTTAACTAATCGTTTATCAAAATCAATAAGTGGTAGATCCTAAACATTTGTAGATTGTTACAAGCGGAATCCATTAAAACGAATAAGATGTGATAAAAAAAAATAATAAAAAAATTACCAATAAATCATTGCCTTCAACATGTCTCTGTACGGCATATTAATGTGCGCTTGATTCCTAAGACAATATTAAGGTCATTACTGAGGCACGGTGGGGGGAGCGGGAGAGGGAGGCAACATCACTTTATTCACCCCTAATTTAATCAGGGGAGATTTTAGTCCCAGAGTAATTATTTTTTCAATTCATTCATTCATCACATACGAAACGAAAAAAAAAATACAAAGGTTTCAAATATTGTTTCCCGAAATCGGTCTTGTCAAGAAAAATTGTTTTTATGATTATTCACTATTAAAAATATTCACTAATTATTGACAATTTTAGTTACTATATGTAAATAATTAGTATGACCAATATACTTTTGCATTTAATTCTTCCCATTTTTCATTCGGGCTTAGTTAGTCTCTCCTATCCCTAAGCCGAGTCTTGGTCTCGCATTTGGGTAACATCAGTTTCAATGAAAGATTCAGAAAACTGCAGTTGTATAGATGCTCTTTAGTTTTTATGAACTTTCAATCCCCCTTTCTAGCAGTTAAAAGTGCAGTACAATCTCTATCTAGCACCATCCATCCCTACAATCCTCCTCGCAGGTTAAACGATAGTGGCCTCGTGATATTTTGTAACATGTATATATTGGAGTTCTGGCAATGGCTAGATTCTCCACTCAAATAATGAGTGTCTGTGGTTGTAGCGCCCTTACGCAACCATCGCTGGCTTTTAATACCAGTGAAGTGGTTGAGGGAGAAGCGTAGGGATCTCCTGAACTCTCGCTTTTCCCTCCATAAGTGGTGTGACAAGTATGATTCGGAGTTCCCATTGCCTAGTGCAAATAGGTATGCCTGCGTCTAAGATGATTATTTTTATTACTTTTCTTTATTTCTATAAAAAGAACATTTTAATTCTATTTTTTTTTTATTATTACTACTACTTATATTTTCTTCCTTCATTATGATATTTTATTTTGTTCTTATTTCACTGTATATTATTTTGAAATAACCTTATTTATTTTTTGATTTTTTAAATATGATGTGAATATGCTCTCTGAACTATAATATAAATGTCCTTTATTGAGACAGATTGTAATATTTGTCAATAAACAAGTAATCTATTTAAAGAAAAAAAGCTTAGTAGCTCTGAAAACCTTAAAGGAAATCAAGTTTTGCCGTCGTGTAGAAATATAAGGAATGCTAATGACCCTTCGGGGAGGCATTACCACATTAAAAAAAAAATAGTTAACAACAAAACAATAGAACTGAAAGATTGAAAAAAAAAATATGAATTATATAAGCTACAAATAACATAGAATGAATAGATTAGTTAAATAATTAAAAATATATAGATATAGTATACTAATGCAAATGAGAATAAACACTTATTAAGAAAAATGTTATTTACGAGTATATCATTATATATATATATATACACTGAGAGGCAAAAAATTTCACCCACTTGATTTTTTCATGTCTTCATCTAAAAATATTTCTGCTTTGGATTGGTCTATTGTTTTTAATGAATAAATAGGTAATCTTTTTGTTTTTTTTCAATTAGGAATGTTAATATAGAGGACAATAACCATCAATCCTTAATTCAATGAAATTATTCTAGATTCCAATGTTTACTTTCTATGGAATCAAAATGTTTATTCAGTATCGTTAGTTCAGCGCCGTTTCTTGCAGCACATTTCTTAGTCTCCGGCTTTTAATTTTTTCAATATTAAGTTTAAAAATGCCTCTTAATGCTGAGGATGTTGCGCGTGGTGTGGCACTTATTGATAATGGATGTTCCATTAGATATGCAGCTAATGCCATCGGAGTTCCATATGAAACTTTACGAGACGCCGTCAGGCGTTTTCGGAAAACTGGTTCTTACAATAGAATGCCCGGTTCTGGCCGTCCTAGGGTAACAGAACCACGGGATGACCGGTTTTTGACTTTGAGAATTTTACGAAACCGTCACCTTACCATTGTTCAAGCGATTCATCAGCTCGAAGAAGTTCGAGGTGTGCAAATTTCTGAACGTACCGCTCGGAGAAGATTAGATGAGTATGGATTAATGGCTTTTCGTCCAGTTAGAGGATCAGAGTTGACCAGAACTCACAGAGTAACACGGCTGACAGAGAACAAAGACTCACAGAGAACACAGCCATTGGACTATGGACGAATGGAGTGCTGTACTTTTTACAGATAAGTCAAGATTCGCTCTTCGATCTCCAGACGAGCATGAAAAGGTGTGTCGAAGAAGAAACGAAAGATATGCAGCCTATAATTTATCCCAGAGCCAACCTTTCCTACGTGGTTCCTTAATGGTGAGGGCTGGTATTTCAATGGAGCGCCGCACAGAATTGGTTGTTGTTCATGGAGGGTCTTTGACGGCCATTCGCTATGTAGATGAGATTTTGGAACCTCATGTGTTGCCTATCCTCAACGAAATCGGCGATCGTTCTATTCTAATGCACCCCCACATGTCGCCCGCATAGTGCAGACGTTCCTTCAACAGAACAATATTGAGGTTTTAGCCTGGCCAGCACATTCTCCAGATTTGAACCCCATTGAGCATTTATGGGATAACCTCGGAAGACGAATAAGAGCGCGTGCAACACTTCCTGATACACTGCAGGACCTTGAAAGGGCTCTTCGGGAGGAATGGGCTATCCTCCAGCAAAGGGACATTTCCTGACTAGTGGAAAGTATGCCGAGGCTTGTTCAAGAAGTAGTGAAGGCAAGAGGAGGAAACACGCTCTACTAAACGATGATGTAATTAATTTCTTTTAGAATAATAATAGTTCGTTTTTCAATTTGTTTTTCTCTAATCTTTCTTACCCAATCAGACACGCCAAAAACTATGGCGCATGACTCTTCCCTTCTAAGAAATTGTATTGCTCCCTTCATAAAATAAAAATAATGCAAGTGAAAGTAAAATCATAAAAAAAAATATTTCATATAAATTAAACTAAGGTGATTGTAAAATTCCATAAATACTAAGTATTATCTACAAATACCATGTATTATATACAAAAACAACTTTTTTTACAAGTGGCAGAAATGTTTTTAGATTAAAACATCAAAAAATCAAGTGGGTGGATTTTTTTGCTTGTCAGTGTATATATATATATATATATATATATATATATATAATATATGTATATATAATATTTATTACAAACGTATATATAGTTTTATAGATATTATTATAAATATATGTAATGTGCACCTGGCAGGGGTGTCCATCTCCCCCAAGAACGATGACGCATGACTCTTCCCTTCTAAGAAATTGTATTGCTCCCTTCTTAAAATAAAAACGATGCAAGTGAAAGTAAAATCATAAAAAAATTATTTCATGTAAATTAAACTTGATGCGATATCTTCCCCATTGTTGCTATTTGTATTGTTTTATAGTTCCTCCAAATTAAAATTGAAAAAAATATAGTTCCTTTAAAAAAAAAACCACAACGCCCATAAAAACCTCGCCAGCTCCACAATCCCGTAAAACAAATGTCAAAAATTTAAACGGCACATCTCGCTCTATGCCGCCTTCCTCTGGTCACCTGGTAACGAAGGAACTATGTTGAGAAAACTAGGATTTTCCTACTAGCAGAAAGTCACTAATCTCATCTAAAATTGGATAAATTTTATTAGAAAAAAGCAATATTTCACACGAAATTTGAAATTTTAAATACTTCTTTTTAATTTCAGATGAGATAAACTGCTTTCTTCTTCCAGGCGGTCGGAAAACCTTTGTTATGGTTACTTGGGTAGTGACAGATTATTATCCTTTCTATAAACAAGCTATTGAGCCAAACCTTTAGCAGTTTTTGTAGATTATTCCTTATTTGTTTTAATAAATTCCGCTAACCACACTATTTGATAAACTATTTATTAAATGGTAATGTTTTATTTTTAAATGAACATTAGAAGGGCTTCTTTTTATTTGCTTAGTAGTCACACGCATAGACTTTCCCCGCGAAATTGAATTATGATTTTTCGGTTAATTTTTAATTCACTAATATTCGACACGTAAAGTCAGTATCCTCTTTCAAATCTAAATATATTTAGATTGTAAATATTTAATTGTATTTTATGGACACACAAGAATGTTGATATATATTCTGCATTTATAATTTGTTCTAAAGGGACCCTAGCCCCAGAATAATAAAATTACTTTCCTTTTCGACAGATTATTCTCTGTCCGACAGTGCTTAGAAATTTCCTCAATTCGACCAGTGTCGGCAGGAGTACCTCAGGGATTAATATTAGCTCCTTCACTCTATATTATATATATGACTTGCCTACAACCTCCGAAACATTGACTGCTACTTACGCTGACGATACAACAATTTTAATAAAAAATCACGACCCCAGACTAGTCTCACTGAATTTACAAAATCATTTATTGACTTTACAAAATTGGTACTCACTTTGGAAAATAAGATTAAATTATGACAAGTTACAATATATAACATTTACACTTCAATGAGAAACGTGCCCACCAGTTTATATAGGAGAGAACCAAATTCCTCAGAGAAACATAGTACGTTACCTGCGACTAATATTAGACCTGGGGTCCACACGTCAAAATGAAACGACAGACCTTAAACAGGCGACTGAAAATACTGTACTCACTTTTGTCCAAATCAAAATTGAAAATCAGACAAAAACTCAATACATCCACTTACCTACTCAAACCCATATGGACATATGCCTCACAAATTTACGGTTCTACAAAAAATACACACTTACAAAAGCTACAGACATTTCAATCCAAAATTTTACGACTTATAACAGGAGCTCCTTGGTACGTAAACAATAAAACTTTACATAACGACTTACGACAACCAACTATCGACCAGCACATACGCGATCTCCACTCCAGATTTCATCTTGAACTATACGGACATCACAACGGACTTATTAACGACATGGCCACAGCTGACATGCCTATCAGGAGACGATTAAAGAGGAGCTGGATGAGAGATCTCCTTTCTTGAATTAAGGAAATAAATCAAGACCAGGAAGAAGTGCTGCTGGGTACTATTTTTTTCCTTATGCCTAAAATGTCAATTTTTCGTATTAGTTACAGCACATCTGCTTATTGTCATGACAGGTATGGATGAAAATATGAAGACATAAAAACTTTCATTTAATTTCATACCCATTTTTAACTTTACTTAAAATTAAAAAATTACTCCTTTCACGAACTCTAAATACATTTTCAATAGGTCAAGTTGTGTTTATTTGCTTCCGAGCGATAAAAAAAAAAGTCAAATTTATGTTCTATGTAATATTTTCTCTTTCCTAAACGACCTTAAAATAAAATTTTTATTCTAAAAATATAATATATGAATGTATGTAGACTTTTGTTGCTAACTGCATGATGGATACAGTTATTTTCGATCACCTGTTGAGAAGCATAACCTCTTCTCAACTTAGTAAATTTTGGTTACCATTATGTAAACATCAAAATTTTAGTTTACATCAGATTCAGGATCCTGTAGCTGATAGAGGAAACGCCTATCATGATGAACAGCTTTAAGAAAAAGGGCGTTGTGGATGTCAAGCCCATTCTGAAGGGTGAGTAGTCAAATGAAGTCGTATTAACATTATGTTTTTCTAAAGTTTTTTTTATTCTTGAAAAATTATAAAACCATTTCGAATCTACGAAAGATTACAATAATTAATACAATGCTTATCTTAGAGACTAGTAAAGAAAATCTCATGCAAATGTAATGCAGGTATGATATGATTTATTTGCCTTCATGGATAGAATAAACTATTATACACCTACTAGAAAAAAAAAATTATTTATCAATCATTTATTCTAGCCTGACCCTTATTTATTTCAAAGAAATAAATACATAATAATATTTACGTTATAAATACCCTCTGTGTCGTAATTAATTCCTATGCTCTGAAGGAAGTTTGAAAATTGTCGATAGGTAAAGTAACCGTAATATAGGATTTTTAACGCTGGAAATCGGGGAGTCGTTTTTAATGCTTTATCTGACGTCAAATCGTCACAAACGTGCCCATTCTAACAAGCAACAAGGGGAGGTTAGTGACATGGAGTCACTGATTTCAATGAAGCTGTTTTAGTGATACGAGATCCGAAAATATTAAACCCATGTCCGAGCCCAAGGGACGAAAGAAATATAACTATATGTAATTTCAAACAAAATGTATGTTATTATTATTATCTTTACTTTACCCGGATTTTCAGGTTATTATATACAATCGATTACTTTTTTTGTGAATAATAAGAAAAAAATGTTGATTATAGTGTCAAATAAGTTACTAATCATCTTAAACTAAAAGGGGGTTCCAGTAAAGTAGGCCATGGAAGGTTTTGCTATGAAATGGAAAGTTACATCCGTTATTAGTATTATTTATAAATACAAATTTTCATAGATATCGAAAATTTCAATTTTTATTATAAAATTTAAAACCAAAGCAAGCCTAATTTTTCAAGATTTTATCCAAATTCAATGTTAGTACCATCGTTGGAAAGCTGAATTGCCGCTCTGCAAAACCACATCTATCGGTGTTGTAATTCATTCCTCTATAAAATTGAAATTTAGAAAAACTTTTTAGTACCTCCAGCATACAGAGCCCAAAGTCCCTAATAATTTTCTTGTGATTCGGTGGGGTCGTTCTGAAGTTATCCCAATATTTTTTGGTTGACTACAAAATTTCGAACGTTATGTATGCTGAAAAACTTATACATGCTTTAGATGACTGCCGAAAAAACAAAGCCTTAGAAAATCAAGTATTAAAATTTGCACTTTTTGATATCTATGAAAATTCGTATTCATTAGTTTTCAATAATATTAATAACGAACGTGACTTTGTTTTTCTTCGCAAAAATATAAATGGCCTACTTTAATGAAAGCCCTTTTAATTATTTAAGATACTTAATAACTTATTTGATACTATAATCAATATTTTTTCTTGTTCTTCACAAAAAAAGTAATCAATTGTATATAGTAACCTGAACATCCGGGCAAAGCAAAGGATATAACAATAACAAATTTTGTTTGAATTTTTTTTTCGGATCCTTGGGGCGCATTAGCAAGAACCCTGGAACACAGGTCTAATATTTTTCGAACTAGAATCACCAAAAAGGTTACATTGAAATCAGGGACCCCACGTCCCTAATCTCCCCTTGTTATTAGTATTTAAAAAGGACGAAAGTTTAGACTTATCACATTAAAACGATTCTTTCTAATGAAAACATTTTAATTTTAAGAATTGAAGAACACTAAATTCTGCACTCAATGCGTCCATATTGATTCGATTCAGAATTTGACCAAATGAACGTTCGAAAAACGAAAATTTTTGCCAACTTTGTTTTAACCGTCATTGCCATCAACATAATTAAAAGGCGTATTTATTGAGGGCGGTCCTTAAGGCACACCCTTAAGCAAGCCCTAAAAAGTGGGTTGCTTTATTTTTTATGCTTTTTACTTAATTAAATAATAGTTTTAATTAAGTAAATTTATCTTCGATCCCAACTATATTTTTGAACCGAGTTTCTAAAGTTAAGTTTCTATTTTAGGCGCACTTTGATGATACTAAATTCTTAAATGGGAAAGAGCTTTTTGGAGTTACGATTTTTTTTTTTGATTTTTTTTACGGCTAAGCTCATGTTAAGGGAAGGTGTAGACTTTACACATTTCTAAACGATATCGAATAAAGCAATGGTTGCGATTTCCTACTCTCGGCTACGGGGGGCTTTCGGGCTGAAGCCCCCCCCCAAAATGGCAAAATATAACCATGTTTTATCAAAAAAAATATTGAAAAATATCTCTTAAAGTATTATTGTTCGTGTGATTAATATTAAAAGAGCTTTAGGAATCACTTAAACACCATATCATACAGGTAGTTAGTTTCTTTCTTTTTTTCCAAAGTAATTATCGTTATTTTTATGAAAAAAAAAGCTTTCGTACTGAAGCCCTCCCCCCAAAATTAAATCCTGGATCCGCTAGTGGTACCGACTGACAAGCGTTCGAGGGGTAGAACAAAGCGACGATGAAAATATTGCGTTAAGGTTAGTGTTGTCCAAAATCGGTCTTGGTCTTGCACTTTGCAAGACCAAGACCAAGGGCGTCTCACTGTTGCAAGACCAAAACCAGGACTGGTAAAAAAAATCGATTTTTTAAATAATAATTAAGGCCAAATAGTTACTAATACTTGACAATTTTAGTTACTATATGTTAATAATTGGTATAACCAATATACTTTTGCATTTAACTCCTCTATTTTTTCATTCAGGCTTAGTTAAGTTTCTCCTATATAAAAAAATACAGTAATATCTCTAAGGTAATAAACTAATAAGTAACTGCAAGACTCTAGCGCAAGACCAAGACCATGACCAAGAATGAGTTTGCAAGACCAAGACTCGTCTCGGTCTCGCATTTGGGCAACACTAGTTAAGGCTGATCTGGCAGGGTTGGGTTTAGACGTAGCCCGGTGGAAGGAAGAGTGTGGACATCGATTGGTTGTATCGGTATCGAATCTTCGGGTTCGCTAAGCCTTATTATTATTGTTATTATTTGATTATAAGTATTGAACATTGGAAAGAATCAACAAAAAAAGTTCTTTCTAAAAATGATGCATTTCCTGACTGCTAGAAAGGTAATCTCTAATACCGTATTGGATCTAGCAGCCTCGCTTTCCAAATACTTGGTTCTGAATTTTCGATACTTGCATTACAAATAGGATCCAAGCTGTTGTACGCTCCATCACCTAGCAGAAGCCAGTTGATGCAACCGAGCAACTGTGCATGATAGGTTAGATGAGAGGTGAATATAGTTCGCAACATGAAGACTAGATCATGCGTCATGCCTCACCACACCTCTCCATTTTTGATGTTTGTTGAAAATGATAAATTATCTTTTGTTTTTTCATTAAAAAAAAAAATCATTCGTTTGTTCACTTTCCAATTGTATATATAAAAGCTTGATAATAAATCTTGACCATCTCACTGTCATTATTGTTCAGAGATCAACCCCTGAAACACTAAAAAAAGAAGGAAATATTTATATATGGTTCTGGAATTCACCATCATTTATTGGTCTCCATTTTGAAGTCAAAATGGACAGTTAAGCCTAGGCAGCAGTAAAGTGTGCACATTCATTTATTTTTTTGAACAGACATTAATTAAAGAAATATGAGTTTCTAAATCCAATTGAAACAGCATGATGAAGGAAATATGGGGAAGAAGAGGAGGCCAAGAAATCAAGATCATTTTGTAAACACCTCATTCTGCATGATAAAATTTTTCGTCTGAAGCAACATTACGTCACTTTCAATCCTATAATGCCAAAATACAAAATTGTAATTTTTTTTTTCTTTCTTCAGTAATTTTACTTTAATTTCTAAAATTATCAAAATTATAAGTGCGTAAATTTTATTTTTTTGTTTGTATCCATTATATTCAATACAATCATTTGTTGTACCACAACAAAATAATTTCAGTGATCCAAACCCCATACAGTCCACACCAACTGTGCATGAACTAACTCAATATTACATACTTTTTGGGCTGTCCTCCCCTTACTCGCCTTTAAGGCTATACGGGTTTTTTCCCGGGTCAGAGGTGAGGGCGGGGATTTAAATGACTCTCTCGGCACCGGGAAACGAACTCGTGACTATTTTTATCCAGTTATCTAATGTATCAGGTTTTCAAGCAACGGTGGTACTGTACACACACGTTAACTCGTTCGGTCACTCCGTCCCTTCAATATTACATACTTAAAAGTCAATGGGAAATATTTGCTTCACACTAAATTACCATGACATTACATAATTATAATGTCTTAGTAACCTAAAAGAAAATCCTGCCTTCTTCCACCAAGGGCTCTAAACTCAAATTCAAAATAATTGATAAAAACGAACCTTCATTGTAATAATGATGATAAAATATTGATAAACAAACAAAAGTATTTCATATAACAATTTCCTACATATCCATCTTCGCCTTTTCGCAATATGGGTTTTTTCATAGAGTCAAGGGAAAACGCGAGAAATTAATGCCAGAGAGAAAAAAGTCCAAGCATTGAGCCTTAAACTCATAATATTCAATTTAGCAAGTTAAAGGGCAAACTGTGCATTTTGCACGACGTTAACCCATTCGTCCACTCCGTCTCCTTATTTCTTCTGTCTAAGAAGATATACTCAAGGTATTCTAAACCATAAACATTAATTTTATTTGTATATTCAATTAAATTTTGTTCTTCCCTCGTGTGATATATCATTTAATTTCAGAAACATATTTAAGATCTGTGAATTTCACTTTGGTATCCCGGAGTAGTCAATGACTTGTTACTAAGAGGAATCCCATCTTTCTCTAGCCTCATTCAATTAAACGTTTTTCATTTATTGCAAATGCCCGCCTTTTATTTGGTTACATTATTCATTTTGATAGTGACAACAAAACCATTTTGCTTTATTATGGCGTTAGCACGCTCGTCCATGGAAAAGCAAAAATATAGAAAAATAATAATGACGATTCATTGGAAAATATTACTATAAAGCTATGATATTAATAATTACTATTTCCAAAGAAACACGATTATATTTTTAATCAATTAACTTATTTAGTATTTAAAAAAAAAAAAATAATGTGATTGATTGATGGGTCACTGGGTTGTTGGAGATCACTGCCTTAGAATAAATTTAACAAGAACATAAATGACCCAAGTGGTTGAAATATCCTATAAATGAACGTAGTGAATATAAATAAAGTTAAATAATAGTATAACAATAGTATTCATGATCTGATATTTAGTTCATAATGTGATAATTTTTCAGAATTATTACCGTTCTTCCTTCCCTATTTGAAAAACATAGAATAAATGACCCATCCCGCGATCAGATAGGATCCTCGTTGCTCTTATACAATATATTTGCTAGCCCGATGATATCAGTGTTTTAAGTCTACAGGATCCACTATCTGGAAAAGTGTGCATCCATTAAAACTAATTGCATGTTCACATAACAAGTGCAATCAGAGTTCATGACCGGGCAGGAACACACATATCAATCTTCTCTGAATCGTCTCAAACTGAAAGTTTTAGTCTGCGAACTTGGCAACATTGCGCCACATTTTTTTTTTCTTTTTCAAAATCCCAGATAAACGATCTTTATTATAATGTTGGCCATAATAACAGATCGTTTATATCTTGCACAAAGATCAGACGCCCTAAAATCAGACGTTCATTAGCTTACGTAACAAGTTTTTGTTTTCTATTACACTTTTCCTAGGCTAATTAAAACTACAGCTGTTATTACTGTACAACACGGCGATGGGTTTCGTTAGCTGCTGGTTTTGAAACACGGCCAAGTAATAAGTGATAAGTGAGAAAATTATCAAAATGAGGTTACAAAATACTAGTAAATTTATTTTCCGCGCTCGCTACTAAGAA
The DNA here is from genome assembly GCA_928085145.1 of Nezara viridula. Taxonomy (NCBI): domain Eukaryota; kingdom Metazoa; phylum Arthropoda; class Insecta; order Hemiptera; family Pentatomidae; genus Nezara; species Nezara viridula. Next base: position 186,025,111 of record OV725077.1, on the reverse strand, counting down.
CAAAAAAAAATCCTTCTATTGTGATTTTACTAATGCTAAATTGAGTTGGAAATGACATGGAAGGGTATTTCTGAAAATCTTTTGGAATTAAAGTTTAAGAGCTCCAGAAAGAATATATGTAGTTCAAAACATGGACCATTTTTGTAAAAAACGCTTGTAAATCGGTCCAGACGTTTTTGCTGTTAGCGGTTAAAAACAAAAGTCCTTTCATATGAGACGTTTGATTTCAAAACTGATTAAATCTATTTTCAAAATTTTTCAGGGATGATAAAAAAAGATTTCATTTAAAAAAAAAAAAAAAATTATTTATTATTTTTCGTTATTTTAGAAACAAATCACTGTAAAATAAATATTGCAACATTTCATGATCATGTCTTTTTATTAAATCCCATTTAATATAGAAAAATGTATTAGATGTGCCTGAATCTGATAATATAGATTTCTGGTTAGTTCATGGTTAAAAAGACATTTTTCAAAACAAGTCGCTTTTATTACGTTTATTTATATAGATAATTTTAATTTTTTATACATACAAATTTTCATTGGTATCTTTAACTTGGCAAACATCCATATTAGTAGCACATTTGTCATCTTGGACAGGTGACATTGTATGATCTACGACCTCTGTGCAGAATTTCAAAGTATCTATTGCTTTACAATCTTACTCTTTTCTGGCATTAAAGACTTATAGAAAATTTTAAAAAAACATTTGGAAAAATGGATGTAACCGGTTTTGAAACCAAACGCCTCATATATTAGCATAGATGATGTAATATTGTAATAAAAAACTTAACATTTTATTAATTCTCAGATAAGGATAAAGAAGACAAAGGGCTGGCATTGCAGTTGGTGCCCGAGTACGTTGACAAAAGGTAACTTCTCGAATAAATAATAAATTAGGTCTTTAATTAATTACATTTAATATAATGTCATCTCAAAAAATTGAAAAATAAGACTGTAATGAGGCCTTGCCAATAATTTGATTGTTTAATCTTCACAAAGTTTCTGCCAACTACCATAAAGTCTTTTCTGCATAATGCCACTTTCTACAAATGTCTTTTAAAGCAGTGTTTGGCGGAAACTACTATAAAAAATATCTATCTTGCTCATCTTTAATCACTATTAGGAATTTCATTAATACATATTAGTTTATCGTATACCATAGGCAGAAGTCGTCAATAAATTCTTCAATGCTTAGACAAAGCCAATTTCTGAGTAAACAACTCGGAACTTGGCTGGTCTCCACACTTTCGCTTTGCACAGGCGGATCGACGAGGGGGCTTTCGGACTGAAGTCCTTCCTCCTCTCCCCCTCCCCCTCCCTCACCAAAAAATGTTAAAATATAACCACGTTTTATGAAAAAATATTGAATATAGATATTCATCTCGGATAGTATTTTTTTTCGTTAAAGTCTATTTAATAGGACTTCAAGAATCACTTTAACACCATTTCAAATAGGTAGTTAGTTTCTTTCTTTTTCTTCCAAAGTAATTATCGTTTTATATACATAAAAAAGCTTTTAGGCTGAAGCTTCTCTTCAAAAAAATTAATTAAATCATGCAAAGTTTGTAATTAATTCAATTAAGCATTTATTGTAATTCTAGTAAATGGTAAGTATATTTATTATTACTGAATATTGAATGGGCAAAAATTTACATTTAGAATAAATTTAAAATTTTACATTATCAAATATGTTATTTTTCACACTCTGTCTAACCAAACATTCATTGTCATACATGTCTGGAAAAAATCCTAGCATAAGTTGTAATTTTTTAAAAACGATGTTTGATTTTTAAAAATATGTGGTAAAACATTGTTTGAACATTTCCAATGATTTTGAGGCCTTAAAGAACAAATTTCTACCGGATATAATGAATTATGAAGGATATTATTCCCTCTATTACGCAGGAAAATATTCGTCTACCAAGGTGTTAATACTAAAATTTCTGGATTGTGAATTTTCGTTATATATCAGATTTGCCATTTAAAAACGCAGTGTTCCGTTTAATTTAAATTTCAATCAAACTCATGGTAAATATTTTTACTCAACCATATGTCTGTTATCTTACTTATACCTTTCTTTGTTAATTTATGTTTTTTTTTATCACTGGCCATAATTTAAAGCCCTGCTGGCGCAGAATCTAAAAATGTAATATTTTTTATTTTCTGAATGTACAAATTCATTAAATGTATTTTTTGAGTTGATTTCTAAGGCCTATTACTCTCACGTGCATTTCCACTGTGAGTACTTCAGGTAAATCAATAATAAGTAAGACAGTAAATAGGAGAAATAATTTACGAAGTTATGGCTTTAGTAACAATAATCAATTGAATTTGATGAGATACTTCAATTGAAGTTGATTCAATTGAAGTAATTCAAGTTCATACATACTTAGTTTATAAATATTCATACAAATCAATCGTCCTAAAGTATTTAAAACTTTGCTATAATTTACAGTTTTGGAAGGTAAATATGACAAGTCAGATGCGTTTAATGCAGTTGAAACTAACTTCAATAGTTAAAGTATAGTTCATTTGTATAACACACATCAGAATAAGATTTTGTTTATTTATAGGATTATTCAAATACAATAGTATTGTTAATCACACCTGTTATATACAGTGGATCAAAAACGTATTGGCACACTCTAATTTTTCTACCAATCTCAACAGGATTAAAATATTTTTTAGAAAAAATATTTATATAACAAAGTGGCCCTTTCAATTATATTTTAGAAGCAATGAATGTTCGGAATTCAAAAGCTATGTTTAAAGTAAACATATAGAGTTAATTTTCAGGGGCGAAAAAAGTATTGGCTCAGTTTTCAATATTTACTATTAACAACAGTCGACACATTTTTATACTATTTCTTTCAATAAATCAGAAACGAGGATTGATAAATGCCATAGAACAGCTATGGTACCTGTTGGATTTGAAAGTAAAAAAAAAAAAATTTCTTTAAAAATTATCTATTATTTTGCTGTATAATTTATTTTATTTACTTTACATAGAGTGTGAATGTGATTTGTGAACATTATTATAAATGTCCTTGAGACAGATTGTAATATTTTTCAATAAATAAGATTAAAAAAAAAAAATTATCTAAAAGAAACTTTGTCAGAAGAATGGCGTAAAATTGGACAAGATGTAACTCTATTTTTTTTTTTTTTTTTTTTTTTTTTTTTTTTTTTTTTTTTTTTTTTTTTTTTTTTTTTTTTTTTTTGTATATCCAAGAAGATTCCAGAATGTCATAGATGCCAATGGTATGATAACAAAATATTAATAAACATCAAGTTCATGCAATAAACCTCAAATTAAAGTGTTTCAATATTTTTTTTACCCCAATTATGTATTTCTCTAAATCTTTTATTGAATAAAAATGTTCACAAATCAATTTCGGATTCTTTCACAATGGTCTGAAAAAAGGCTTAAACAGTACAATTTTTAATTTGTAATTCAAAAAACGCAAAAATTAAATTAGCTACTGGACTCTCTCAACATACTATGCAAACAAAACATGGATTTGATTTCAAAAACGCCAAAATCCTCCATAATCAAAGTAATACGAATAAACGTAGAATAAAGGAAGCAATATACATAAAAATTTAAAAAACTCGGTAAATAATCATACAGATGTGGATAATATGAATACATTTTACGCGAGTTCAATTGAAAAAATAAAAAATTGAAATGAATTAGCTAATTTTACTTAAAATAGGTCCGCCTATAATATTGGGAAACATCATTTTATTTGTTTTAAAATAAATAGTCTTCCACTAAATTAAGAATAACCAGTCACTGAATAGAAATGTGACTGATGACATGTCGGTGACACATGATAAGGTAATTTTAACTTAATTGAATCATTTAATAAGAAATAATTGAGCATGATAATGTTATAAATTATTAAAGGTGGACATGACAAAAATGAAAATTTTATTATGAGTGGACGCATGCAATTCGTATAAGTGAAAAGGACAGCTACATGATGGGTATTAAGGTATATAAAAAGAATCTCTATATCTTGAAATACACTGACAGACAAAAAATTCCACCCACTTGTTACCCATTAAGGAACCACGTTGGAAAGGTTGGCTCTGGGAAAAATTACAGGCTGCATATCTTTCGTTTCTTCTTCCCCACACCCTTTCACGCCCGTCTAGAGATGGAAGAGCGAATCTTGACTCATCTGTAAAAAGCACAACACTGCATTAGTCCATAGTCCAATATTCTCGAATAAGTTCTCGAACAAAAGCCAGCCGTGTTACTCTGTGAGTTCTGGTCAACTCTGGTCCTCTTACTGGACGAAAAGCCATTAATCCATACCCATTTAATCTTCTCCGAGCGGTACGTTCAGAAATTTGCACACCTCGAACTTCTTCGAGCTGATGAATAGCTTGAACAACGGTAAGGTGCCGGTTTGGTAAAATTCTCAAAGTCAAAAACCGGTCATCCCGTGGTTCTCACCGAAGAAGATGTTGAGAAATATTGTGAATAATTTATTTTGTGTACTCTTAAGTAATTACATGGTTCAATAACTACCTTACCTATATGAGAAGGAGTTGATCGGGGAGCGCGGTCGAAAAAATACTAAATTAAACAAACAGTATTATTTAATTTTTGCCGACGTTTCGACCCACTTTGCAGGTCTTCATCAGAGCGTAGAATGTAGCACTGGGGGAGGCAGTTGAACAGTGAAGACCTGCATAGTGGGTCGAAACGTCGGCAACAATTAAATAATACTGTTTGTTTAATTTAGTATTACTTGACCGCACCCCCTGATCAGCTCCTTCTCATATTATATCAACGGTCAACCATCTCTACATCGTTACCTTACCTATAGTCCTTTATTATTAAGTTTATTATATTTTATTATTTTCTGTTTCTATAATTAATTATTGAATGGTTTATTTTTTTCTCTTAAATCACAGATCATTTCATCAGGGTAATGTCAACCCCAATTACGTATGTGCGGGAGCATTGTATATACCAAAAGATATAATACAAATCGTGAGTAATTTTTTTTTAACACTTCTCTTCTTTAACATATCTCTTGTTTAATATCTTTTACGTAACTTATCCATTTATCAATTATATTTTTCATTTCGATTAATAAATAAAATAATTATTAATAATGAATTCATTTTTAATTTGAATTATTAAGGAACTCATGGTCAGGAAACAAAGGAAATGCGTAATGAAGGATTGAATGACTGTTCACTTTTTATTTGTCAATATTTTGACTCTTGACCATTGAATGTATTTAAATAATGCATAAAAATTGGTGCCAAGAGGCATCATGTTATTTACAAATATATCTTATTTTGATGAATAAAATGTGATAGTTTGTGGTATAAGTGTAGTATATCAGCTATAGATGTAGTATAAAATATAATGTAAAATTATTTATAACATTGTTTAGTTATTTGTAACAGCTTGATTGTATTGAATTAAATTTTGTTTTTTATTACCTTAATTTGATTTCCTTTATTCCATTACTAGATAAATGTAATTCACTTCTTATAAAATATGATGATTTTGTTTGTAAAAATGAAAAATTTTAAATTCTAAAAAGGAATTTTGGTTGGTCTAATTCAAAATTAACTATATTGGTGGAGCTATGGTTGACCCTAGAACTAATTACAGAAGTTGGTTGGGGTGTGGAATCAATCCCCACATATATTATTACAGTAAGGCTCGAAATCAGTTTTGTACCAAATATAAGCTCCTGTCATGCTCAAATACTATGAATGGGGTACCGTTGGAGTCAGAATTTCACGGGGGGTTAGTGAATCGTCCGCTTTTGTTTTTCTTTCTGAAATAAATAAAGTCGATACAAACATTTTGCTAGGCTTCAATACTGGAACGGTGGTAGGTCTGTAAATCGATGCGGGACAAATTGGACCTTGAATATTTTGATGCGTACAGCAAGACCCTGATAGTTCCCCCGGAACTATCGGATCCTGCGTTTTTAAGCCCAAAAAAGTACTATTTTCGAGATAACGCAAGGCATGGAGTTCGCATCCACACAACCTGACGTTAATTGTAGTACTGGCATTAGATACATGTCTCATTTCGTCGATTTGAGGTCTCTATGATCGAGAGAGGAGGAGTTTATATTATTTATCGATGGTGTTTTTGATCGGCAAGCCATATCATCGTTAATTCTTCACCAAATCTCTAGATTGAGCCACCAATTTCGAAGGCCTCCTTCTCCTTCAGAGTCTACAAAAGGAAAAAAAAATCATTGGAATCGGTCAAATCAAAGATACAGCTTATTGAAATTTGTAAATATGTTGTTTCCAAACAAAAATGAAGATCTAAATTAATTTTGTTTCCTTTGTCGATTATATTTCTCGATAAAGTAACAATTGATTCACTTATCTTTTGATACGTCGCATTATTTTATTTTCTTATTAATTTGGCATTTGATAACAATATGCTGTGCGAATTTTTCTCACGGGCGTACCAGTGATAAATAAATCACAGCAGAACTTAAGACCAACTTTAGACTGATGTTTTCATCTAAGTTTAGCCCTTCATCCTGAACATGTATATAGAGGCTCTACAACAAGTGCTTACAATAAACTATTAATATTGCTGCCTACTGCCTCCAAAATAATTATTATTCATTGTTATTTGCTGCTTTAGCTATTAATCCTTAAAATAATTTTAATATTTTATCCAGAATTATTTAGTAGTTTACTTTATACATTGACAGTTTTTACTGCAACCCATCGTTTCTACCAATCTCACATCCTTCCTCGCTACAACCATCACAGTTGCTTCACTATAAGCTCAAATATCATAGGGTGACTCATGTAATGTAATATGAAACATGGAAAACTGATTTAGCTGTTATATTAACGAAAAAATACTTCTTATTGTATCATAATTAAGAAAACAAATTTTTCTTCTCTAATTTTTTGTAAGTAATTAATTACTGTCTTCCAACAGGTAAATTCTAAAGACACTGCTACTACGAAAATTTACATGGGACCCGTCAAAGATGTAAGAAATAATTCCTTTATTATCGAAAATATCCATTAATTAGCATTTTGAGTGCAATTCAGAGCATCCCTAAATAATAATCCGCAAGGTTTCATAAAATTCATAGGTTTTCGCTTAGGTTTATTGTTATTTATTTTTCTTATGAATAAAAGAAACCTTTATTTGAGTAACTCAAGAAGCAATGTATGAGCTCATGAATCACTTCAAATGACCAGCTTTTGTTAACAGAGAAATGGGTCAGCGATTCAGGAAAAGAAAAGTGATTCATTAGAACGCTGAACCATTGAGTTATGAACATTATAGCTTTATAAAATAACAATAAAAATATGATATTTGATAAAAAAAAATTTCATAATAATATTTACATTTTCAATTTCTCAAAGATAAATCAATTTTTTTTTTCAGGGAAGAAATGTATTTGAGAGTGATAGCCAATCTGTCTCAATTGAAGTAAGCAATAAATGAATGTGCAAACATACCACCTTATTTTTAATAGTAGGAATCCGTCGACAATTTAGGCTCTTTCTTCAGTTGACAATTTAGCCAACTAAGCCTGTATACTAATTTTTTAATTCTCATTTCAAAAACTTCTACATTTCCTATTCATCATATTTTCCTTTAACTTTCCAAAAGCATGAACACAAGGACATAGTTCTAAAATTAGATAGGTAAATTTCTTCTTTTTTTTTCTTTTTTTTATTATATATTTATTGAATATTAACAGAATCTACCACACTCAAGGGCAATAAACATTAGAGTTAAAAGTAACCACTCATACAATATATACATACAAAAAAAAAGAAGGTAATTAAAGAAAAAAAATCTGGTGTGGTGCGCGCATCACACAACTTTCACTTACCTCCCTCTTCTTAACATAAGTAAGTATTTTCAGACAAAGAAGAAGTTAAAGTAAAAATTATAAATGCTATATTGATTTATATTTCATTGTGGGTATTTTTATTTGTATAAGTACCCTTATATGTACAAATTTTAATATTTATATAGCTGTAATATATAGATAGATAGATAGATAGAAAGTAAACTTTATTCTGGGACAAGGTCCCTTATGAATAACAGATATGAACAAAAAATAAAAACTACATCTGGCCAAAAATCACATTAGTCAATGTTAAAGAATATATAGTATCTTCAGTAAAATTAAATTAAATCAAGTAAAAATAACACCATTCTGAAAAGAAAACAAAATAAAAAAAAAACATTATTTAAATGAAAAGAGAACAAAATAAAATAAACATGGATTGATTTTTAAAATTAAAAGAGAGAGAAACACTTTATTTTCATAAAATATAAAGATTTGCTGCCAAATTTTATTGGGTTGCTATATACACAGCATACTCTTCTATCCTTAGGACAATATATGAACTTATATATAAATATACAGAAGTATTTTTTTTTTTTTTTTTGCATGAATAATCTTATTTATTGAAAAATATTACAATCTGTCTCAAGGACATTTATAATAGTGTTCACAGATCACATTCACACTCAACAGAAATATTAGTTAATATTAGTAAAACAGATATATATACATTTTTATTATTTTTTTTTTTTTTCCTTTTTCCTTCCTTTCATTGTTCATTTTTTTTTTTTTTTTTGTTTTTTTAACATTTAGTTTCCCTTTCTCTCACTTCTCTCTCTTTATCTCTATTTTTTTCAATTATTCATTAAATAAATAAATAAATACATAAATTAAAACTCTCGGGCTAGCCATGCACGTGGTGGTGAATGATTCCCAGGGAGTCAAGGACTATATATTCAGCCAACCTCGCTACGTCCTTAAGTCAACACCTAGTTCCTGGAGGAAGCTCCTTGTTCTTTTTGGGATAGTTCCGCGAGACCCAAACCAGAGACCTCTCACGGTGAACTCTATCTCTCCGAAGGTCTCACGGAATTTATCTTTTAGGAAAGGGATACATTTATCGTACGTGTTCTTTTTTTCCCTTTTCACTTCACCCGCCTGATCGAGGTCATTGCTCTCAAAGCGGACAGTTGGATCCAAGATCAGCGCTGTCCTTCCTGTCTTGGGAAATGCGACGATATCCGCGTATCTCGTAGAGCCTTCACTATCGATGAAATATACCTCGTCAAAGCAGATGAATTTCCTTTCCCTAAGGTGCCTCATCAACTCTATCAATTTTTACATCCATTCGCCTTAGTCAAAATCTGTTTCGCAATATTTATTTTATTGTATAACGTCATTTTGGGATGTGAGAAGGAATTGGTAAAGATGATATTTAAATGAGGACAAGGAAGAGGCATGGCGGATTTCAGAAGGCAAGGAATTCCAGAAGACAGTAGATCGGGCAATAAAGGAATATTCAAACGTCTTAGTTCTATGGGAAGGGATATAAAGGTCGGAAACACGGGATCTTGTTTTCTGGGAGTGGACCACGGGTTTAAACTGTAGGAGACTGTAGATGTAGGAAGGGTGTCCGGTGTTGATCCTTTGGAATAGGAAAGATCCAAGGAAATATTGTCTGCGGAAAGAAGGGAAGAGCCACTTTAACTCTTCGTAAAGGTGGGACACATGAGACCGCCTCGATGTACCGAAGACAAATCTTAAGCACGTATTCATGAGTCGCTTCAATCTATCTTCGAGTACCATCTGGATACCTCCGTACACCACACAGCCGTAGTCAAAGTGGGGGAAAATGAGAGAGGATACAAGGAGCTTGCGGATGAGTTGTGGGAGTAGGTGGCGGGAGCATTGTGGGTGGGGTGGCCGAATTGGCTAATGCGTGTGCACAGCACTGCCGTTGCCCGGCAACCTGGTATATCAATCAAATGATATAAAAATAGTCACGAGTTCGCATCCCGGTGCCGGGGGAGTCTTTTAAATCCCCGCCCACACTCTCTGGCCCAGGAAAACCCCGTATAGCCTTAACGGCGAGTAAGGGGAGGACACAAAAAAAAAAAAAAAAAAAAAAAAAAAAAGGTGGTGGGAGCATGAAATAGCTTAAGGGTACCTATTGACTTACGGGAGATGAGGGCGATATGGGGTTTCCAGGAGAGGTTTTCGTCTATGGTGATATACAATTATAATATAAAATAATGCCAACAATAGCATTTATGATAACGGCATATGTATATTTACATAATATTGTCGCACTCCTTATTATATTAAGCTCATGTTATGTATGGAAGCGTGTTCTAATCTTTCGGCCGAACTCGGGTGCTCTCGTATTCAAATAGTTCCTGAATTACAACTATTCTCCGTTACGATCTCTTATTACTCCTTTTTTTAATTATTAAATTCTTTCATATTTCATCTTTTATCTTATAGATTAATGTGAAATGGTCTTATGTTTCAAATAAAAAAATTAAAGGTGCTTTACTGGAAGCTAATATTGAAAATTAACCATTTAAGCACTTCTAGAGAACATCAATCAGAATAAAACCTACATTTTATTTTAAATTGACCGATTTTATACAGATATAATGAATTTAATCAAAATCGTTAGAGCCGTTTTCAAGTAATTCGTAAAAATGTGTTTATTCCACGATGTAAAGTGTCACTTCCGGTTATTCGATTTTGACGAAAAAGTTGCTGTAACATCCCAAGCATATAAAAACTTTAAATATTCAATATCACTTTCGTAGGACTTTTGGTTTTTGAAGTAGACTGTTAACACACACACACACACACACACCATTTTGTAGAACTTAGTTATTTCGACTCAGAGGACCTCAAAACATGTATTTCCGTTGAAAACTCAGATTCTAAAATGTTCACAATCGGAATACTTCCCCTTACTATCTTTCTCTTATATCTGTTTACAACGCTTTTCATCTATTTTCAAAACAGAATGACAAGAAAATATGACCTCAGTTAAGGAACACTGCTGCTCATTTTTTATTCTTTTTATTTTTGTTATTAGTTAAATAAGTGAGTCTCTGGTCCAAAGACTTTGGTGTAAGCTTTGTCCTCTTAGCTGGGATACCATTAGATATTATTAGATACCATATTTATATCTAGACTTAAAACCAAGCAATTTATTGTCATGAATATCACAGATTCTTTACTATTTCTATTGCTTGGTTATTTATTATTGTATTTTCTGGTCAGTGAAGTATGCATATCTATATTTATCTAGGCTATCTTTATATGTTATTTCTCAAAGATTTTTTTGTCGCTAAGCCCGATATCTTCGTAAATTCTTCATCAAATCCAATAATTGAGCCCTCATTTTAAAGATTTTTCTTCTTCAGGTACATAAAATAGTGACGTCCCCCTGAAATTTCAGAACAAAATATTTGAAATAAAATAAAATTTATTTGTGAATAATTCAAAAAGTATACATTTTTACTTAACATAGAAAGATTACTAATTTCATCACAAAACAAATCATCAAATTCGTTAACATTTTGGTTTAAAACCGGAATGGAGTTTTAGAATAATTTTCTTTCCCTTGGTTGATTACAATTACCAAACAATTAGTAAATGATTCCTTCATCTTATGATACATATGACTTATTATTTTGTTGTTTGTTCACTGACCAATATTCCTTACAAATTATTCGTATGGGCCGACTAATCATTTATATATTTCTAATCATTAACTTAGTGATCAAATTGTTTATTTTGATTCTTTCTTCCAACAATGAATTATGCATAAATATAATAAGCTAAACTTCGTTTCAATTAAATTATTCATATTAGTTACAATCAAATTAAATAACTGTTATAATGATAATAATAATCAACAAAATTTTTAATTTGTATTTTAACAGTCATAAGGTTAATGATAAAAAATTAATTCATACTATACATAGAATAGATCATGAATAATTTATTTTATAGAATTATCCATTGATAAATATTGTCTGAATATATCTTAATGGATTTTTAAAAGGATCCTGATGTAAGAAAATACGTTAACAGAATATTAAGATATTTCAAGTATGATCCAGAAGAAGCTATGGCCACCCTAAGAGAAGCCTCCTTCAAAATAAAGAACAGAGCTCGTGGAGTAGTGAAGGTATAGTTCCTATACTATTATTAACTTGAATTGGAAAAGTATAATCTAGAATCAATTAAACATTATTTATTCATAACTATACAAACAATAAGTGAGCATTATTTTTGTCATTACAATAGTCATTTTATATAAAATTAAGTTTTTCTCAAAAGAATTTCTTTTTATTCAAAAGCAGAAACTGATAATGATTAAAATCATAATATGGTTAATGTATTCTATTATAAGTTTTTTTTTTATCCATTAATATTCTGAATAGTCTTTTTAGGCTCCTATAAGATATATAATTGAAAATCAGCATGCACAGATGATATCTATTTCTTATGAAATGTACCGCCATACTTAAATGACACCTATCAAAATTTTGTAATGGAAATAAGAAAAACCCATTCTATTCTATATATGGAAGGTATTAGAATCGTATTGGAAGGTATAAAAGGTGTAGTACCTATGTACCACCATATAGTTTATTATGATTTATTTTTCCTTAAATGAATAGCAAACTTGTTCTACCTCAAATTGTTTCTAGATAGGATGATCGGTTTTGTTCAAGAAATAAGCTTTCAAAACATCAGCAATCCATGAGCTTCGGATATGTGCTCTTGAGATAGTATAGGATTGGATACAAAAGGAGGATGAACAATTCCGGTGAGTGAATGGAACTACACCCTATATGCAGGAAAGCAAGTGGATGGACAACCAGACCATGTAAAGATAGCACTGGAAGTCTTGATGCCAGGATGAGTCCGGACCCATTGAACAAAAGCAACTGCAGGGTCTTGAAAAAAAAAATGAGAAAATTAGTTTAGAATAACAGCAGCAAGCAGAGGTGTCCATCCCTCCCAAGATCAATGGCACATGAACCTCCGCCTTCCCTAGATATTTTATTGCACTCCTCTTCTTAAAAAAATGCAAACAAAAGTATAATTTAAAAAATTGTAGATCATAAAAAATTAAATTATTTTTTTGTCCACCCAATCCTCACCATTTAGGGGAGAGAAATAATACCAGGGTGAAAAGCCACGGGTGCCGGTATACGAACTCGCAATTTTTTTATATCTTGTAAACTTTGGTTTATCTTTTGTTTTGCACATGCGTTATTCTGCACGGCCACCTCCTCTCCTCCCATAACCAATAAACTTCCTATGGTCTGTTCTAATTTTCCTTCTACCCCTTGGTTTGAAACTATTCATTCCCAAAATTCATAAGCCTGTCAAAATTCCCCTCTACTCCCTCAAAAATTTAAAACTCATTAAAATGAAACCCTCTTCTGGGCATCTCTGGTAGTAAGATGTAGTATGCTCATCTACTACTTAAGGATTTATCAAAAAGATTCTACTGCAATAGAGTACAGGCTCAGAATAAATTGAGTAGGAAACCTGATAAAAAAAAGTGATCTGAAAAGAGAAAGCCACTGAGAGGTTTTTATGTATATATACATAAAATATGGAGTACAAGAATATGGAGGAAATATAGGAAGACAATAATACAATTATATAAATAACAAATTGGTACGATGATAAATTGTGGGCCAGATGTACTTCTCCTTCTCCTATACACCCCTAGGTGGCAATATGTGCTGTATCCTGAGAAATTTCAGCTCTAATGATCAATTTATTAGCAATGATGACCCACAGTTCTCCATAAATCATGTATACAACTTTTAAATAAAAGAACACCACTAATCCCTCTTATATAGTTAAAAAAAATATTAATAGTAACCTATAATAATATTATAACAATTAAGGATTACAGGTGAGTAATCCTTAATATAGTTTAGTTTTATGATTAACAATCATATAATGTTTCAGAGGACTTACAGCCAAAACACAGTGTCAAAGCTACAAGCATGGAGAGCTAAAGTTCAATACAGTGAGGTAATATTATACTGCATATTTATGTAAGAGGAATATATATATTAATCTATAGATAGCTTCATTAAATCTGGCTATATAGTGAAATATGATTTATTAAGGAAATTTTAGAAATATTGCAATACCCATAATTCTTGAGATTTTCTTGGTTACTTTAATCCATACTTTGTTTATATTCATAGTAATATTATTTATTAAATGAGAGGCATTGGGTATTAAACACATATTTTTATTCAATGCTTACAAAAAAATTATCGTGTTTTGGTTTATTCATTTCAAATTTCTTTTCAGGCCATGTTTATCTTTCGTTTGCCTTAAGTCTATTCTCTCTTTTTTCTTTAGTCTAGTTATAACAATTAATTTTATTCATAATGAATCCTTTAAGCCACGATGATTCTGTCAGAATTCTTTCTCTGAAGAAGGCAAATCATTGTGTTACATCGCTAATCGCCTTAGGATTCACTATTATTCCGTTTCAAGGACCATAAAAAGGTACAGAGACTGGTAGTGATTCGAGGCGACCAACATCAGGGTGTCTTAGGATTACTAATCCCATAGATGACCACTTCGTTAAAATGAATGCACTTCGGAATCGTAATTCTACAGCTTCATCCATCAAAAACTTTATTGCTGGTGTTTGAGGGATATCAATCTCAGAGTCAACAGTCATTAGAAGACTGAGTCAAACCTCAGCTCAAGAAGGCCTGTGAAAGGTCCTATTCTCACCACATAAAGAGATTGAGATTTGCAAGGGAACACCATTCATGGATTTTGGAGGAATGTAAAAAAGTTTTATTCACTGACGAGACGAAAGTGGCCCTTAACAAACCAGATGACCTTCAAAGAATTTGGGTAAGGCCTGGAGAATGGTATAATCAGTGCTGCATTTTACAAACTGAGCCATTTGGGGGGGTTCTATCATTCTCTGGAGTGGCATATCTTGGGGTTACTGCCAATTCTAGGGGGGACTTGAATGCTTTGAGGTATGTAGAAATGATTCTTTAAGATCATAAAGTGCCTTTTATGCCGTTCATAGGCTCTGAATTGTTTCACATGCATGATAATGCCCATCTTCATAAGGTAATATGTGTTTCTGGGTACCTGAACACCTCAAATATCCACACCATTGATTGTCCAGCAAGAAGTCCTGACCTTAACTCAATCGAGCACGTTTGGGATTATCTCAAAAGAAAGGTAGGGCCACGAGATTCACCTCCTACTATCCTTGAAATGCTAAAGGCAGCTGTACTGGAGCAGTGGGACAATATACCCCACGATTTTCTTCAAAATATTTTAACAACGTTTACCAAGATGAGTAGAAGCAGCAATTTCAGCCAGAAGGGGCAATATGTCTTATTAAATGCAAATTAAATAATTAAATTGTAAATAAGGAAAATTTTAGAAAGTAACTTTTCTACCTTTTTTGTTTATTGGAAGAAATATTGTGATTTATTTTAATAAAACTTGTTTATGTCCAGTTTAAAAATGTTTATTATAGACTTCAGAATCTTTCTTTATTATAAAAAACAGATGTTTTGGTAAAATTCAAATATTTCAAAGTGTTGTTCTACTTTTGACGGGGAATTTATATCATGACGACCATTATAATAATGAATGGTAATCCAAAAATCACTATTATGTTTGTTTTATTTTTTTCTTCCCTTTTCTTCCTCACCATGTGACAATATGGGATTAGGGCGCAGTGATTCATTGGTACTGATAAATACTCAGTTTTGGGGTTCTCTCCCTATTACAACCACAACATTCTAACAGTCCTATTCAATGCATCCCAAGGTTTTAGTGTGATTGTCCTATCCTTCTATCCCTATATGAACTTCTTGATCTATGGTGTGTATGGTAAGCCTAGTAAGATCTGTACTATCTTGTTGCAAGGAAGGTTTACCACCTCACTCAGAATTATTTTTTGACTCTATATCCATATTGATAATCTGTGCCTTATTAATCATTCCCTTCAAGATGTCTTGGTCGAGAACTGGCCGTGGATCTTACCCATCACCAGGCACAAATATGTTGACTCTACTACTTAGAGAGTTGCCAATGCCTTCCTAATTCCAATAGAGAAATTTCAAATCGACTATTTTCACTTTCTTACCCTTCAGTATTTAGAATTTTCAAATAAGCATAAAAATACAAAATATAGTAGGGATATGTGCCTCTACATCTATGCTATTTTTAGTTACCTTGGTATTACCAAAATAATGTTATACCATGTTACCCAGTGTTCTGATTTTACCACTGCCTTCCTCAATATCAGAGTCCGATAGCGGCAGCTGGTTCCCGCCTCTGTACATATATCTCGACAATTGATGACCCCAACGTTATTTGAACACCTAACCTTCTGATTGTAGTTGTAGCCATCCTGCGGACCTGTCCCCAATTGGTGAAACACAGCGAGAACTAGATCTCGACTTACTGAAGGCATCCTCCACATCACTCCATAGGCACCGACAGGAATGATGATGTTCTCTTAACACCTTTCTGGGACAGATCTTCATGACAGCAAAAATCAATAATAAGTGGAACAGCTTAACGCCCACATCTGTACAATTATAACAATGCCCCAAACAAATACCTAACTGATATTGGAATCAATATTGGACCTAAAGGTGGGGGACAACCACATCATTTGGACTATTCATCTGGACTTCATCAATGACTCCGTCATCTGGGAGGGGAGTCCTGTAGCGGCAGCTGATTTCCACCTCTGTACAAATATCTGACAGTCCTCTATGAATCGATTAATATTAATCACATAAATATAAATTTTCTGTTTTCAATTCTTTTTGGTACTTTACAGTTTTACAAATACTTTATATAGATACACAAATAAATTTTTGATCCAAGTTTTGTCTTCTCTAGCCTATATTACTTATGAATTTTATTTCAGGAAGAATCTGAAGAAGATATGCAAAAGGAATCGCAACAAATTGGTCCAAAAGTACCAATAATTGAGGAAGAAGATAAAGAAGACATTTTTTATGATGGTGAACTCGAAGAAGTGAATAAACAGTCATTTATACAAAAGACCTTTAACAAAATCTTTCCATCTAGGAGCACAACAAAAATGGAAAAACCTCAGAGGGTAAATAATTCAGTCTATTATAGTCAATAGTAAAATTCAGTAATTACATTACTTATTAGAGAAATTAAATTTGTGCCCTACTAATTAGAAAATAGTTATGTATACACGACTATGGAGAAGCCACATGGAGGTTTGTGGGTTTAAATTGTCCACTAAAAGATATTCAACGATTTTTTTTAGTGCACTGCTAGACCGATTTTTAAGTTAGATCGTTAAAATTATTTGATGAGATCTCCTGAGTGTTTAGAAATAACTTCAGCTCAAAATACTGTACAAAATAAATTATTGCACAAATGTATTTAATATGTCTGTTAAAAGGTATGTAACGACTTATTGAGTGATAACGGCTTCGCTGATTTTTAAGTTAGATGGTTCAAATTACTCGGTGAGATCTTATGAATGTTTTGAAACAATAAAAAGTTCAAAATGCTGAAAAATATATTTTAAGTATTCTCAAATTTTTGTTAATTTCATATCATATCATGTGTAAAATTGTTATTGTATGTGTTAAATATAAATTATTAATATTTAAAATACTAAAATAGTTGAAATAAAAAATATTTTAATTTAAAAAAACAACTAAGGTGTGTGCTTTAGACCACACGGTAGAAGTGAAAATATCAACAAGGGGAGATTAATAATATGAAATATAAGTTATAAATAATAGCCCATTACAGAGAGTAGCAAATGCTGAAGAATTCTCTCACCGTATACAGTATGGAGGCCCGATTTTTATTTTCTGAGATATTTTACTGCATATGTAAAAACGTCATGTTTCTAGCTTTTCTTGATATCAAGTTTGCATTTGATTCGGTCCCTAGACAAGAAATATGGGCAGCTCTAGCTGCAAAAAATGTAAACCCAATGCACTAATAGATGCTATAAAATCCACGTACTGCAACACAAAGGGCTTAATAACAATAAATGGAAAGGAATCCAAACCTTTCGAAATGAAAAAAGGATTAAAACAAGGAGACAGCCTTAGACCTCTACTGTTCATCATATTCATGGATGAAATCCTAAAAATATGCAAGAGGAGGACAGCACGGACAGTTGTTGGGAAGTGGAATATGAGAACAATCCAAGCTCAGGCTATGGTTTTTGCAGATGACATTGTTCTCATAACAGATTCAAAAGAAATTCTGCAGCAAGCAATCATAGAATGAGAAGCTGAGCTGGATAGAAAGGAAATGATGCTGAATGCAAGTAACAGCAAGGTAATGTGCATATGATGAGAATGAAGAAATTGAAGAAAATGTGGAGATCCAATGCAGAGGAGAAACCTTAAAGTAGACTGAGGAATATACCTACGTTAGTACAATCATCAGCAGAAATGGAAAGATTGATGAGAAGGTTTCGAACTGGATCAAAATGGCAAATAATGTCTATTGCCAACTGTGAACACAATTTCTGGAAAGAGAAAAGTGGACAAAAACGTGTAGCTGCACATTTTCAAGGCTATATACGTACCTATTCTTCTCTATGGAAGCAAAAGCTGGGTCCCACTGGACAAGTACTGGAGCCGAGTAACAGCCACTGAAATGAGATACCTGAGGAGAGTGGCTGGCCGAACCAGAAGAGATCTGGTTTGAAACCAGTAAATACAAGAGGATCTGGGAGTTTTAGCTGTAAAAGTAGTGGTTGAAAGGAGGTAGCTGAAATGGTTTGGCTACCTTTGCCAAACAGAGAAAGATCGAGATCCAAGGATGTACTTCGAAACTAGGCCAACTGAAAGACCTCACTGTGGCAGACCTATGCTAACATGGACGGACCACATCTGCAAGCAATTACAGCAAAGAGGACGCGAATACCAAGGGGCTGAATACCAAGGCGCTAACCAGAGACCGGGATACGTGTCTGGCATGGACTGAGGCACCTCCACGCTAAAAGGCACAAGGAGGAAGAAGAAGAACAAGATGTAAAAACGTTTTAAATAGGCGACTCTAGCTGTCACCTAAGTGTTAAAATCTGAGCAAAATCTGAGGGATCAATCTAATTCACTTCCGACAAAAAAAGTGCAAAACTTGCCTAAAGAAGTTTTCACTTAAAAAAAAAACTGACTACGATTACAAGTCCGTCCTAAGAGTGGTGGGCGGGGTGGCCGAATGGGCTAACGCGTTAAGCACAGCACCACTGTTGCCCGGCAACCTGATATATGACAAATGTGTTGTAAAAATAGTCACGAGTTTGCGTCCCGGTGCCAAGAAGTCTTTTAAATCCCCGCCCACACACTCTGGCCCGGGAAAACCCCGTATAGGCTTAAAGAGAATGTACTTAGAAACATCGGTAGATTGTTAGGGAAATTGACATACGAATATTTAAACATGGTGTTGTAATCAAGAGCCTTTCAATGCTCATTAGGACTCCTGAAAAGATTCCATCCCATGTATCAGCACAAGTTAACAACCGAAAGAGTCTTGAGTTTCAGTCAGGTAATGAAAGGCACATGACTAGTGCAATTTTAAATATTCTCGAACTATCTACCAAGTTGTTTAAGTAGATATGCTAATACATTCCCTTAGGATGAATAGTTTTTACGAATTTCTATAGTCAGGTTTTTTTAATTAAATATTTTTTATTTTAATTTAGCTTTGTAGACACTTTAATTATCTTTTAAATGAGCACATTCAAATAGAGATATGTAGTCAACTATATATAAATTAAGATTGATGGTATAGTTTTTGGATTGTTCAAAAAACTACTGATTATGAGTAAAAATTGATTCTAATACTGTTCCAATTTAGATGATTTTTTTTTTTTTTTTTGTTATAGAATTTAATTACTGTTTTCATAATTTGTTTCTGCTTTTTCTTTAGGATTTACTATTTATGAAAAGTTCATCATCATCATCATCATATTCATGATCCCAATACCGCAGCGCAGTGTGGGCTATGTCTTGTAGAGCTTGGACCAGGTTTCCCTTTCTTGAGCCAACTCTCTTCTCTTACTCCAATCCATACCTCGCTTCCTGAACGCCTCTTGTACATT
Organism: Nezara viridula; assembly: GCA_928085145.1. Classification (NCBI taxonomy): domain Eukaryota; kingdom Metazoa; phylum Arthropoda; class Insecta; order Hemiptera; family Pentatomidae; genus Nezara; species Nezara viridula. The sequence goes on along the minus strand of OV725077.1, from coordinate 186,005,137 downwards.
GTCTTCCCAGGATATGCGTGGTCTTCCTCTAGGTCTCCTTCCCTCCTCACGGGTCTCGTATGTCTTCCTGGCTGTTCTCTCTTGATCCATTCTAAGAAGATGTCCGAACCATCTTAGCTTGTGCTCCTCTAGGATGGTTTCAGCCAGTTTGACCTCGAGGTTAGTCCGTACAGTGGCGTTCCGGACCCTATCTCTTCTGACTTTTCCCTCGACCTTCCGAAGGTATCACATCTCCATGGCTTGGATTCGACTTTTGTGTTTCGAGGTGAGGGTCCACGATTCAGAGGAGTACGAAAGGATAGGGAGAAATGTCGATTTATAGACTGCTATTTTAGTTCGCTTTGTTATCTCCCTTCTGCCCAGAAATCCCCTCCGGAGAAGATAGAACACTCTGCCAGCTGCCCCGATTCTTTTACTCATCTCTTCATCAACATGACCACTTTCGTTGAGATGAGCACCCAGATACTGGAAATTATCTACCTGCTCCAATCTCTCACCACTTGCTCTCATCACCCTCATTATTCTCCGGGGCTTCTTCCCTATTCTCATACATTTAGTTTTTCCCGGGTTAATCTTCATGTTTATCGTGGCTATTTCTTCCTGGAGGATGTTGATGTTGTATTGGAGATCTTGATCGTTGGCAGCTAGCAAGACCAGGTCATCAGCAAACGCCAGCACAGAGAATCTTGTCGGTTGCAGTTTTCAGTGTCCTAACTGGAACTGCCTCATCCTTAGTTTAGCCTTTCTAAGTGCCATGTCTAAAACTATTATGAATAGTAGCGGGCTTAAGCTATAAATGGGCACGATCACTGCAACTTCCCAGTCTTTCGGAATTTTCTTTTCCTTCCAAATCAGGTTCAGAAGATGGAGGAATATCTCTTGGCCTTTGCTACCCATGAACTTAATCATTTCGGGACTGATTTCATCAAGACCTGCTGCCTTGCCTAGCTTGATCTTGTCGATGGCTTTATGAAAAGTTAAATGGTATTATGGAGACTTTAGATAACTTTCATCAAAATTTTTAGAGCCACTTTAGAGTTGTAGTTTGTAATTGTTACAGCTATCAAGCGCCACAAGTGTTGAAAATGTTTACTTTACAAAACATAAAAAAGAGTTATGGAGTCAATCCATCTTTTCATGAGTTAGTTATGGAACAGACACAGACAAAAAACTATCTTGTTTGGACGCAGGGCTCTCTGAAATGTGAAAATCTATTAAATTAAGTTCAAATCCCTCTATACAATAATTAGATGCCTTTCTTTAATTCTAGTGAATTTACTTTTGGATTATTCAATTTCCAAAATTTCCTCTGAAATAATGACTTTTTTAATTGACTAGGTATAAGCATAATTCTGTTTGTTTTTTTTGTATTCTTTTTACTAATTATATCTTATTATTATGAATCAGAAAGCTGAATGTGTTCATCGAATGGTATAGACAATTTCCTTTAAATGAACACTTCATTATACTAAATTGAATGATTACTTTTTCAAAATTAAATATGGTAGGGACTAAGTGAATATAATTAATTATATTATTTTATTTATGATTACAAATATTTTTTTTAAAACTTATTGCTAAATATAAATTGAAAATGAAAACTAGTTTTATTAATATTTAATAACCAATTTACCCATCTCGGCAATTAAAAATCTTTCAGGAAATTTCATCCTCAGACACACCATATTCCTCAGAAGGAGAAAGATCTTTTAAAAAGAAAATAAAATTGAAGAAGAAAAAAAAGAGTAAATCGATGTCACACTTGATTATAAATGATGGAAACATGCAGGTAACAGGTAGTCACTCTCTTGAATTATTATTTTGTTGTTATAAGTCTATAAATAACCAATTCACTAAATATGCAAGTGACAAATTTGATTCTATAACTTTATTCAATTTGAGATATTAAAAACGTATGAAAGAGAGTGGATATCTTTAAATATTATCTTAATTATTTTTTATGAATTATTTTATATTTTAGTTGGTCTTTTATTAATTATTTTCTTCTCTTATGTTACTGTAGCCAATCAATTAATTAGTTACTTTAAATTTTTTTATTTATTAAAATTTTCATGCTAGTGAGAAAATTTCCAAATTTCTTATTTGGGAATTCAAAGCACTTAATTTTTTAAAAAATCATAAACAAGTAATCCAGTGAATTATATATCCAAATATTTCGATCTATTTGGATATGATGAACATTGTTCATAGTGATCAATAAATTATATTTTATTATCTTAATCCTGGCTATTAAAATTCAAATTATTTAATACACAATCTGGAAATAGTTATGAAATGATTTAACGAAGAAATAATTAAGGCTTAAATTAGATTTTGAATGCCAAAAATTTAAATTTAAATATTTTCCTCCTTACTCTCTTATTACTCAACCTTCGGAGGTGCCACAAAACCTTTAGGAATGAAACGAATACAAACCAATAATTTTGAGGGACGAACATACCATGATACTAGATAAATACAAAACAATGATCTTAAGAGCCCTCTGAGGGGGTCCCCAATGATTCTAAAGTGATAAAAAAGTTCAAAACATTGATGTTGGGGGCCCTGTCGGAGGGGTCCTAAAAATAAACAAAAACAAAATGATGATCTTTGGGGCCCTCAGTGGGCCTCCAAATATTTGCATAAACTAATAGAAAACAATTATTTTGGTGGCCAAAGATACAACAGTACTATATAAATACAAAATAATAATCTTCTAGACCCTCAGAGAGAGCACCCAATCATTCTGCGATATTAAAAAAGTACAAAACATTTATGTTGGGGGCCCATCGGAGGGGACCCAAAAATTTGAGGAAGTAAAGGAATATAAAACAACTATTTTTGGTGTATTAGAAAAATATAGAACATAGATTTCGGATCTCCAGGGGCCCTCGGCGATCGCCCACTAACCGACCTGGTCAGACTGGACCAGCTTACTCACCTTAAATGACTCTATTTTATTTATGGTTACATAAAGTAACTAGTAGATGACATTTTTTCTCTCTCTCTCTCTCTCTCTCTCTCTCTCAATAGGAAATATGATAATATCATTAATTTCTGAAGCCAGGAAAGGATATAATTATTATTTTGATTAAGGAAAAAGTAAGGTCAGCAGAATATTTTATTTTTTAGATATATTGTTTTAAATGACAAAGCATATTATTTTAATAATTTAAGAAGTTTAATGATTATATTTAAAAAGATTAGTGTCAAGATTTTTTTTTTTTTCGTTGTCGCTTGTCCCTACCATCATTTCCATTTGTTTTTTCATTGGTTATTAAATGATTGATTTCATTGACTATTGTTCAACTGCTATCAGTTAACAGTAAAAAGCTATCTTGTAAAGCACGACACAGTTGAAACACATTTTGTTTTTTCCCTTACTTGCCTATATTACTTACAATTAGTGTAGGTAATATAGTAACATATCCTATACTACTACCAACTGTGATTTGGTTAGCAGCCGTGAGCTATCTCATGTGTCACAACAAAGTTGAAACTCACATTTTATTTTTTCTCTAACTCAAACAAAGTTGAAACTCACATTTTGTTTTTTCTCTTACTCAAACAAAGTTGAAACTCGCATTTTATTTTTTCTCTTACTCAGAGATAAGAAAAAACAAAATGGGAGTTTCCACTTTGTTGTGCCATATGAGATAGCTCTCGGTTACCAACCTAATTGTGATCAAACTATAGATTGTTCATTGACAATTTATTTTGATTTATAATTTCCTGTTAATGTCGTAGTTATTTAATGTAAAATCACTATTTCATATTGCTACTGTTAGTGCAAAAGGTCGACTGTAAGAATTGAGTGTTTTACAGGAGAGTATAATCATTAAATCATAAAGAAATATTCAGTCTTTATGCTTTTGATAAATAAAAGTATGTTGTAAGAAATCTATGATAATAATGAACAATTTTGTAGGATAAATGCACCAGTAGCTGACATGCTTAAGGAAAGTTCTTCGAACTTCTAGGTGTTTATTAAATTTGATATTATTATTATATATATATATTGTGTTTATCTTGTAGAACTACCTATAACCTTACCAAGACACATTTAAAACCCATGAAAATTCCACTTAAATTTCAAAATTTAGAGGTTAGTTCTGATGCAACTGTAGCTGAGGATATAATTGTGCCAAATAACGTTTTGAAATTTTATATTCTTCATTTTAAAGTAGATATTAACAAAAATGACCTTCACCTTATCATAAGACTATCTTATTTTTTAACAAGATTAGTAAATGATCCTATTTTTAAGTCTCATTGTATAGATTATATCTATTTGAGTTTAATTGAGTACAGGCCTGTCAACTAATTGCAAAAAGTCCAATATAAGGCTATAGTAGCTGACACCCATTAAATTTCCAATTTATTTTCACAGTAAAGTTAAAAACAGATAAAACACCCTAAGAAAAATAATACAAAAAATTTTGAATAAATCGAAGAGAAAAAGAAAATCTAAGGTATGGTGCTCTTACTGATAGATGGTTGTTCCTAGGACACAAATTAGACCATGATGGACCATCCTAATTTGGCACCTATTATTTCGGTTACTGTTTCTGGCAAAACAGACAAATGTGCAAGGAGAAAATATAAACCAAAAATTTATGAAATAGAGGTCTAGGAAGTCCTGAAATCTTATCATTCCCATTTTTCAAGGAGGATGTCAGGTATTGAGTACACTGTTAGCTACTGGTGATTTTACGCTACTGATAATTGATTGAATAGATAAATTATAGCATAGAAAAGTCATAAATATAATAATATCCAATCCTCAAATTGAAATAATCTATAATTATACTATTGTGTAATATAGGGCTCATCTCATCAGTAACTACGGATCCTGAAGAAAAAAAGGAAAATTTCAAAAAAATCAAAATACTCAATTTGAATAAAATAATTTCCAAAAAAATAAAAAAGTTAATTATAATGTTGAAAACAATCTGTCATAAAAAGACCAATGTTGACAATAAAGCAGCAAACTATCCAACAAATTTTATTTATTCTGACATGTATTTTACTTTTCAAGGTAAGATTATGTTATTATTTAATTATTAAAAAAAAATAATTTTATAAATTCTAATTGACTCATAGGAAAAATTTGCCTACTCTGGATCCCTTATATATTTAAAGAATGGATTGAAATCTTATGATTCTTTTCTGTAATGTTCAAACTGCACTATGAATATGCCATTGCAAGGTCACATTTGTTTATTATTATTATTATGCAGCTATTTGTTTATTATTTTTAAACAGTTAGAGTTTTCATTAATCTGACTCTGGTACTCTGGTACTTTGGCTATACTTGAAAATAAATGTATTCATTAAATGAGTTAAGTTGTAAATTACTTTTATGTTTCTTCTTGTAATGATAATTCAAGGCCTTCCCATATGCTAGAGTTGTATTGTTAGAACTCTTATCTTATAGTTGGCAGAGAGGTGTGGACACATCAGTTGAAAACAGTCTTTTGTTTGTTTACAGGGTAGTCAATTTTTTTTTTTTTTTTTTTATATAGCATGTAAACATTAAAACTCTTCTCTGGTACTGTGCTGTTGGATATTACATATTACTCTATGAAATGTAATTAAATAAAATATATTTAATCGATTCGCTGAAAGATATACAGCTGGACTAACTCTACTGAATCCCTTTTGTGAAGCCTATGAGGTACTAGTCCCTTTGCTTCCTGGAGATGTAAATATCAAGAAACTATAATGATATTTTTAAATATATCAAAATAGTAATTCAATATTTCAAAAAAAACATATCAGTATGTTGGACCTCAATATTATTAAGGTGAATATTAAACAGTAATGTTTGTAAATCTATACAACACAAAAATGATTAGGGATACTTCTATTTGATGCTTGTTTTATTTGTTTTAATTAAAATACCCTATATTTTTTTGTTCTTTAGGGATTCTCGGTACTTTTGAACAATCCAGTCGACATGGCCTGCTATCTGCCAATGTTTATAACCTAACACTGATAATCCCTATCTTCATATGAAATTCAAAAACAAATGTCGTATTTATCAAAGTTAGTGGATCTCAGCAAATTATTGCACCAAGGAATGACAGAAATATTGTTATTACTGCCAGAAGCAACCCTTTTCATAGAGCTCAACAGAGTGGGCTGGCATGGCCGAGTGGACTAACGCAGGTGTACAGTAACATGCATAGCTTGGCAACCTGATAACGAAAGTTATAGAAGACAAAATAAATACGAGTTTGCATCTTGGTCCCGGAGAGGAGGGAGAGAGGGAGCTTTTAACTCTGGTTTTAATGCCCTGCCCTCACCGTCTGGCCCAGAAAAACCCTGTATAGCTAAAAGGCGAAGAAGGGGAGAAATAAAATGTGACCAACTGAGCCTAAATGAAATGTTGAATACTTTATCAAGGTCCATACCAACAAAAACCATTCATAATCATTTCTGCGAAGTTGGTCTAACATCTTATGCCACTTTAAGATGACCTGTAGCAAAGGTGTTGCGCCAACCACTCTGCGGATCAAAGTGCAGCGAGCACCTAGATGACGATACAAATTTGAATGTTGTTGTTTTTTTTTTTAAATTAATAATAAATTTTTTAAAAACTTTATTAGAAAATAAAATATATATCTAAAGAGAATAAAATAAAACAAAAAAGAAATTACTCAATGTACCCCTTTTATCTTGACACAGGCATTTAATATCCGTGGCCAGTCATCAATAGCAGCACGCATCACTTCTTGAGGAAAGTGCTCAACTGCTTGGACCAGAAATTGTTTGAGGCTTTCCAAGTTAGGGTGAGTCCTATGGCATGCCAATCTCTACACTTCAGACCAAAGCCGATAATCTAGTTGGTTGAGATCAGGGCTTTCTGTGGGTCAATCCGAGGCAGAGATGAATTCTGGAAAGCTACTGCTGAATTGACCTGGCCTCGTGAGCTGGAGTAAAATTCTGCTGGAGAACCCAATGACTTCTAGCAAACATAGTATCATTTAGAGGCTTGACAACAGGTTCCAAAATATAGCCCCGATAGTTTTTAGGGGCTGTTTTTACTCCTTTTTCACAAAATGGAGCTTTGTGGTGCCATCAAAGCAAACTCCCCACCAAGCCATAATTGAAGAAGGGTGATGACCTCTTTCTACTTGTCCAATGACTTCCTGGATTTCTTTAGAGCTGTATGCGTAAACACGGTCATTTTGGCGATTAAATTTTTCTTCAGTTGTGAATACCATTGGTGTAATGGCCAAGGAGCACTTTGTACTCCTGCACTGACATACCTATCCACTCTATTTTTTTTAGGGAAGTGGTTAGCCTTTGTCTTGTCATTCTTCGAAATGCACTCATCCTAAGGTCACTTTTTATTATGCGAGACATTGATCTGACAGAGATTCCCATTTCCTGAGAAATGATTTACTGTTTTGGAATAAGATTCTTTTGATTTGAGCAGCCACTGCTCCCATTGCATTTGCCATTCTCACAGTGCAGGGACGTCTGAGTTTTGTCACATATAGATATGGTCTCATTATATCTATTTATAGTGCTGTACATGAACATACGGCTGATACCCAAAGGTTTCAAAGTGTAGAAATTCTTTGACCTATATTTTCCAACTTTGTGAAAGGGGTGAAAGGGTGAAAGGGGTGTCATTCAGTTTTCTTTATCACCCCATTCCATGCTAACTGAGCAAAAGAAAAGTACAAACTAATTGGGATTATTATTCTGGCATGTAAAGAAAATAACCTGATAGAGGTAAGGATTATCTAAATAATTTCCAAGGATATAAACAAAGTTCAACTTTTGTAACAGTATTTATGGCAGAACTAGGTATATATGTACAAATACACATACCTATACAAATGCACATACACATTTGAAAAACATTATTACAATATATGTCAATGTATTTTTTTTTAAATATTTACATCTCTATGAGCATAGAGAGAACAATCCAACCCGGCTTCACAAAAGAGATAAGGTTTTATATATTTTTTTTTTTTTCTTAATTGAATGATAATTTTATTTCAAAAACATTTTTTTCCTATCAGTTAAGAACGGTTTTTTCTTTATTGTTTCATAAGTTGTCTGTCTTATTCATTTTTTATTTAGAAGCCCTTAAATATTAATCTATCTGGGCCTCAAACAGTCTAGATAATCCACTGTTTCTTTCTGATCATGCTTCTATTATTTAATTTATATATTTTAATTTGTTGGAAAATGTAATAATAATAAAAATTTAATAAAATCCTGACTACTTATTATCCAGATAGTCTTATAGTAACAAAAAACTGTCAACAAAAATATCCATCCAGAAATTAATATTATAAGTATATCCTTGTGTTTATTTTTCTTTTGCTTATTTTTATTTAAATTGTGCTTAATATGAATAAAGATAAAAAACATTACTCTGAGCAATTTTAATGACAACTATTTGCTTATCTTTAACAACGAAATTAATTTATCATAATGGTTCTTTATTATCCTACATTTATAAAATGGTACAATATAGGCAATTTTTCCCTGTTAAGTAATAAGTATTGTAATTCTTGATCACAATAGAGAATTTTTTAAATAAATGAATTTTATTATTAAAAAAAGTAAGAATGAGAATAACTTTTTAATTAACTATTTACAAACCTCATGAATGACAATATTAATTAATTAAGCACTCAATAATTAATATTTTAAATGGTCTATTAAGTGATAATTATGAAGAAAAAATAGTTTGCTTTTTTGAAGAGAAGGATGGTTGAAGTGATCTGAAGGTTATCCAGCGCCATACACGTCAAACCCAGGAGACATACCAAAAGGAAAGAAGAGAGGAAAATAGATTGCACAGGAGAAAGAAGAGAGCATGGGAGAACTGAAAGATAAAGGATGTAGAACAGGACATCTCGGGACACTCGCCTTTTCTTTCAGAAAGTGAATGAGGGCCGTAATTCCTTCAAACCAAAAGTAACTAAGTGGAAGAATAAGGACGGGGACCTGTTTACGGAGAGAGGGGAAATTTTGATGAGAAGGGCAAGGGATTTCAGTGGTGCGCTTCAAAGAAATAATTTTGAAGAAGAAATAGCCAGAGGACGACTTCTCTAACGATGCAAAGCCACCGGATGATGAAGATATAGAAGCGGCCACAGTGAAGCTGAAAAACAACAAGGCTCCAGGACTGGATGGAGTTCAAGCGGAGCTGATACGGTATGGAGGAATGCAACTAAGAAAGGAGCTCCATAGCCTCATTTTGAAGATATGGGAGGAAGAGAAAATTCGTAAGGAGTGGAAAAGGGGAATTATCTACCCACTGTACAAGAAAGGGGACCAATCGGATTGTGATAATTATCGAGGCGTAGTGCTCCTCTCATGTGCTTATAAAGTTCTCTCTAACATCATACTATTTAAGAGACTAGTTCCTCATGCCGAGGGGGAGATAGGCAAATATCAAGTGGGATTTAGACAAGGGAGGTCCACATTGGACCAACTGAGGTTGATGCTAGAGAAATGCAAAGAGTATAGAATAGTTACCCATCACCTCTTCATTGATTTTAAAGCCGCCTATGATAGTGTAACTCGGTCTGAACTCTATTAGGCCATGTTGGAAATGAACGTCCCAACTAAACTGATATGGCTCGTGAAAATGACGATGTCAGGCTCAAAGTGTGCAGTACGAGTAGGAAATGACTTCTCGGAAGACTTTCATACTACATGCAACTCTTCTTAACACTACCGTTTAGCTTCTTGAGTACGCTGACGACTTTGATATTGCCGCCAGATCAGAATGTCCATTAAGAGAATCGTTCTTGGCCATAGAAGATGCAGCCAAGAAACTTGGGCTACACATTAATGAAGCTAAGACCAATTATATGAGAGTCGGAGGAGATGGACCAGGGACCGATTCTTTTCTGGCTGAAACATATAATTTCGAAAAGGTATGCAGCTTTGTTTATCTCGGGTCTGAGGTCAACTCCGAAAACGACATCTTTAGAGAAGTCAATTTGATTTGATGATTCGGCTATACCCAGAAAAATGCTGTCCGGAATGATGCATGGACAAAGAAGGATTGACAGGCCAAATGTAAGATGCCAGGACTCAGTGACATTGGACGCACGGGCTCTACTAGGAGTCCGAAACTGGAGAGCTGCTGCAGCTGATTGTATCGACTGATGAAAGCTTTTGGAGGAGGCCCAGTCTCGGTGACGAGATGTAGCGCCATATATATATTTATGTATATATGTATCACCCCAACCATCCTTCTCTTCAATTATTCACGACAGTCAACCATCAACCCACAAGATTGCTTTTTTGTTTGAGATGAAATTAGTTCAGCAGTGTCATCTCAAAGACCTATAATTCTTATTAGGACATCTACCAAATTCTCATACCAAAAAAAAAAGAAAAGAAAAACCTATATCCAATGCAGAATTAATGAGCAAAGACCATAAATACCTTGATATTTCAAAATTATGAATTATGTATATACAACAAACAAAATAAATGGAATTCCAATTGGGAAAAATTACTTTCAAGCATGAAAAATTCCATATTAATCTTAAAGTATATTTATGAGATACAGAGATCCAGAAGCTCATTCACAAATTTATTCAGGAATGAACAAAATATATTTCTTTAATTATACCAGACAATATGCTTCCATTGTTGTCATCATCCAAAAGCTGAGAGCTTGACTGAACATCTAGAAAATTTTCAGCTATATTAGACTTCAAAGATAACTTTACGGATATTCAAAGAAGAGGTATCTTCATTACAAAGCTGGATGACACCATATTCTCGGAATGGATGGATCAAAAAATATTAAGGCAAATCAATTACAATGATTTGATTTCAATATTGCACTAGCTATCAACCTTTGATGGCGATTTACTTCTGGATAAGTGTGGGCCCTTACGTCCTAACATATTATCTAGTCAGTTTTCAGCTACTAATCATGGAGAGTAACTGATTTAATTACAATGACAGTAGCTTATCCAACATTTAGTGGCCTGAGAAAACATTGTTATCAACTCTCGCTCCATACTCTTGCGATTTCCTGAGGAAAGGCATGGAACTCTTATCATGTTGTTTGGCAGTTGGTCATAATAATATAAAAATTTCTCAAATCAATAATTTTAATGGCTACACTACTTTTAAATAATGTTTAAATCAATTAAATTGATAATATTACTATTAAATTTGCCAAGTAACGAGAATTCTTGACAACAAGATACAGCCGATTTTGCCATTAAGACTGAACCGATCTAGTGATTTTGGTGTTGGGACTATGTGAGGCACCAAGACTATAATGCCTAATTTCATTTTGGCTTCTATGAGGAGTTATATGTTGATGGTTGTAGTCCTTAACGCAAAGTATACAAGACATCACAATAGAGATTGAAAGGGGTGAGATGTAGCAATTTGAACAATTTATTCCTTTTCTGATTCATAAAAAAGAGACCAAAGAGGAATGCAATGGCTATCAACGGGGAGAAATAGACTATAACTGTTTCTTGTTTGTTATATAATATTCTTATTGATCCTACCTATTCTAATTATGAAATATGGGAAGGAGTACTTCAATAATCAATTTTTAGACAAAGGACTATGAGAATACATCAAATAATCACCTTAATGAATATCTGGATTCGCCTGCAGAACTCAGATTACATTATATTCAGTGAAAAACGGTTGTATCGCTTGACATAATCTCTCTCTCTCTCTCTCTCTCTATATATATATATATATATATATATATATATATATATATATTCAATTAAGAGGATTGATGTATTTGACAACTCATGTTTGCTAAAAGGAGTTCTAGATTTCAAGCTCAATTCAAATATGGAATCATTAGGCTGGATTACTTAGATGGATATTGTGTGAGGCCATTGAAACTGGGTTCTTGCCTTAGATAGAATAAAAATATCCCTGGAAATCAATTAGTTCTGAAGCAGTTGTTTGAGGTTCTTGAGAAAGGAAAAGGTGTCATTTCCCCCAAGGTGGACGGCTCATGTCCCCGCTCCTTCTAAGATGTTTTAAAATAGTGGAAAAAAAATAATGGAATTGTGTCAACCTTAATTGTTTGGTCATGTATGGACAACTGGAGATAAATAAAACTCATTTGGACAATGGAGGCTAGAAATGTGAATGAATCTCCAAAACCAATGTTTATTTATTGGGATATGGAAAAAAACAATTATCCACCTGGTGGTTAGTGATACAATAATTTGGAAACATCACATAAGAACATGCCTCACCTTGAGGCAACCTGAAAAAAAAAAGAAGTTAATTAGGTAATGTTAAAAAAAATAAGTATAGGATTAGATCATAATCTATTATATTGCTATACTTAAATATTTATTATTTCCTATATCTACTGGAATTTTTAGAGATAAATGAGTATTCCACTTTTATATTAAAACTGTATCAAAATTTACAGGTGGGCATGCAATGATTCTTTCCAAATTTCAAATATATCTTGAAAGGTTGAATGTTGAATCCAGTTTTAAAAATTTATACGAATGTTCTTGGATTATTTTAATAAATAAAATTTTTTATTGAACTATAACTAGTCCACAATTAGATGGGAGCCTGAGCGTGAACTTATTAAGGCACCATGTTGAAAATTTTTTATTTTCTTACACACCAATTTTATTTACAAACATATATATGTATATTATAAAATTACAATATCATCTTGTAATGGATGAATATATTTTTACATAATTTACATGTAAAATTGGAGGATGAATTGAAAATAAAGTTTCAGAAATTATGGGAGTTGTTTGTGAGCCTTCTTTAGCTAGTTCATCTTCTATCTCATTCCCATGAATACCAGACTGTCCTGGCATTGATTCAATGGTTACCTTATTAAACTTAGTTTGTTAAAATTACATGACAGTTCCTAACATCCTTGGGTCTAGTTGTAAAGTTGGCCAGTTCTCTTATTGCTGCTTGTCTATCAGTATAGATGGAATCCTTTTCTCTACCAACTCATCAACCAAAAGTTTCTTCCTCAACTCAATATTTTTCAATGTCCCTCATGTGTATTTACTTTCGAGCATAAGTTTAATTTGTGTAACTTATAGAATGTTTTCAAGGCCTATATTTCTATCTCCAACTGTATGGGATATAAACCTAACATTACTTCCATTGCTGCAATCGGGGTGGTTTTCATTGTATACTGACCCCTTGCAACTGCATGATATGATTTTACAAGGAAAAATCAAATTATTCACTGATTACTTTTTCTAAAATATTACTTAATGATTTTTTGTAAAAAACGGTAATGTGTACTTAATTATTTAGATCTATTATCATCTAAAATTATTAAACTATAGTTAATTTATTTAATTTATAAACATATGACTAGCCTCATATCAACTACCAACATCTTTTATTTTAAATGATGAGAAAAATTTAATTTTTGTGACACAGCTTCAATTTAAACCGATTCTAATGATTTTTTTTTCATGATTTAACTTGAAAATTCTAAATTTTCAACACTATGAGTTGGATCTATAAAAAAAAAAAAATAAATAAATACTTTTTCTCCACTTTCTGAAAAATTACAGATGTCTCGTTGATATGAAGACACTCATATGTTTTACTCATCCGAAATACTGCATGAAATGCTCTATTATACAGTAATTCATTTTACTCAAAATTTTTAAATTAATATTTTTAATGCTGTCCTTCGTTTATGAGTACCATTTTTACCATTGGGGAACATTTTTATCACTAGGGGCAGTGCGAACAGAGGCTGCAATATTTTTTTTTATTTTACTATTACTATTTTTTTTTATCTCTGAATCTACACACATATATTCAACTTATTCTATTAATTTAAATTTTTCGTAAACTAAATAATCAAATATTAAATAATTCTAACTAATAAATATCATTCAAAAATGTTTGGGGCCACATGGTACCTAGAGACCACAGGCTCCCCAATTATGATTTATACCATTTATAGAATTTATTGGATCAATTTTTAAGTCGGTTAGGAAGGTATTTTTCCTGATTCTTTAAACTATTAACTTAATAGTTATTAACGGTTAATATATATAAAATATATTAACTATTAACTTAACTTAAGAAACTATTTTAATTTAATTATATAACTATATAATTATACAATTGAACATAAAACTCTTCTTCAGAGTCCAGATTTGAATTCCATCAAACATTTATGGGCTTATGTCGATTCACAACTGAGAAATAAAAATATTATGTCAGTAAAATATCTTTTGTCACTACACCTATTCACAGGTTGTTAAAGACTGGAACACCTAACAATCTTGCTGAGCATAACAAGGTTGCCGTTGAGTGGGTTCCTGGTCACTCAGGCATCCCAGACAACGAGGAGGATGATAGATTAGCCAGGTCAGGCTCAGACACTATCCACATAACTCCTGAAACTGCCTGGAGAATTAGTCCAAGTACTGCCAAAAGAAGGATTAAGGAGCTATATGGGGTTAAATTCAAGCAGTATTGGTGTGACAAGAAAGAGTGGCATTCAAAGCTGTTCCTTGAAAGGCCCTGTAATAAAATGAACAAACTGCTACTCAGTTCGGATAGAGCGGCACTTTAAAAACTTACAGCGATCTATACTAGTCACTGTAAGTTAAACTATCATATGTACAATCTCAGACTGCCTAGATATCCACTATGTAGATTCTGTCATGGTGAGAATGAAACAGCCTTGTGTGTTAGTGTGATAAGTTTACAAGGCTTAGACTCGAGCTGTTTGGTGAGGACTGAGTGAATGACCCCAAAAGCTATGATTTGATTAATCCCATAAGCCTATTAAAATACGCAGATGCCACCAAACTAATGTTTTAGTATAAAACGGCTTTTACATGGTCCACAATAGAAGGTTGAGGTCGCAGTGTATTTCGCCAAACTTAAGGGAAAAAAATAATAATATCTTAAAACTAAATTGTTTGTAAATTGGGGGAAAATGCCCTTTTATTCAACTTCAAAATTGATCAAATTCATACTATAAATGGTACTCAAAAATGAAGGATTGCATTAAAAAAAAAATATTATTTTTTTTATTGAGTATATTATTTTTTTTTCTCTATTGGACAATAGTTATAGTGAGGTAACACCACATTAATACTATACAGGGTGTTTCAGAGTTAAGTGGCCAAACTGAAAATATGAATTAAGGACCTCGAAACAAGAAAATAAATTCCTATGAAGGTATGTCCGCAAACGCTTTGTTAAGGAGATATTCACACCTAAAGATTTTCATTGTTATGAATTATTTACATTATATTAAATAAATAAAACTTATGTATTTGTTCCAACTAATTTATTAATTAAACATAAACATTAAATTCATTTTAAATGTTGTTGAAAGTGATTTCCTTGAGCATTAGGACAGGCTCGGCATCTTTCTTCAACAGCAGCAGTGGCAGAACGGCACTGGATATTTGTTATTGTTTCACAAGATTCAATTATTCTTCTTTGTAAGGAATTAAGGTCATTGAACGAACTTGCATAGACTTTTTGTTTAATGTCACCCCAAACAAAAAAAAATCTGTGGTGTCAGGTATAGAGAGCGGTGGAGGCCAAGCCACTGGTCCTGAATGACCAATCCATTGATGGGGATAATTAACATTTAGCCATTGTCATGGACCTCTTATGTAATGTGAAATGTTAATTTTTACATTTAATTAATAAAGTAGTTAGAACAAATAAATAGGTTTCATTTATTTCATATAACATAAATAATTCATAACAATGAAAATCTTTAGGTGTGAATATCTCCTAACCAAACCGTTTGTGGAGATACCTTCAGAGTAAATTTTTTTCTTGTTTTGAGGTCCTTAATTCATTTTTGCAGTTTGGCCACTTAACCCTGAAACTTCCTGTTTATACATAAAAATATAAAATATACAGAAACAAAGTAATGACTAAATAATAATCAAAAAGTATATAAAATGAATAAATATATAATAACCTAAAGATAAGTAAATTTAAAAAAATAACAAATACATACCTATGTAACTATATACAATTAGGTGAGGGAACTCCGAGGCAGGCTTGTACCTCCAACTTTGGAGGGAAAAGCAGGAACTCCAGATCTCTGCGCTACTCTCAATCACATCACAGGGGTTAAGCCCAGTTGAGCAAGAGTGCTTAAGCCACCCTCACTCATGTCTTGAGTAGAGAATCTGACCATTACCATAACTCTAATATATACAAACCATAAACAGTTTTAATATTAATTTAAAATTTTTGAATAAAATAAATAAATGAATTACTGTACAATACAGCTATATACAAAAAGTTTTGCTGCATTAAAATTCTTTTTTTGTATTTTAATATGTAATAAAAATATATGTATTTACTCTTAGGCATATATTTTTGAAAAAAAAAAAATTCATAATAGTGGTATTGAAGTTATAAGTAAGCCTTTAAATTAAAAAAATGTAGGAAATAATCGTTGTTTTTTTTTTTGTTTTTTTTAATATTTTCCTATCAGTCTATGTATGAAAACTTTTGCTGCCCAACGTATATGACTTTCTGATATGTCTGGAAATTTGTTGACAATGTGAAAAAATGTTTTTGTTTTTTTTCCCTTTAGTCAATACTCAATTCTTTGATAGTTAATATTTAGACATTTCTTATTATCACTAATTAGGAATGTCCATTAATTTTATTAGGAACGTGCGAAGGCAACCTGTATCTGCTTGTGGTGTACAAGCCACAAATACTAATTTGTATTTCCCCATCCTGTCATTATATAAAGTTGGAAGGGTATCGAAAGCTCCAACCTCTGTCCTCAGCAAATCTCTGCAAACATTTTTCCTCGTGTTTTTCTTAATTATTATAAACCATCCAAATTAAAGGTACTTCATTTTTGTTTTTAAAATTCGCTATTTAATTTGGATGGCCCCGTAAGACTACACAAATGAGGATAAGACCTACCTTACATTAAAAACCACTTAATTGTACATTGACACGATTTTAATCAAAACTGTTAGAACCGTACCCTGGAAGATCTTTCTTTCTTTTTCAAATTAATTATTGTTGTATATATGAAATCTTTCGGGCTGAAGCCCTCCAAAATTAAATTCTGGATCCGCTAGTGCATATACGTAATTTCATTCAGTACGACTTGTTTTTGAGCTGGAAAGTTGACATAAGCACGCGTACAAAGACACACGCACCATTTTGCAAAACTTGGTTAATTATATCCAATATATGTAATTCCCTTGAAAACTCAGGTTTAAAAGTTATATATAAATAATTATATTTACCCGTTGATGGTGTGTTGAGTTATTTGTCAATTAAATGGCAAGCAATTTCAATTTATTCCGGCAGTATAGTCTATTTGATTAAGAATTAAAAACTTTTTGAAATTAAAATAATTTCCGAGAAGAAAATTACTTGTGTACTTTTAAAGCAATAGGTGGATAAAAGAAGCCTGCACTCATCATTTACGATTCTTTCTTTTCTTTCAGTCATTTTAGGAGTAACAAAACAAAACAATGAAATTACACAATCATACGGATAAATAATTAATAATAATATTTCAAATAAAAACATATGTTTAAACCGCTGTAGTTTATTTGATTAATTTTAGAATATTTAAATTATCAGTCAGCTTATCATTAGTAAAATTTAATGTAGGAAGTTGATGAATGGGAAAAAAAGAATGTTAAAATCCTACTTAGTGGATATTTTTAATGTTGTGCATATATTTAAAACATTATACTAATAATTAGTTGCATCCCGAACAATTTAACCAGTTACAACAAATAAATAACAAAATCAAAACGATACGAACGGTTGATAAAGATAAAAAAATAACACATAAACCCACTTATCTAATTTCAACCGAAATCAACTTAGTGTAGGTTGAACCATCCAAAGACTCAACTGCAACGGTAGAAAGAATCGCTTTACTATTCTTTCCGGCCCGTCTGAACAGTCGCAGACCAGAGTTCATGAATTACGCCATGAACGTTATTGAGGGCATATTTTTACGGGAGTTTGAATTTTTTAGGAGGCACACTTTGACGGAGTTATAAATTTTTGGTTACATCGTGGCGAATAAAATGGCCGTGTAAAATGACTGGACTTAGTAACGAACGAATCACTAAAAAGTTAATATCTTCAATGCCGACTGATTAGCGTCTGAAGGATAGACCGAAGAGGGTATGTAAGAATTGTGGTAAAGCTTATTTGGCACAGTTGAGTTTGGACGACCCCCAGTGGATCAGTAGGGGATCCAAGATTTAATTTTGGAGGCCTTCAGCCCGAAAGCGTTATATTTATATAACGATAGTTACTTTGGAAAAAAATAAAATAAATTAACTACCTTTGTGAAATGAAATTTAACTATTTCTTTAAGACAAAAAAAAAGTTTAAATACATATGCATTATTATTTTAAAAATAGAACTTTGTTCAAGTATTTAGCTTAAGCCACTTACAGTAACAAATGTGAACCAATGAATAAAAATATTCTTTTCATTTTGGAGGGAGCTTCAGCCAGATAGTCCCTTATCCCATAGATCCGCTAGTGCAGTGGATAAGGTGGAAGTATGTAGACAGCAACTGGTAGTATCGGTATTGAACCTTTGAATTTCCTAAGCCTTATTATAATTGTTATTACGAATTTTTGGAAGTGACCATATTATTGTGGAGTTTCGATTTGATGGAACTTTAGAACCAGGGAATAAGGGGAAAACTAAACAGACCAGTAAGTGTAGTGGTATATGATCCATAATTGTTCTAACTCTATTTTCGAAAATACTTTCACTACTTTTAAAAAGAGAAGAACAATACAATTTCTTAGAAGAGAGGTGGCGCATGCGCCATCGACTTGGGGGTGAACATTCCTATCGCAGACTTACTGTCGATGAACCTACACATGAGGACAGATCTGCACACGCGAGGTTGTGATGGCCGCGCGTGTTAAAGCGTAAACTTTAACATTATGGATTCTAGCGAGGCCGGTCCGAATTCGGCCTGAGTCAACCGGAGTTAAAATTTATTTCTCGGCGATTCCACGGATTGAATCTTGATATTCCCACTCCGGTTAGAATAGGTTTGGTTGTACCACTAGAACGACCATGCCAGAAATGGCAAGGTAGGGGTATCAAGAAAAAAAAAGTCTGCTTACGCAAGGTCGTGATAGCCGAGCTTTTTAAAGCGTAAAATTTAACATTTTCGGGTTACTAATATTTATTTTATCATCATGGTATGTATTATATATGATATATCATCATAGTTCCGTCATATGTCATATTACAACTTTTTCGTCTTTATAGGTCCTTGGATACTCCTTTTTTTTTTTTCTATAATATTATGGGGGTTCTTTAGAAAATCAGAAACAATTCTGCTTTTCCTCCCTTTTATCAATTTACCCTATAAGCGTGACTAATTTACTCATTGATTTTTCTTCCTACCTCGTTTGTCGATAACACGGATGTTGGCACTAATTCATGACATATTATGTACACATTTAGCATAACTTCAAACCATTTCGAATAAATAACATGTATAAATAACAACTTAAAATGACGTATCTTCAGGACGCCTGTCTTGTTCGCTTCCTCTGTGGTCTCTCAGGTCAAATTTTCCCATTTTATATATTTGGTTCAATCCAACTTCATTAGTATTATTAACGAATCCATTTCATTAACAATATAGTGATTTACATCAAAAGAAAGTGTCTATAATTCCGCAATCACTTCAGTAAAAATAATTAAACTTATAAAATGACGAATCTAACTACTTATCTTAACTGTAAAAAGTGAAATAGTACAGATTTTTTAAAGGTTCTTGAATCAGTGTATTTGAACGAGCATGGTTTGGAAGGCACTAACTAACGAACAGCCCCAAAGTGACAGCAGAGCTATGCGTAAGCTATATTTGCGCTATGAAATAAATCATAGTTCGCACCTGCTTATATTAAGTACATACAACCATATGTGGCGCAACATCCCGTTAACGAGACTGAGCCTCCTCCAAGAGTCTCCACCAGTTGGCTCTGTCCTCTGTTGCAGCTCTTCAGTTCCGTAGCCCAAGCAGAGCTCCCTCATCATTGGTCACGCTGTCCAACCATCTCGTCCTCAGACTCCTGCCCGTCTTGCGAGGTGCAGCTCCTCTATCATTACTTTCTAGTGTATTTCAAAGGCGCTCATTCTGGTCACATGCCCTACCCACCTTAGTCTGGAAAGTTTAATATAGGTGACTACGTCGATGTCTGTATAAAGAGAACTGAGCTCCCTATTTTTTCTTTTCCTTCAAACATCTCCCTCCTTTAGTGGACCATAGATCCTTCTGAGGACTCCTAGCTCGAACACACTCAGCTTCATCTCATCACTTTTCGTCATCATCCAAGCTTCTGAGCCATATTTCAAAACAGGCCGTACAAGGGTCTTGTATATAATCAGCTTGGTCTTCTTTGAGAGATACCTACTTCTTAAATATCGGCCAAGTCCAAAGACACATCTATTGGCAGCCGTGGATCTATTGGAGCTCCTTCTCTGTATTTCTTGAACCATGCCATTTTTGCTATTTATTTCAGACCCAAGGTATATAAAGCTTTTTACTATCTCAAACTTAAAATAACCTACTTAAAATGGAGAGTTCAGATCCACCTCGCCACCAACTCTTATATACTTAGTTTTCTTCTCGTTGACTTCTAGACCAACTCGTCTTGCAGCTATTTCAAGGGCTGCAAACGCTTCTCTGAGAGCCCATTCAGACCTTCCTATTTTTTTTTAAATAATAATAATAATACTTTATTTATTCTGGGACGAGTCCCTTAAGAATAATACAGAAAGACAGAAATGTGGGGTAAGGAGCCTCAGAGATATTTAAATAAAAATACAGAGTAATTAAACAGTCTGTATATATATATACATATATATATATAAATTGCTTTCCAATTTTGATCAGTTGATAATAATAAAAATAGATTACAAAAATGGAGTAAAAACAATAAAGAACGAACTAATAATTTATGTGCATATTTACAGTAGTATCTACTTAAAATTTTATGGGGACTGGATGGATAAGAAATGATTGAACAGACGGGATTTAAAGGTAGGATGGGTATTGGATAGACGGATGTGGGAGTGGATGGAGTTCCATAGGGACGAGGATCGGATAATGAACGATTTGTCTAAACAAGCGGTTCGGTGGGCCCTTATGTATAAATCAGAAGACCGGGAACGAACAGAGGATTTGAATTGAAGGAGCTCGGAGATGTATGAGGGACGGTTGGATTGGATGACTTGAAAGAGGAAGGATGCTAGGAAATACTTACGACGGTAGGAAGGATAAAGCCACTTTAACTCAGCATAAAAATGGGAAACAGAGGCGTCCCTTGGGATCCCGAAGATGAATCATACAAAACAATTTATCAAACGTTTTAGTTTCGCCTCAAGATCCCAGAGAGGCCCCCATATACCGTACAGCAATAGTCAAAGTGGGGAAAAATTAAGGAAGTGACTAGGAGCCTATGGGTTTCAAAAGGAAATAGGTGACGGGAGTAATTTAGACGTTTTAGGGTGGAAATGGTACGGCGGGGAATATTGGTTATATGATTTTTCGTTTGAAAAAATGGTTTGATTAATGGTTATTCCTAAGTCGAGGTATATAAAGCAGAGGCAGTGTGTACAGGATATCAGAAGGCCTCGACAGTGCGTGTTCAGTATTTAGGGTGAGATGACTGATTGGATGGAGGAAAAAGAATAGATGGATAGCCTCGAGTGACAGGCGGATCAGCACGCAATCACTCTCGGCTTGCGGTGTAAGGGATCAGCCTTAACACTCCGCAACGATGGTAACCACAACCAGAGGGATCAAACTCCGGACTTGTGGGAGGATGAAATACTGACGGAGGGATCAATCTCCAGACTCAGTATATAGGACTGCAAGCGGACGGATCAGCGTCCAACTTACATGGAGTAAGAGGATAAAGGTAAAAGGATGTTGTTAAATAAGAAGAGCAGACTGAGGTGAACCAAAAGCGTATAAGATACACATACTGATCATCTGCATATAGGTCTACTCCCTGAAGGGGTGGAGCTTCGTAGAACTAACAATTTGAGGTTTGTCTGGGATATTCATTCCGCCAAGACCAAACCGGCTACCAAGTACTATAACAGTTATTTTGAGCTTTAGTCAGTATATGTTATCGCCATTAAAATTTATTAATAAAAAGTATTTACAATGGATATGCATATTTCAGTTTACAATTTAAGTATTTTATAATACAACAATAAGAAATAAAAGATACAATTTTAGTATGTTGTACGGGCGAGCTTGTAGAGCGCTGCCTAGTAGCGGGGCGAACTCGTTGTACCATGTGGCAAGAGCGGAAATCTGTTTCCGCTACACCTAGATTTTTGATAGTGGGGTGAAATTTGATGGGATTATCATGTTGGAACAGAGTTGGAATTTTAGGAACAGTTTTAAGGAGGTGATTGGAGCCTATTAAGATTGCCTTTGTCTTATCCGCATTCAACTTCAACTTGTTTGCTCTTGCCCAGTAACAAATTCCATCTAAGTCTTCTTGAAGTTTTATGTGTCAGATAATAGGTCGGAGAGCGGAAAGAACATGTATATTTGGAAATCATCTGCATATATATGGCATTGGGAATGACGGATCAGGAGGGAAAGGTCATTGATGTAAATAGCAAACAGAGTAGGAGAGAGAGAGAGGAACCTTGAGGACGTCTACATACTGGGACAGATTGGAAAGGAAGGAATTGAACCAGCGCAGGGCACTATTAGATAGAGGAAGTTTGTGCGAATTAGTAAGGAGGATGTTATTGTCAACTATGTCAAACGCTTTGGAAAAATCTAGAAGGATGAGGATAGTAAGATTTTGGTGTTCAATAGAGTTTTGGAGGTCATGAGTTATTTTAAGGAGAGCGGTTTGCGTTGAATAGCCAAATCGAAAGCCAGATTAGAATGGGTTGATAAAGGAACGTTCCTCTAGGAAGTTTGAGAGCTGATTTTGGACAAGGTGTTCGCGTTAGCAGCTTTGAAAGGTTGGATAGGAGAGAAATAGGACGGAAGTCGTGCAGTGAGATAGGGTTGGCAATTTTATTCAAAGGTCGGACTAGGGCGGTTTTCCAGGAGGATGGGAATATGGATTTTTGCAATGAAAAATTGTAGATATGATTGTAAAAGAACAGGAATAAGGTCAGGAAGGCTGGATTTTATTAGTTTTACTGGAATATTGTCAGGACCATAATCATTAATGTGGGATTTTAGGATAGTGGAAAGTACTTCATCGTAGGACACGTGGGGGAAAAAGAAGTCTTCAGGATCGAAGTTGTGATGTTTAATATCGAAAGTATGAGAGGAACAGTGAGTAAAGGATAAGAAATGGTTATTGAGATCATCTGGAGAAAGAGAGAAGGAACTAAGGATTCTATATTATTGGATTCTGGTAGGGATAGGTTACGGAGTATTTTCCATTTAGATTTGGAGTCGGGAGCATTGGACAGGGAATTGTGGAAGTAGGTGGTTTTAGCAAGTCGGACTGTGGATTGGGTTCCATTGCAAAGCGCCTTGAAAGACGCATAATCCAAAGCTAGACGGGTTGACGGTATTTGCGCCTTTCTGCATCTCTTCCCGTCATCATTTCGTTTATCTCATGGGTCAGCCAAGGTGCAGTGGGACGGCGTAAGATATTGGTTTTCAGAGGAGCGTGGATTTCTAATATGGATTGCAGGTTTGAGATCAGGGTGGATACCATAGGATCAACGGAGTTATAGGAATATATGGAGTCTCATTGGAGAGAATTAAGGTCTGGTTAAAGGGATTCATAGGAGAGAAGGTTTAAATTGCGGTATGAAACTGTTTTGGGAGTGAAGGATTTCACGAGTAGGTCGTATGTAATTTGGATCAGGTCTTCTTCTTCTCTTCTTCTTTGTCTTCCTTACAATGCTCACTTCCTCACTTCTAGCGTCGAGGAGCTGGATATAGATCCAGCGCAGCCACTCTTCCCGATCTCTGCTTAACCGCTTCATTTGGTTGAAGGATTTACCTTTTCTACCTCCGATCCTTTCCATGAACTCCTGATAGGAGACTCTGGGACGCCCTCGTGGCCTCTTACCTGTGTATCGAGCCTCTAATATCTTTATAGGGTCCATGCCCTCGTTCATGCGGCAGACATGTTCAAACCACCTTAATTGCTTGTTCTGCAAGGTGGTTTTGAGTTCAGGCACTTACAGCTGTTCTCTGATAGTTTCATTTTTAATGCGATCCCTCCTAGTTTTGTCCACCGATCTACGCAAGAATCGCATTTCCGCTGCTGTTATGCGACTATAATGTTTGTCCAACATAGTCCAATTTTCTCCACCGTAGGTGAGAATAGGAAGGTATACAGACTTGTAGACGTGCATCTTAGTATTTTTATCCACTTCACGGCAGCTGAGGATACTACTAGCTATCTGGTGATATACTTGATTCACTTTAGATATTCTATACGAAATCTCGGCATCTATCTTACCAGCGTTAGTAATTATGGTACCTAAGTATGTGTACTCCTTTACCACCTCAAGAAACTCTCCGTTGCAAACCAATTGAACGTCTTCCTCTTCTTCTCTCGCCATAACCATCACTTTACTTCTTCTGATTCTACCAGTGATTGCTGTAGTTTTATCTTGGAATCGGCAATGTGCACAATGTCATCCGCATATAAAAAGCTCTGTACGAGAACTGTTCTCAAATTTCAGTTTCCAATTGTAGTCCATGCAGTCCGACGCTTGTAGATTTTATAGATCTCGTCCATAAACTTTATAAACAGGAGTAGGCTAAAACTATCCCCCTGTCTGACTCCTCTCGCAATTGGAAAAGGTTCTGATTCCGTGCCATTTATCCTTACCACTCTAGTGGCTCCCGGTAGGTTGATTTCACTGTCTCAATCAAATCTCCAGGCATACCCTTGGTAACCAAAGCGTTCCAAATTTCTTTCCTAGGAACTGAGTCAAACGCTGCCCTTAGATCAAGAAATGCCAGGTACAGGTTTTTGTTTCTGTCCTAGGCCTTTT
The DNA here is from genome assembly GCA_928085145.1 of Nezara viridula. Taxonomy (NCBI): domain Eukaryota; kingdom Metazoa; phylum Arthropoda; class Insecta; order Hemiptera; family Pentatomidae; genus Nezara; species Nezara viridula. The sequence goes on along the minus strand of OV725077.1, from coordinate 185,980,114 downwards.
CAGCGATGGTCCTAAGAACAAAGATATGGTCCTGAGTCGGCCGGCCAGGACGGAAACCAGCCTGTTAACCTTCCAGCTGTCCCTCCACAATCCGCCGGAGCTTCCTTTCTAATATAGAGGTAAATAATTTATAGACCACTGAAAGCAGACTGATGGGTCTATAGTTATTGCAGTCCGTTGACCTGCCTTTTCATGAATTGAAAGGATTATGCTATATTCCCAATCCTAGGGAATTTTCTTTCTGTCATATACTTCCTGGCAGAGCTTTTGAAGGACTTTAAGGAGTTCATTTCCACCATATTTCAACTATTCCGGAGCGATACCATCCCTCCCGGTGCCTTTTCTGCTTTTAGAGTCTGGATTGCGTCTTTTATTTCTTCTTCTTCTATTACCTTTATGCTTTCTAGAGTAGAGTGCTCTCGTTTTTGGCAGTGACGTATTCCTGGATTTTCGGAGAATTCTTCCTGAAAATGTTGTTTCCATCTGTTCAGGATCTCTTCCTTGTCGGTAAGCAGGAATCCATCGCTATCCTTTATATTCCTGACGGGCTTGTTTTTCTTTCCTCTTACAAATTTAATTTTTCGCCAAATAGTTCTTATGGATTCACGATGGTCTTCACTCAATTTTTTACCGAAATCCTCCCACGAACGTTTCTTGGCCTGGCTAACGGCTGCCTTGCATTCATTCCTGGCTGTTCGGTAGTTTTGTAGCTTTTCCTCATTTCTATCTTGAAGGTATGCTTTCCAAGCAAGCTTTTTCCGAGCCACTATACGTTGAAGGTCCTCGGTCCACCAGTCAGTCCGCTTTCCCTTACCAGGCACCTTCTTCTTCCCACATACAGCATTTACAACCTCCAGAATACATGATTTTAATTTGTTCCAGATACCTTCTACATCTCCGTCGAAAGTTGTTACTCTTAGTTTATCTTCTAAATCCTTCGTGTAGAGGAACCTCTTTTCTGGATCATCCAGGGCTCTAATATTCAGGTCTTAAATGCCTTCGCTTTTCTTTTACTATCTACAATTATCTTTGTATCAGCCACAAGTAGAAGGTGGTCACTGCCTATCTCTGCTCCTCTCACGATCTTTACATCAGCGAAATATTGTCTAATGTGTCTGTCATATATAAAATAGTCAATTATACTATTTCGCTCCAAGCACGTAGAAAGTAATTTTATGAATTCTTTTGTGTGGGTAGAATGAATTCCCTATGAGGAGGTCATTATCAACACAAAAGTTTATTAGCCGCTGTCCATTGTTATTTTTTACATTTTCACCTCCATGCTGCCCTAGAACGCCATATCCTGATCTAACATCATTTCCTGTTTTGGCATTAAAATTCCCACTCAAGATTACAGATCTTCCTTTTTCCTTAGCTTTATCTACAATGTTTTGTAAATCGGAGTAGAATGCCTCCTTTTCCATAACACAGGTATCCTCAGTTGGTGCATACACCTGAACTATGGAAATTCTACCAATGGACATCTTAAAATCTGCCTCGATCAATCGAGATGATATTGGTTACCAGTCCTCTAAACGATCAACCATATTTGGCGACATTACTAGGCCTACCCCTTCCCTGACGAAAATCCCTCTAGGTACTCCAGCATAAATTAATGAGTAATTTCCGGCTAGCTTCATTTCACCACTGCCTTTTTCTTAACTTCACTGATGCCCATAATTTCAACTTTATATTTCTTCATCTCTTCCACCAGTTCGACCTCCTTTCCACTTAGAGTTTTAATATTCCATGTTCCAAATGGAATATCCTTAAGCGCGCCGAGTCGTTTCCGTGAAGACTGTCGACATCCGAGGCCATTTAGATCTCTCTGAATCTGCTGTACTCCAGACGGGTGATTGGCCCAGTGCTAGAGGCCCCGTATCCTCCGGACAACTGGTGGTTAGGCTATATCCCCCAACCTTGGGTCTTCCCAGAGAAGGTGGCCCTGAGGTGAGTACTGAATATGACCTTGTGTATAAATAAGTGTAAAGTGTACTGTTCTGTTGTGAGAATGCCTTGTACTGAACTCAGGAGCCCTGGGGAGCGTTATTCCCCACTAGTCTGGCACATTGACTAGTCCCTGCGGGGTGGATCAGGTCATGTGATGAAAATAACGGAACTGGGTGTTGAGAAGAGGAAAGGATTTTGATGGTAGAGTCAGAGATATAAAGGTCTAACCAAGTATCGGCAAACTGCGTGTGGTGGGTAGGAGAATAAGAAACCCGATGAAGGTCAAGGGAAAACAGCAGATCGGTAAGGAAGTATTTTTCAGAAGATTGTGAAAGCATGTTCACGTTAAAATCACCGGTGATGATAATATTGGTGTTGTTGGAGACCAGGTTAATAAGGGAAGATTCAAAGAGGTTGTCAAATTGAACACGAGGAGGGCGGTAAACTACGGCATACAACAGAGGAGAGGAAAGAGAGAAAATTTCAACGAACATGTATTCTATGTGAGGAAAATGATAATAAGGAGACTGTAGAAGGATTTTGGCCTTAAGACTGTCATGGATATATAATCCGACACCACCTCACGTGCAATGCGATCTATCGTGACGTAGGAACGAGTAATCAGTTAAGGAAATCTGGGAGGATGGGATAAAAGGTTTTCGCCAGGTTTCAGATACTGCTATTATGTGGCAAAAATTGTCAAGGAAATATTTCTGGAATTCATCGTAGTGTGCAATAAGGGATTGGGCGTTGATGTGACAGGAATTCAGAATATTAGTCATTATAGTAGAGTTGGGAAGTAGAGGTTTGGTGAAAAGGATCGAGGATAAAGGATAGGATATAACATTTTTTTAAACAAATAAGCCGTTTAAAAATAATGAAAATAAAAAAATATTAAAAAATTGCAAACATAAAATAACAGTTGAAATGAAAACAATGAATTTCCAGTATTTCGAAATAAATATTCTGTTGAATATAATTTACAGCATAAGAAAATATAAATATCCCCTTGTTTTCAATACATTGATACATTTTGGTAAATAACCAAATAAAGTTGTAAATCATTTATACAAAAATAAAGAAAGCTGAAAATAAAAAAGATTAAAATCAACATATTTCTGTCGAGAATAAAAGTATACAAAAATAAAAAAAGCTTCAATAAGAATTAAAAAATTTAAAAAGCTACATTTATATAAAAATTAAAAAAAATGAAGTTAAAAAAAATAAAGTAAAAATATTTCTGGCGAAAATAAATGCATACAAAAATAAAAAAAAGCTTAAATATAAATAAACAAATAAAAAAAGCTACATTTATATAAAAATAAAAAAAAACCTGAAAATAAAAAAAAATAAAGTAAAAATATTTCTGTCGAGAATAAAAGTATGTAAAATAAAAAAAGCTCCAATAACAATAAAAAAATTAAAAAAGCTATATTTATATAAACATAAAAAAACCTGAAGATAAAAAAAATAAAGTAAACATATTTCTGGCGAAAATAGATGTATACAAAAATAAAAAAAAAAAAGCCTCAATATAAATTAAAAAAGCTACATTTATATAAAAACAGAAAAACCTGAAGATTATAAAAAATAAAGTAAAAATATTTCTGGCGAAAAAAAAAAAAGTAAAAATAATACAGACTCAGGGCAACTTGTAAACAACGTTCAACTGAATTCGTCAAGGCCACTCGGTTTTCCTATAACCACCGGTGGGTATCCATCTGACTGTCTGTAGCAAATTTTTCCTCCACTAAACCAAACAAATTTTATTTTCGCAGTCAATTTCTTCTGCCTGGCTAACCAGTAGAGGTGTTTATTGGTGGGCGTCATGGCTTCACTTACATATACGCGGTGCGAGACATTCTCTCCCCAGCCTAGATGTCGTGTGGAGAATTCTCTCTTTATTCTTCGCTGCCGCACTAACTCATCTTTCACCGTGTGTCTAACAAATCTTGCAATAATTATGTTAACATCATCAGCAAAACTAAGAAGCTGTGTCAGGAGATTGAAGAATATATCGCTTATATTAAGTAATCTCTGAAAGCTTCCTGTACTCTTAAAAATAATAAAATACCTGACGAAAGATAAAAGCACGAGGATGATGATTTTTATGATATCTTGCTTCAGCCGAGTGGAGAACCAATACATCCCCACAAATTTATTTATACTAATCAATAATTGAACATCAACTGATTTAAAGATGATATTGACAAAATCTTAAGAAATTAATTTTACCTTCATATAATCAGATTCATAAGTTATTAAATTTGTTTCACTTTTTAGGGGCTTCAGTCAAGAAAAAATCTTTGGAATGTGAATGTGAACAGTATATATCAAGACAGGATGAGCTGCTTCTTAGCTACCTAACAGCTCCAAGAATTCATAACAGCGACACATGCACAGTTATCCTTATAAATAATGAAAATTCTAATAATTTAAAATCTCATAATCGTAAAAGAGCCCTGAAAAAGATGAAGAAGAGATTGCAGAGACTAGGAAGCGTCGAGCTTGACCAATACTATAAAGCCAGTACAATATTTGATCTTATGGCCCAAAATGAAAATGTTTTAAGATTCAAGAATAACCAGGAAGGGTTTGTCTGTTCAAATCCTTGTTTCGAAACATATGATGCGATCGATAGCAGAACGAATGCCAGACAAGTCTCGAGGCAATCGGTCGATTTCATAGCTGACACGTTCGTAAATTTCATTGATTCACCTAATGATACTAAGTGCAAAGTGGAAATTACAGGGCATGGGTATAGAGGCAAATTCAACGTCGGTCTTGATCCAATTATCGATGAAGTTCTTTATAATTCATTGCAAAATTTGAAGGAAACATACGAAAATTCCAAATATTATTACGAAACTCCAAGAATTGATAGGAGGCGAACACACACTCTGTCAAACATTGCTGACAACGTCTGCAACTATTTGAAATCCAAGGTATCAGGAAGAAACTCAATGAGAGACAGTATAACTCAATTTCCTTCACAAAACGTAATTGGGAGAACATCTATCCAAAGAGGGAGGACTTATGCCTGTGAAGAAGATTCCCCTGAATTAATTTATGATGATATGGATATGAAAAATGGAAGAAATCAGCATAACTGTAAGAGAAGCTGTGCTCCCTTGACAAAGATTTCTAAATATTTTATAGATAATGGAAAGTGCAAATACCAGCCTAAATGTAACAAAGGCAAGAATGTTCGGAGGGCAAAAAAAAAAAGAAAAATTAATTCATCAGGATCAGAGAGTTTCCAGGAGAGACAATTCGTTCGGAGGTCAAAAGGACCTTTCCCTCCAGTGTTAGAATCCTCAGATGAAAGTTTCATTTTAAGAGAAACGAGTTCCACAATAGATGAATCTCTTGGGATGTGTAATAGAAGTGCTGTAAAAAAACAAGACCCGTTTAATTCTAGAGAGGTACACAAACAGGGCTGCTATCCTGGACTGTCATACATAAGCGAAAAAGACTGGAAAGTTGCCAATGAAATCTTTAAAAAAGAAAGAGAAGCAGGCATTAGCAGGCCAGTTAGATATATGTCTTTGAATGAATATGAAAGCGAAGAAACAAATAAACAAACCTCAATTGACAACACAATAGACAACAAAAAAGTCCTAAAAATGCAAGATACGATGACTACAACAACTAATGGCGTCACCACTCTAACCCAAACTGAAATCATCAAAGCGATAAATCAAAGTAGTCAATGTATCATTCCTTCTACCAGCAAAGATGGACTTGTCAGAAGAGCAGAATTTAATGTATTGCCTATGAAGCACAATGAAACCAGAAGAGATGAATCGAGTGGTCGATTGGCAAATTTATCAGAAGGTACAGAAGGGCATAAAATCATATGCGAAGATATTACTGTTGCAAACAAAAAAGAATTTAATCATGAATTATATTCGCATAAAAAAGTAGAAAACTCTCAAAAAATGGGATATCCTCAAAGTCAATGTCCTAGGGAATGTCGATGTTATGAAGAAGACAAAAAACATTATCTCGATAGTGCCATTTCTACAGAAAACCATGATCTGCCAGATCCAAAGAAGATTCATGGATATAATGATGCAGTAATAATCCACAATGCCGAACTTCATGGTCAAAAAAGCTGGCGAAACTGTACTCGGGGAAAAGGACAATGTCATTGCAATCCTACGCATGTGAAAACCTACGCATTTTCAAAGGTGATACCGAGAAAGACACCACATACAGAAGTTACCGACTGTACGACTAAAAACCCGAGAAGAAAAGGTATAGCTTTACACAAAGTTTATAGTGATCCAATTAACAATCATTATATGAAACCTTATCTCAGAAATTTCCCGAAAGATGATGATGAAATGTGCATTAAAATAAATGCATTAAAAGAAACTGAAAGAGAGCAAATATCGATTAGAAATAAACCAAATTTAAAGGAGCGAATTGAAAAACAAGAATCGCAAACGCCAGAAGAAGTAATTGTTACTAAAACTGGGAATGCAAAAATACGCGTCTCTTTAGGATCTTGTGATAAAAGTCAACGTCAACAAGCTTTCTTAGAACTAATGGAAGTACTTAAACGTAAACTTGATTCGGAAAATCGATTATTAACCTTTAAGGAAACGAACAAAACAGCGACCGTGGCAGTGATGACGTCGTGTGATAATAGAATGCGTCTTCGTACTAACCCCTGTAAAGACTTTGAAATTGTTACTAAAAAGAGAAATTCCATAACCGCCTGCCATAGACCTTGTTTCTGTAATGAGAAACGTAAAGCTATTCCTAAGCGAAATAGTTTAGCAAAAGTTATTCCTACACAAACAAGTTTTTCCGAATCTTCATCCTCGAGCGATAAGAAAGTTGTAGATCCTAAGGTCAAAACCAAAAGTGCTTCTATTTCCAGCCAAACTGATGATTTAGTTACGCCAACCTCCAAAGTAGAAGTGAGAGAAACGCCAAAAGAACCACCAAAAACAGAACAACCTGACGTTCCGCCACCCTCAGCACAGCTTGACATTCTGGAACCCAAGGAAAATACAGAAATTTCCAGTCAAAATGAAGATTTGGATGACTCTGTATCTGCCAAATCAAGTTTATCTTCATATAAACAGATAAAGTCCAAAACTAGTGAATCACGCCCTAGAATAAAAACAGGATCACTATTTTCCAAATCACTGAATGAAAAAAGCTATCGACAAGCAAGCCGTTTGCGACAGTCTGGTTCAATTATATATGAAAAACCTTTGAAATCGAGCCCTCGTAAATTTAGTCAAAAGGAAACAACTCGTAAACCAAGAAAAAAGAAACCAACTCGTAAACCAAGTAAAAAGGAATCAACTCTTAAGTCATCCAAAAGAGATTCAGTCCTGACAAGTAGAGGGTCTTTATTTGTTAGAAGATCTTCACCTTCACCAGTTCCATTAAGGAAAAAGGATTTGCCACAAACACCACCATCGCCCGTGGTCAACCAACGCGTCTGGATTGAGGACTTAAGTCTACCTCTAAAATATCCTAGTAACACAGTTTCAAATGTCAAAAAGGAAAAAATTCTCAAACCGTTAAAATCGTCTGCTTCTTATAAATTTAAAGAAACATCAAATATTTATTACCATAGCAATGGGACAGATAATTCTACTGTAAATTCAGCTTCAAAAAAAATGCCAAGAAGAAGATCAAATAACAATCTTAGTAAAAAAAATAGGATTTTTTCCTCTGTGCCCCCTAATTATAGAAATAATATTTTATCAAGCCGAGAAAACGGCGAAACTTCAATCGTGTATTGCTCTCCTAAGGAAAGAAAAAAAGAAAAGTTTATTGTAACGTCTGTCAGAAAACAATTACCTAAGTCTGGAATGGTTGATAATTCGCGCGATTCTCCATCGAGCATTATTTCGAAATATAGTAATGAATCGATTATTTCATCTGATACTGTACGAAACAGCAGCTGCTCCCTCCTATCATACGAGGAATCTCCTTCGTTTGCCGACTATGTTAAAAACTTCCAACATCTTTCATCTATACTGCCAACAACAAGCGACAATTCACTAAATATTTCAGATGGCAACAAGTCTAATAATCGGCGTGCATTTAGCTCAAAACCGCGACCGGTAAGAAAATCTATTACTACCGTAAAAGAAACGAAAAAGAGAAATAAGATCTGGCCTGGTAATTGTGATTCCATTAGTTTACAATATGTTACTGAAACCAATGAAGCTTTAAGTATCGTTCCTGATTCAACGAAAACCAGAAAAGATTATGTGTCCTCTGGGCATACATCTCTCAAACCGATTCCATCGACCTCTAGAGGATTTAGTGAACAAAAACAATCATCAAGTGGATCTTCGTGTTCTATAACAACAGTAGTTTCAGGACCAATAGTACATAAAAAACGCTTAGCAACGAGTTTGCAAAATTACATAGCTAAAACCACTGGTGCTTTGGATTCATTAAGGTCGAATAAATCCCCAATGTCGTTAAAGCGAAAAGGAAGTTCTATTAAGTCTCCTGTTGTATCTGAAAAAAATAATTTTTACAAAAGTAGATTCAAAAGAGGCAACCTCAGACCAATTCAACCTGGTCTCAATAAAATTAAAAATCACCTTGTTGATGAAATATTGTCCTCAGATGACATGGTGTTATCCGATGACTCAAATTCAAATCCAGACAGAAGTTTGTTGGAGTTTCATAAATGTCCTACAAATACATCAAAGTCACAGAAACCAAATGAGCAACTAAGAAATGATTTGGATGATTCAGAAGTTTTAATTGAAGCCAAAGTAGATACAAAAAGATGTTTAACTGAAACTGTGAGCTTAAAGAAACACGATGGGAAACCTAAAAAGGGAAAGAAGTCATCCAGTTTATTTGATTGGAACATTAATTCGACTCTTTGCATTAATGATGACCAGGACCTAATTTCTGAAGATGTAGAATCCGAAGATACCAACAGTACGAATATCAGTTATGACTGCAGTACAGTTTCGTTGAAAAAAAGCAACATAAAAGTTTCTAAGTGTTACATATTTAGAGCAACGAACCCGACAGTTTGTTCCTCTACAGGCTGTATTGTAAAAAGTTCAGATAGTGATCTTGAAGCTGGAGAAAGTAATTCCCAATGTAATCATAAGCAATCAAAAACTATTGGAAGAAATACAAAGAAAATTGACGCCAAGTATTTAACGGTGACAACCGACTTACGCCAAAGCTCTTCAGAACTTTTAGTAAAAAGGAGAAGTCCTAGGAGAACATTAGTACACACGAAGAGTACATTAAAAGATGTAGAATTTGAACCACGTGACAAAAGTAGGAAATTTATCCATTCTTTATTACGAGTAAAAAGAAAATCCAACCACTGATGGATCCAACGATTGTCTTTGCTTCTGACTAATGGAATACAAAGTAATATGTAAAGGCCAAATACTTTTTGTAAAGAAGAAAATCTAATCCAAAACAGCAAAGTTATCGAAAATAAGAGAATTATCAATGCCACGTTAGTAAATGACGCAATTAAAATGTAATAACACTATGTAATATACAGTAGATCATTTTTTTTTTATCATATTTTTGTTTTTATTGTGATCTCAAAATATGTGAATTAAATTAAGATAATAGGTCTTGTGTGATAATGTTTGTGTAATAACTCCTTGTGTGAAATGCTATCAAATTTCACATTACTAGTCGGCAGTTCTGAACAACTTTCAGAATTTAATTTCGGAGGGCTGTTTATTTATTTAATTTTTTAACGGATTTACAGAAAAACTAATACTTTTTGGGAATGTAATTTTGATAATTATTTTACTTTCATTTCGACTTTGTGGCGAAAATGTATTAACGGAAGCCATCATTATAAACTTCGAAAATTAATAGATAGATAGCAAATATTTTTAATGGCTTAAATATGCAACATAACCATGTATGTCGGACGTAATTGGTTTTATTTTAGGTTATTAATGTTACAATGTATTATAGGTGAGGAATCTGCGGCCTAGATGACGTAGCTGCCTCCTCCAAACGTTTTTGAGCGATATTTATAATTCTAGCGCTAGAATTAATTAATTAACACTGCCTAACCTTATTGATGCCTCTAATGATAAAAAGGTTCTCCACTTAGGCTTGTTTCACAACTACCTGGCATTCGGATTAACGACGGGCCGGGCCGGCACTGGACCGACATAGACTGGAAACTTGATCGCTTTCACATTAGCACGACCGCCGGATAAACGACATCGACCTAGTGTCGGATAAGCGGCATTTGGCCGACATTGACACACGTTGAATATTCTTATTCTCGCTTAAATTAAATAATATTCTTATTTAAATAGTTAACCATAAACTTAAATTTCTAGCAAATATCACAGTGAAAAATGAGTAAAAATATAGTTTTCATAGTGGATACTTTCAAACCGCATTTTTTCTGAATAAATTTTTCATTTTTTAAATATGAGTGGCTTTATGAAGCCAAAGACGGACTTGTCATTTTTAATAAGTTGAGTCTGTGGTATCTTCGAATTATTAACATCTCAGTAACCTACAACTATTTTTTTTTTTTTTACGAAAACTCTTGGAATTGGGGCGTTTTCAATCTGGAGGGGAACAAACTTTGTCTATTTAATTCAAGAAAGTAGGTGGCCTCCAAAAATATTGAGCCGTTTGGCGTGACCTACACCCCCAAATTTTCAAAATAATGTGGTTATATAGGACAAATGGCCAAATAGTTTTGTTAGCCACCTTTTTTATCGATGTTGTGATCAATTTATCTTACGATCCAAAAAGAAAGCAAATGGGCATTTACGAGTTTTAGTACCTAATTAAATAGAAAAAGTTTGCCCCCTCCAGATTGAAACAGTCCCAATTCCAAGAGTTTTTGTAAATAAAATAGTTGTAGGTAACGATGTGGTGTAACTATTTACGTTTCAGGTGGAAGTTAATAATTCGATAAAAAGGGGTCTGTACCGCGGACTATGAGAAATAGACAACTTTCTGTAACATCGATTTAATTTAAACCAATTTTAATGATTTTTTTTTATGATTAAACTTATAACATGATAAAATTATCATGTCAAACAGTTTGACTTGAACCTATAAAATAAAAATTAATTTTATCTCTATCTTTAGAAAAGGACATATGCCTGTCTCTGATATGAAACCACCTCTCATTTATTAAAAAAACTAATTTTTCAACTGTAGTGAGTAATGTAAGTTAAACAATTATTTAAAAACTTATTATAAAATATCGGAATCGATGTTCGACGTGGAATTTTCGTTACCATTCATGCAACATATAGTATTTCGAAGCCTAATTTAGAATTTCCAAACCGCAGTACACTGCTTCGGATACCGTATTAGCTAGAAGGGCCTCCGATTACATCTTGAATTCATGTCTCTGAATGAAATTCGCGAATTTTTCCCAAATCGGAATTTCAATTTTGGAACCATATTCCCTCTCAAAGCCTTCTCTGGTTTGGGCATCTAACAACCGAAGTACCAAAGTGCTTAATATGAAACCTGGAAGATCGTCTATCCCTAGCTTGAAAAGTGTCAACGCGCTTTCTGAAACAATCACCTAGAAAGTTTCTAAATTAGCAAGGTCGGTCACCCTTGTTAAGCGGATCGAAATTTTAAATTCTCGTGTTGTAGAAGGCTTGTATTCTCATGCTGCCATACTTTTTGTAAGGGGATTCCCTGACTTGATTATGCTCTGAAGGAGAAATAGAAATCGCGGATATAGCTTAGGCATAAAAAAAAAAAAAAGGTTTTATAACTAATGGTATTACTTAATTAAGATAATAATGTTTCCTATGGTTTTTGAAATGTCTAAATGCACCTTATACGTTTGTGACACCTTTAATAGCTGTTAACAAAAAAAATATAATTTATACTACGTCTATGTTGGGCTTTCGTCTCCGAAGTAGCCAAGTCCTTTCTAACTAAGTGTTTGTTTAATATATTTCACTAAAAATGGAATTAATGAATAGGTATAAACAAATATTTTTACAAGATGTTTTGAATAATTTCATTTATGGTTTATAGAGACTGAAGAAACACAGTTTGAATTAACATTTTAAATAATTTTGGAATATTATTATTCCAACCAGCAGAACCAAAATAATATTTAATTATATTATATGATAAAAGTGATGATGAGCTAGATAAACTTTAAATTAATGAAAACTAGAATTCGACCATAGTCATTAAAAATTTGAGGAAAACATATAATTAAATAAAAAATAAATTAAATAAGTTAAGAGTAAATCACGATTCAAAAACCTTCATTTATTAATATAAACAAAATTTGAATTTAAATTAAAAATCGAGTTTAAACTACTTAAAATTATTTATAAGTAAAACAAAATAGACTCATTCAAAAATATTTAATTTATGTGCGTTTTTATCACAAGAAATTAATGTTATGATTAAGCAAGTAAAAAATAACTTTAAATTAGCAATTTCAATTCACATTAAATCCATTTTTATTCAGAACTTCTCTATAAATGATGTGATTTTTTTTAATGTTCTGTTATTGTTTAGTGCATAGCCTTGCCCATTGCCATTGAAATTTTAAATTTAAATATTTTAAATGAACGTACTCTACTTGCTGCCACATATAACTAACGTCGTAATAATATACACATTTTTTATAATAAAATAAATAATCATTTTTCCAAAACCCCGCGATTTGATTATGATCATAGCAAATGCAGCTATTAATAAGAACGTTGTTCTTTGGATGTCGAATGTAAGTATTGTGTCCGGAAATGTTGAATTAATTCTTGGAATTAAAATTTTTTAATTTAAAGTCGCCCCATGAGTACTTCACTCTCACACGTGTTTCATTAACTAATGTTTAGTTAAGAATGAGTACAACTATAGAATTTACTTAGAACATTCCAATAATAATGAGATCATCTCTTCAAATAATAGTCCAGATTACTTCATTAAATGTAAAATATTCTATTTATCAAAAAACAAAATAATTGAAATCGACTTTGCAAAATAAAACGTACTAAATGTTTAAAATGATATATCTATATATATATATATATATATATATATATATATATATCTCTGATCTGAGATATAGATATATATCTCTGCAACAAATAGTCCGATTTAAATGATTTTTTTTTATTTTATAGGAAATCCAGAAAGCTTTCTAATACATATGGGTATTATTCATAAAAAAATGTGTTCTATTTGAGTTATTCGCAAATAAAATACTGAATTCATCATAAAAATGTATACAGCTTTTTATCGGGAAAGTATGTTATATACATAAATTATAAAGGTTTCAAGAGGAAGACTTTAGCCAAGTTTCATTGAAATCGTTGAAGCCGTATTGTCGCTACAGTCTAAAACGAATCACGTTTTTCGGCCGCCATTTCGAAAAAAAGGCCTATATGATAATGAAACGTATACAAAAACACTAATAAATATTATTAAAATTTAAAAGAAATCGGTGAAGAACTTCCGGAAATTAACCGTTTTGAACTAACTACCATTTATATTTTTATTTACATGCTATTTAATATTTTTATTTATTGATAACACTAAAGCTCGTCAATATGTATTAAACAAAAAAAGAAGGATGAAAATCGGTTGAATAATATAGGAGTAAAATGGGCTGAACCGTTTTGTGTTGGCAAATTTCAATAATAGTTATTAATTGTTAACAACAAAATTTAAATAGCTACTATTTTCTACTGTATTTTCGATTGCGCATCAAATAAATAATATCATAATTAGTTATTATTAATTATAAAACAATCTTAAAGGATTTTAACTATTATTTTTTACCTATATTGGATACGTATACTATAACTAGAATAGGTAGGTGCTAAACATTGAAATATGAATGAAAGCGATTCACAGGTGTGAACAGTAGAACCGTCGTCGCGCAGAGGGCAAAATGACTACGATAGTTGAATAGTCCGAAAACAGTGTTAAAAGTTTTGGAAAGTAATTTATAAACACTTTGCAGACCTTTGTATTTATGATTGAACAAGTTTTAAGTTAATATCGCACTGTATTGTTTCATCGATTCTTGACAATACACTGCTAATACTTTACAAACATGGATGCTCACTATCAAGTACGACTAATAAATATTAGAATATATGGCATAGATTAACTTCAGAAGGGAAAAAGTATAAAAGTAGCTTGGAGTAGCGAGATGATCATTACATGGTTTTAAAGGGATTTTAACGTAATTTTTAAATATGACATCTCGTGCTGCTAAAAAACGCAACTTTAGAATTCATTCTCATTTTTTTTTTTTTTTTTTAGAAAAATCGTAGATTGAAAAATAAGAACATTCAATAAATTTTGTTTTTTGTATTTTATTCGTACGCTGAATTGAACGGTGGGATTCCGTTTATTAGAAAGGAAAAGTGGTTACTCGCCAAATTATAACGCAAGAAGGTATACATCCAACGTTTTCATTATACTTAAAGTAGGCCTAAAATATAATCGAACACCACACATAAACTATCACTCAGTTTTAGTAATATCATTTATAGGAACATTTATTTTGTTGTTTCATTTTTTTATAAAACAAAAAACGTATAAATTTGTAATTTAATGCAATATAATTGTTTAATATAAAATTGTTTTATATAAAACTAATAAAGATTAATGAATAGTACATAACAGTTTCTTTGGTGGTATTTACTATTCTAGTGTGAATTTTAAACAAATAATATTTTTAATTACGGAGACACGAGTAATAATCATAACATTAACATTAACTAGTAATTTAATAACATATTAAATTACTTAACAAATAACTTAATTCTTGTAATTGGGCAAGGTTACATGAAATTCACTGAAAAATCCAAGGAGAAATCATTTTTTTTCTATTCCAAGCTTTATGAGTACGTGTGGGATCTAACAAACCATTGTTAACCTATCGATAAATAAACTCGAAAATCATAAAGTTAAAAATTCGGCTATTCTTTGAACAGTTCAGAAAGCACAGTGCGAGTTTGTCATATTCATAGCGCCATCATAAGATTATTGCTAGATAAATTTGTGAA